>PISX010000145.1:0-370545 GCA_004024625.1 Mellivora capensis | reverse complement strand
GGAAGGGAAGGAAAGAAAAGGAAAAGGAAAATGAAAGAGAAAGAAAAGAGGGAAGAAGGGTGGGAGGAAGGGAAGAGGGAAGGAAGGAAGGAAGGAAGGAAGGAAGGAAGATGTGTTCTCTGCTGTCCTAAAGTCTATAACCAGAGATTGAGGCAGACACTAAACATTGCACAAATATAGCTCAGTTCATGATTTTTGAGTTGGATTAAGGTCTAAGAGAGAAAAGCACTCAGTGAGAATAAAGTATATAACACAGAACCCGGGGTACCTGGGTGACTCAGTCGGTTAAGCAGCTTTTTTGGCTCAGGTCATGATCCCAGGGTCCTGGGATTGAGCCCCTGGTGGGGCTCCCTGCTCAGCTCTTCGTCATCCTCTGCCTCTCCTCCAACCCTGCTGGTGTGCGCGCTCCTGCTCTCTCTCGCTCTCTCACATAAATAAATAAATAAATAAATAAATAAATAAATAAAATCTTAAAAAACAAAAACACCAAGACCCTATGTGATGCCATCTTTCATTTTTATACAGTTTATAAGATGCCTTCACATGTGAAATCTCATTAAGTACAAAGGACAATGCTGTGAGGAAGGGAGAGTGTTATTAACATCATTGCCTAGATGAAGGACCAGAGGCTCTAAGGCTGTGTATTTCACAAGGTTGCATAGCTACTGGAACACAGGGCCAAGAGCAGCCTCAGGCCCCTCAAAACTCCTTTCCTTCTATCACACTGCCTGTCATTTTCATGCAGCCATTTTTGAAAATGAAACGTTTGAGGAAGCTGTTGTTTTTGTTAGTTGTCCCATGCAAGAGTCTCCAGCAGAGAAAAAGTGCCTCTTAACATAGGTTTTTGTTTTTAATCCACTTGCCCAGAGTTAGTTACCCAGCTCTCTTTAACCTAAAAAAATAGTGGCAATTTGGCTATAAGAGTCTTCCTACTTCAAAATTTTTAAAAAGCTGCATAACTAACACTGTAGTAAGAAATAGCTCCTTCTTAGTTTTTCTTCTCTTTTCCTTCCCCAAAATAGAAAAACATGAAAATAATCATGTTGGTTAGGTATTATGAGTAGAATTGAAAATTTTCTCTGTGTCAAATTTAGGCTTGGAACAGGCAGGTTTATTTTCTCCTTTTAAAATTGATATATTATAAAAGTCATAAATATATATCTGATTTTTTTTTGTAATAAATTAAAACGATGGAAAAGAATGTGAGAGGGGTGCCTGGGTGGCTCAGTGGGTTAAAGCCTCTGCCTTCAGCTCAGGACATGATCCCAGAGTCCTGGGATCAAGCCCCACATCGGGCTCTCTGCTCAGCAGGGAGCCTGCTTCCCTTCCTCTCTCTCTGCCTGCCTCTCTGCCTACTTGTGATCTCTGTCAAATAAATAAATAAAATCTTTAAAAAAAAAAAAAAGAATGTGAGAAAACATAGTTGTCTCACCTGGACCACTTTTTTCACCCCAGGTAAACACTGGTAACCTTCTTGAACAGGTCAACACTCTTTGGTGCAGATTACTCCAGAAATTTGTTTTATGTATTGGTTTTACTTTAAAATTTCTTGATATTATAGAGGCATCTGGGTGGCTCAGTGGGTTAAGCCTTGCCTTCGGGCTCAGGTCATGATCTCAGGGTCCTGGGATCAAGCCCCACATCGGGCTCTCTGCTCATCAGGGAGCCTGCTTCCCCTTCTCTCTCTGCCTGCCTCTCCGCCTACTTCTGATCTCTCTCTCTGTCAAATAAATAAAAATAAAATCTTGAAAAAAATAAAATTTCTTGATATTATAAACAATCCCATAACAACTATCTTCTGTTCATATTTTTGTGCATATACATAAGAACTACTCTACAATAGATGTCTAAGGGTAAAACTGCACATCAATATTTTTATGCATATCGAATACTAAAATTCCCCTCCTAAAAGTATATACCATTTTATACTACTTCTTGCATGTGACTGTCATCCTTTTTTCCCCAGCTTTATTGAAGTATAAGGGACAAATAAAAGTGTAAGATATTTAAAGTGTATGATGTGATGATTTGATATACATATACACTAGGAAAGGATTCCCCCATCTAGTTAATTAACACAGCCATCCCATCACATATATACCTCTTTTTTTTGTGAGAATGTTTAAGCAAATTTCGATTATACAATACAAATATACTCTCCATGTTATAAGATCCTCAGACCTTATTAACCCTATAACTAAAAGTTTATACCCTTTGGGACACCTGGGTGGCTCAGTTGGTTGAGCCGCTGCCTTCGGCTCGGGTCATGATCTCAGCATCCTGGGATTGAGTCCCACACCGGGCTCCTTGCTTGGCGGGGAGCCTGCTTCTCCCTCTGCCTCTGCCTGCTACTCTGTCTGCCTGTGCTCGCTCTCTCTCTGACAAATAAATAAATTAAAAAAAAAAAGTTTATACCCTTTTACCCAGCCTCTCCCTATTTTCCACATTCTCCAGTCCCTGGCAGCCACTTTTTTATGCTCTTTTTTTAAATTAATTTTTTATTTTTATTAACATATAATGTATCATTAGCCCCACGGGTACAGGTCTGTGAATCGCCAGGTTTACACGCTTCACAGCACTCACCATAGCACATACCTTCCCCAATGTCCATAACCCAACTACCCTCCCCCTACCCCCCTACCCCCAGCAACCCTCAGTTTGTTTTGTGACATTAAGAGTCTTTTATGGTTCGTCTCCCCGCCAATCTCATCTTGTTTCATTTTTTCCTTCCCTACCCCCCAAATTCCCCATGTTACCTCTAAAATTCTTCATATCAGGGAGGTCATATGATAGTTGTCCTTCTCTGATTGACTTATTTCGTTCAGCATAATACCCTCTAGTTCCATCCACGTCATTGCAAATGGCAAGGTTCCATTTCTTTTGATGGCTGCATAGTATTCCATTGTGTATATATACCACCTCTTCTTTATCCTTTCATCTGTTGATGGACATCTAGGTTCTTCCCATATTTTGGCTATTGTGGACATTGCTGCTATAAACATTCAGGTGCACATGCCCCTTTGGATCACTACATTTGTATCTTTATGGTAAATACCCAGTAGTGCGATTGCTAGGTTGTATGGTAGCTCTATTTTCAACTTTCTGAGGAACCTCCATTCTGTTTTCCAGAGTGGCTGCACCACCTTACATTCCTGCCAACAGTGGAGGAGAGTTCCCCTTTCTCCACATCCTCGCCAGCATCTGTCATTTCCTGACTTGTTAATTTTAGCCATTATGACTTGTGTGAGGTGGTATCTCATTGTGGTTTTGATTTGGATTTCCCTGATGCCAAGTGATGTGGATTTATGCTCTGTTTTTAAGTTCAACTTTTTTTTTTATTTCCACATATAAGGAATACCATGCAGTTTTGGTCTTGTCATATTTCATTTAGCATAATGCCTTCCAGGTTTATTCATGTTGTAAGCAACAGAATTCCCTTCCTTGTTAAGACAGAATAATATTCCATTGTGTGTGTGTGTGTACATATATATTTACATTGTGTGTATATGTGTGTGTATATATCTACACATACATATGTTACATTTATGCATTCATTTTTTGATGGACATTTATGTAGGTTTCATGCCTTGGTTATTGTGAATAATGTTGTAATGAAAGTGAAGATGTCATCCTTTTTAATGTTTGTCATCTAATGGCAAAAAATTTTCATTTAATTTGCAGCCACCTGATAAGTAGTGACATTAAGTGTTTCATCACATGATTCTTATTCCTGTATTTTTTCTTCTTTGTATCCTTTGCTACCTTTTCTACTTTTTGGTTGTCGTGGATGATTTTTGTTTCTCATGAATTTGAAGGGCCGCTTTATAAATTAGATATGTATAATTTGCATGTGTATAAGGTGTATGTTGAAAATACTTTCTCCCTGTCAATTGTATTTTAATTTCATTATATCGTTTTTGCACCATAGCTATACTGTACATTTTTAGGCAGCTGTGTGGCTATTTCTTGGTTTTGTGTGGTTGCTTCTGGCTATTTAACATTAATTCCACATATTTTAGGAAAACAGCTTGGTTTTCTCTTCCCCATTTGATCATTTGATGGCACCATTGATCAAGATGCCCTGCCCTCATATAACCTATGTGCTGAAATGAGACCCATTTTCTACTGGACAAAATCCATTTGCTTTGTATCAGGGAACAACACTCTTTTGCTTCAACATGGCCGTGAAACATCTGCATCATCATCAGCCTTCCACAAGCTAACGCCCATCTCTATGAAACTCTTCCATAGACCGACAAAAGACAATCAAATGTTCACACTTCCATAGAATCAGACAATTGCCAGAGAGTCTGCTAGATAACACTCAGTATTCTACTGAAAGGACACTCAGTAATCTTCTTCTTGTCCTTTTCAAGTCTTTCACAATAATAATCCTTGAGTCACTGCTTTCACCGTCTACACTGGCCACTAGAGTTAGGTGGATTCTGTGATAATACATATTCATCATGAAAACAGTGAAATAAGTGATTCTTAATCTATTCTTCACAGATGCATTAATTCACACATTTTACAAATTCAGCCATGTGCAAGACAAATCAAAATTAGTTTTTATAATATCTTTTTAAAAAGCATAAATGGAAAAATTGTTTTATTTGTGTATAAAAATATGTACTTTAGATGAGTAAACTGATTTATTTTTTCTCTACTACTTTATTTTTAAAAAATGAAATAATTGCCATGATTACCTCAGAGAGTTATTGAAAAGATTACCTAAGATAACATATGTGACATGTTTCAATGTATAAATTACTTTACAAAAGCAAGTTATTTTCATTGCAATGAAGCCATATATACTAAAGAAGACAAGGCAGGGGGCTAGGAGCCAAGAGGCTTGAATTCTAGTATTTTTTCTTTCATAAGATAATTGTTTAAATATGAGTAAGTACTAACACTCTCCTTATCTGTAAAATAAGAGAATTAAAATCTTTGATTCTTTCCAGCCCCAAATTAATTGCATTTTTAGCACATTAGTAGACAATAGAAAGGAAAAACACAAAGGTAATTTTTAAAAGGAAATCAAAAAGCATTTATAAACTGCCTAGCCCTGTGTTCTAACAATGAATAGCACCTAGATCTTGTCCTAGAAGAGTTTACCCTATTCTTAAATCTGTGCCTAGTAATAAAGTACATTTGGGAAGAAGAAAGAGAATCAGAGTGGGTCAAGGTAAGGACAAGCTAGAACCTCCTGGCATCTCTGCATCTGTTCTTTTTCACATTTAAGCAATGACCTAAGGAGTATAATGGCTGCTTCACTGCTGACAGCCAAATCTCACATAAAATGTCTATCTAGTAACCAATCTTAATCTGAGAAATATAGAAAAGATCATTTAACTTAGCCAAGTTGACAGTGTGAAAGCACCATGATCATGTCAGTTGGGTGTCTATGTCCTCCTTTTAACTATATTTAAGTCCTAAGTAAGAAAATAGCAAAATCGTGCTTCCATCTAATATGATGCAACCATCAGTTATACAACCAAAAACATGCTAAACATTTCTCCAAAAGAGAATACAAAATCACTATGTCAAAATTTAGATGATGTCCATTCCTTTCTGAGTCACCTATTGATATCTTGTACTTTGTTTTTTTAAATTTTTATTTATTTTTTATTAACATATAATGTACTATTTGTTTCAGGGGTACAGGTCTGTGATTCATCAGTCTTACACAATACACAGCACTTACCACAACACATACCCTCCCCAATGTCCATCATCCAGCCACCCTATCCCCCTTGGCCCCCTCCCCTCCAGCAACCCTCAGTTTGTTTCCTATACTTAAGAGTCTCTTACAGTTTATCTCCCTCTCTGGTTTTGTCTTGTTTCATCTTTTGCTCTTTTCCCCAATGATCATCTGCCTTATTTCTTAAATTCCACATATCAGTGAGATCATATGATAATAGTCTTTCTCTGACTGACTTATTTCACTTAGCATAATACCCTCTAGTTCCATCCATATCATTACAAATGGCAAGATTTCAATTTTTGACGGCTGCATAATATTCCTGTGTGTGTGTGTGTGTGTGTGTGTGTGTGTGTGCGTGTGCACATGTGTGTACTACAGTCTTTTTCAACCACTCATTGGTCAGTGGACATCTGGGCTCTTTCCATAGTTTGGCTATTGTGGACATTGCTGCTATAAACATTGGGGTGTAGGTACCCCCTCAGATCACTACATTTGTATCTTTGAGGTAAATACCCAGTAGTGAAGTTGCTGAGTCATAGGGTAGCTCTATTTTCAACTTTCTAAGGAACCTCCGTGCTGTTTTCCAGAGTGGCTACACCAGCTTGCATTCCCACCAACAATGTAGGAGGGTTTCCCTTTCCCTGCATACTCGTCAACATCTGTCATTTCCTGATTTGTTAATTTTAGCTGTTCTGACTGGTTTGAGGTGGTATCTCATTGTGGCTTTACTTTGTATTTCCCTGGTGCTTCCTGATGTTGAACACTTTTTCACGTGTCTTTTGGCCATTTGGATGTCTTCTTTGCCAAAATGTCTGTTTATGTCTTCTGCCCATTTCTTGATTGGATTATTTGTTCTCTGGGTGTTGAGTTTGATAAGTTCTTTATAGATTTTGGATACTAGCCCTTTATCTGATATGTAATTTGCAAATATCTTCTTCCATTCTGTCAGTTGTCTTTTGGTTTTGGTATCTTGTACTTTAAATTGATTAAATGATATATAGGATTAAATCATATTAATATATCTTATTTGACAGGGAAATTAAAGGAGAGGTGGGTCTGGGCTATAAGCAGTCTTGTTTGTATTATAAGTTGCTATATTTTTTTCCTTAATTTTTAATCATAGAATGTAAGTACTAAGGGGTTCTACAAGGAATCTCTTGAATTCCAGACATTCTCCTTAGTCACCTTGTGTAGCCAGAGCCCAGTTTCCCTTTACAATCATGATCAGTGACTCCAGCCAATAGGAGAAAAACCTGATTTTTTTGCTTTTTTTTGTTCACTACATAGAAAGTCCAACATAGAAAAGTGACATGTTCAACTTTTAATATAATGAAACCATTTCTCCATTCCCTGGTAAAAGCATTTCTCCCTTGGGAACAAAGATCTCTAGACCAACAAAGCCCAGAGTTGTGGAGATGGAGAAAGAATTCTGCTAGTGAATCATTTGGGTAAGAGTGAGAGGAGCTATTTCCCTTTCTACCCCTTAGTTCCAGAGCCAAGAATCATGGCTATGGGAGAAACAGCAATATTTGTCAGTGATTTAGAATGTATACCACACCTTCAAAGACATTTCCACAGCCTCACAGTGTGCCACCAGCTGGTTTTTTGGTAAGAATGGTGTGTGAAATGTTGTGGTTATAATTAATACATCCTGTAAGCACATGTATGGTGATTTTTACTGAAGTACTGGAGAGAGGATAGGTAAATCCATATCTAAAGAAGTGCATATTCCATTCCATAGTGGAAGTAATCCAGTGTAATTGACCTGCTACCATATGACTAGTTGATTTTCCTGAGGAATGATGCCATGTTAAAGCTCAATAATGGTTTCTGCTCTTGACTGGTTGGATATTTAGCAGTGACAACAGCCAGATTAGCCTTGGTGAATGGAAGTTCATGTTGCTGAGTCCATGCATAGCGTTCATCCAGCTGCTGTGGTCACTATGTTCATGAGCTCACTGGTCAATAATAGAGATGGCTAGAAAGAGGCTGACTGATATTTATGGAACAAGTCATCTTGTACACCATCCTCTGCTAACACAGCTCATTGGTGATTTTTCTCATTTGACACAAATATCTTCACACCTTGTAACCATTCAGAGAAGTCTATCTACATATACTTTCCCCAGTCCTAATCTCCAGTTTTCGAAGTTCTTGCATTGTATTCCTTCCAAATCCATGACCATTCAGCTAAAATATTGGCCACTACTCAGGAAGCAATGTTGATCCACATCTCTGGCTATCTCTCCTTCTAGGCAAAATAAACAACCAGGAACACTGTTCAGTGCTCAGCCCACTGGGAGGATTTTTTTTCTCTACTGTCATTCACAGTTCATCCCAGGACAAGGCAGTAGTGCTCCAGCTGGCCATTTTCAGGGAATTCTGGAATATTGTACAGAACCACCTATAAACTGGGCTTCACTTTTCTTTCTTTGTCAACTAGTCATAGGGAACTCCACATGAGATCATAGATTTAAATTGAGATGAAAGACAATGTAGCCAGTGTAGGAGCCATGGACATCTACCACTTACACATGTAATTTATTCATTCAAGACTTACTTGAGGCTGATATTTTATATATCACCTTTATATCATGACATGTACCTCTATACACACTCAAGTTAGGGCTTGCTGGCTGAGTCACAAAACACATAGTTTAGTTTCTATGGTAACTTAGTGGCTCTTGTTCCTCTAAGTGGCTCAAATGTCCAGTGTCTACTAGGAGTGAAATCAAACTAGAAGTTGTTTCTCAAAAGAATAGTATCCACAGGGGGTGGTATACCTTTCTCCCAAAATCCTAAAGGTCTGCACTATGATACATCTATATAGGCTTACTAAAGACCGTACCTGCCATAGACATTTCAAACACCATTGGATCTCCTGGTCAGATGGACCAAGTCACAGAATAGCTCACACAGTATCTTGGACTCGTGGCAAATACTTTTCTTGTTCTCCACCCCATTCAAAACTGGCAACCTTTCAGGTTTCTTAATGAATGGGTTAAAGTAACATACCCAAAGAAGCCCATCAGATATTGTACCTTTTTCTAATTGGTAGGAGATGCTAAATATAGCAAATCTCCTTCACCTTGAGACAGATATATGGATATGCTCCAGACCAGAGGATCTCTTGAATTTCTCCAAGATGGCAGGGTTCTGAATTTTTGTGGGATTTCCCATGTTCTGGAACACGTGTCTAACCAAGGGTAATAAATAGCTCATGCAAAGCATCTTAAGTGCTTCATACTTTCCGAGTCCCAACAGTGTGATATTCTCAATGTAACGAATAGTATTATGTCTCCTAGAATTGTAAGCTAATCAAAGTCTGAAAGTGAAATTATGAACAAGAATTATGGAGTTGATAGAGCCCTAAGCTAGGACAGTAACAGTGTATTGTTGGCTGTGCCCACTGAATGCAAACTTCTTTTGATGGTAGCAGAATGTATCTTCAGAGAATATAGCATTGGCCTGATTGGTATCTGTGTGTGTGTGTGTGTGTGCGCGCTAGGGGATGTATATGCTTACTCCAACAGTAAAAACCACAACAGGAATAGTAGCTACCATTGGAGTCACCAGCTAATTAAATTTGTTATAATCCACTGTGATTCCTCTAGACATACCTGTCCTCTGCATAAGACAAGTTGAATGGGGATATGGTAGGAATCACCACCTCTGTACCTTTCAAGTACCTGGTGGTGTCCCTAATCTCTGAAATATCTCCAAGATTGCAATATTGCTTTTGGATTACTATCTTTTTATGCAGAGCCATTGCAGTGGCTTCCACATGGCCTCTCTTACCTTCATAGCCAATGTAAGGATTCCAAAAGTTGCTGAGTATATCCATTCCAACTATATATTCTGAACCTGGGAAGAAAACTCACAGGGAGCATTTGAGAAAAGCCTTTTAAGTTTCTCAGTAAATAGGTTAGAATGCTGGGCTCATTGTATTGAGGACATTGTGGGTCCAAGTCAATACTCCATCAATTACCTGACTTCCCTAAATCCCTATCCTGCATCTAGACCATTGGGTTTCCAAGGATTAATGTCATTTTAGAGACAGTATCTAGTAATCCATGAACAATCTGATTATTTACCCTTCTCCAATGAACATTCATACTAGTAAGTATCCTTAGTTCCCTGTAGGGAAAACTAGGAGGGTGAACATCCTATAATTTTTTGCTATATAACAGTAGTTCTTCCTTTAGAGGATCTGAGCTTCCCTTTGTTCAAGGTAATCTGAGTCTTAAATCAGCTCGAATCTGGGAATTGGTTGAAGGATTAATCATTCTTCCCTCTTGTGGTAACTCAAGTCAGACTTTTGTTCACGATACTTAGAGCTTTTCTACTTTATTAAGTAAGACTTTGGTAAACTTCCAATTGATTTCAGTCCTAGGAACATTATCATTATCTAGTCAATGCCAAAGATCTCTGTTGGTTAAGTCATCATAATTACTACCTTAGCTCTGCTGCCCATTATGACCATCATATCCACATTTTTGTGGATGATTTTGTTTTTTGACGATGATTATGTTGCCACTTTGATGATTATGTTGCCACTTACCTGTTGCCATCTAGCAAATCCCATTATCTCCACTGAATTCCAGAAATTCAGTTTTATGGGAAGAATTCCCTTATTATTCCTGGCCTATAGAGAATATCTAGCACAGAGCTCTTCTTGGATTCCAGAGCTCTTCTCATGAGTGTTTTGCAGCCTTGGACAACCTTTTTTTAAAATTTTTTTAGATTTTTTAATTAAAATATAATGTATTATTAGCCCCCGGGGTACATGTCTGTGAATCACGGGGTTTACACACTTCACAGCACTCACCATAGCACATACCCTCCCCAATGTCCATAACCCCACCCCCCCTCTCCCTACCCCCCTCCCCCCAGCAACCCTCAGTTTGTTGTGTGAGATTAAGAGTCTCTTATGGTTTGTATCCCTCCCGATCCCATCTTGTTTCATTTATTCTTTTAATTCCCTACCCCCCAATTTGCCTATTCCCTACCCCCCCAAACCCCCCAATTTGAGCCTTGGACAACCTTGATAGAGGGAGTGTCCTCTTTACCTTCCCAAGTTGAAGGGTGTACGAACAGGTCTTATATAATAAATTCATTTTACCTTTCCAATCTTCCTAAACCTTTGGATATCTTTCTATACAATTCATCAAGAAAGCTCTGGCATTACAATTTTATTTCGTGTAAGTTAAATTTGGGTCTAGTTTTCAGTCAATCAATTAGCCAAATTGTTAGACTCCATCTTCACTGTTTAAGGTGTAACCATGAACCCAGAGTCTCTACACAGTGCACTCTTAGAAACAAATTCAGCTTGATTCAATAGTATTTCCTTCTACCCTAGTCCAATTTCCTTAGCTGGGAATTTAAAATTTCAAACACATCATTTTCTTTTTCCAAGTTTTCCAATGCATTTAAGAGCAAGCACTCTATCCCATTATGTACCTCATTTTCACTAAAATGTTCCATAGCAGAAACTTGATCACCATAAAGCCTTGTCTCCTATAGGCACTTGATTATAGATGTCAAAAGTGAACATTTAAATAACTGTTTGTCAGTGGATTACTGGCATTCCTTTTACCGCAGTAAAAGCCCACAGTAACACTGATGCCTTTAAATCCAATAAGATCAGAGAACCAATTCCAGATACTCATCTTTAAGTTTCTGTTGCCCTGGAACCTTAAGGTTTTCATAACCAATGACTTCAGCATTTAATGTGTAATTATGGAAGCAGAACAACTTTGGTGTTACAGATAAAAAATTTATTATGGTAATTACACCTTATACAATTGTGAAAGAAGCTGAGGAATAAAGGTCTGGAAAATACCAGAAAAAAATTTCACTTAATACCCCTGGAATGAGTGAACCAACTAAGTTTTTAGGAAGCATGGCCACTTGCTTCTGTGGACCATAAAGTAGGCTGGTGCAAACATCTGTGGGAAGCGTGTGGTCCTTTATGGTCATTGTTTGTGTACTTTCACAGCAAAGCATCTGGCGGTGGGTCTGGCATAGCTCTTGATCAGAAGTACCAAGAGTTGGAAAGAACTTGATGCAAAAGGGGGAAAAGCAATAACACAATGAAAAAAGTGTGTGCAAAGTTCCCAAGGTAGAAGAACAGTTTTTGGCTTATTTAATACAGTGAAGAAGAGCAGTGTGGTTGGAAATAGAGAAAAGATTAAAAGGTTAATTCAAGATGAGATTGGAAAGACAGAAATGAGTCAAATCATATATAGCCTAAAAAATTTGTAAGTTATTGTAAGGATTCTAATAATGGGAAACCATTAAGGGGATTCTAAAATGTGATCATTATCACTATCATCATATTTACTTGCTTAGTACCAGGGACTATGGTAAACATTTTATATAATTATTCACCTAACATTTATTGAGCATCTGCTGTGCTCTAGATACTATGCTCTGTACAGAGACTCAACGGTGAATGAGACTGTTGAACACAGATGTTCCTAAGTTTGTAATCTAGTAAGTATTGCTGCTTTTAATCTTCACAGTAACCCTATGTGGTAGGAAAGTGAGACATAGGAAGTATTAAGTTAATCCAACTTAATTAGGTTAACCTTAACTGAGGTTACCCAACTAGAAATTTATAGGATCAGTATTCGGACCCTTCTCAGTCATATTTCCACAGCTACTTTTAAGCAGTAGTCTGTCTGTTAGGTAAACACTCAGATAAACCCAAGGAATAAATCACCAGGATATGATTAATTTCTTAATCTCTTCCTGGTCCTCAGATCTGTCTTCCTGTGTCAGTGTGTTCATCTTAAGTTATAAGTTTCACTTGAGCAAGGAAATGAGACAGCCTTGAGTATGCGAAGTGTCCTTTGCAGAATTCAGAGCAATTACATTTACCAGCTCTCTCGACTTTTTATGTGCGTGGTGTGCACACAAAGGTGCTTGGCTGTCCATCATGAGACTTGAAGTTTCACATTATATTGGACCGGGCATGCTCACTGGAATGACACATCCAATTTGGAGGCTTCTTCTCAGAATCACATCATTTTGTCATGTTCTTTTTCCTAAAACAGGAAGTGAAATCCGATGTACTTCTGTTTTGTTTTAAAAAGTTTTTCACTGAGTCTAAGAAAAAAGAGTTAATTTAATGCTGAATACGTTGAACCAGCATTGGGCAGATAAGAATCTAAATTTGATTGTCATAACTGTCAGGCCATTTAGAAACCAAATAACTCACATCCTGCTAATTGTTTTTATGTTCATTTATCCAAGAGACATGAGTCATCTCTCACAGAATCCCAATTATGAATGGCTTACACCTTGTCGATGACAGAGCTCTCTGTTATTCTTATAGAAACTTTCCAAGGTGTATATCTTTCTAAATAATTTTAACTTTCTCTGATTTTAGTTTATCTGATAAACTTGCCTTTCTTTCGCAGAAATATGTGACCTAGGGGCTTAACCTTGCCTGCCTTTCTTTCCTGTAGCCAAAGGGTTGCTCAAAACCCAGGAAAACTGAGTTCCTAAACTTTTTGCTATAAAAAGTGTTGATACTGTGATGATAGACTAATCCAGGCACATGATTGCTGAAGATCTGTTTTAGAAGCATGCAGTTTTAGTAGGGAATCCAAAAATACCCTGAAAGACAATAGAGACATAAAAATCATGTGGTGCCTATTTGAGTCATTTGAGTCTATTGAAACAAGGGTCACCACATACTAAAGCAATCAAGTATAAAGAGTCTAGATATACTTTTATTAATTGGGTATTAAATACTATGGGGAATTAGTCCAAGATTGATGAGGGAGAATCAATATAAATGTAACTCACAGAATATATTTTTTCAATATTTATTTACACAAAATGTCTGCTGATTCAGATTCAAATGTTATCCACTCACACATGTACGTGAACACACATATGTGCATACTCCAGAATTCAGCAACAAAAATGTTTGATCCTTTGGTTTTTCTTCATTTTATAGCACTGAAAATGACAACTTTAACCCCTACCGTGCCAATATTTCTATCCGTCCTCGTGCTCAAATCAATTCTAGCAAACAGAAGCTCAAAACCTGCAACTTATACTTGTTTATACTCGTTCAGGCCTATTTTTGACAAATATTTCTTGGTTTAAATTTCTTTTATACCATCAAGTGTCCGTTCGTATTAAGTTGTCAGTGTGAAACATAGGCACAAGGACAGCTTTCCAAGATTTAAGCTATAAGGACTAATCCTTGATTCTTCTAAAATAACTCTCAAAGACTTTCTATCCTACATATCTGGGAATTTCACATTAAGGAAAGATTGATGTATGATTAAAAACAGGGTTCATGAATTGATTCAGCACAGGGAGTGGTAGTACAAACTGTCTGGAACATTATTCCAAATGGGAGGATCTAGCAATAGGGATCAATCTTTCTGCTAAGTCAAATGTTGGCTTCTCTTCTGAGAATTCTGATATATGGGTATAAGCAAATGCTATATAAGGTGATAGTTTTTTAATGTACAGATCTAGCTAGTAGGCACTAGTAAAACTATTAAGTTATTTTTCTTTAAATGAGCAACTTTTCTGGTCTTATTAACATTTATATTTATAAATTAGTATTTATAATTTATAAGGCACCCCAAGCTTTGATAAAATACAGGAGTTCTGTTTTCCACAAGTGGAAATAAGAACACAGATAGATAACTTAAGGTCATATGGTTTATTAAAGGCAGAACCAGTAGAAAACAATGCCTACCCTGACCACAGTAAATCATACTGATAAACTGACCACAGTAAATCATACTCTTTTGAAAAGAGTCATAAATAGGACTTTAACTCCAAACCTGATATGATTTCTTTATCATATTAAGAGTTCTTAGGAGCTTAGTCAATTTCTCCCATTTAAGCCTCTCTATGTTCTATGCAGTATAAGTTAATTTTTATTTGATGCTGCATTAGGACTCTCTGGAATTAAACAGTCTCTATAGGGAGAATACTAAATTCTCTAAATAAATTTTCAAATTATCTGAAATATTTGATTAATAGCTCTTATGGGAAGAGAATAATTTCTGTCTTTCTCTCTCTCTTTCCATCTCCCCCTCCCTTCCTTCTTTCCTTCCTGTCTTCCTTTTCTTTCTCCTCCTTCTAATTATCCTTCTCCTCCTCCTCTCTTCTTCCTTTTGAGCCTTATTGCTTATTAAGACGGGATCTCATTACCTTTATAAAAAGTGGTTGTCATATCTAACAAACTACCACATTATTATAAATTACTCTGTACACAGTAATATAGATTCCTTCCCTCACATCCCTACTCATACTCTCCCGGCTGTCTCATTCTTAACCAAGAAACAAGTACATTATGACACAGATAATAATTCTCCTACAATGCAGGGATTATCAATGTCAGTCTAAGTCACTCTAGGCCATTATAAATTCTATATGGTAAAGAGGGGTTTATTATCATAAAAGACATAGGATACTGTGTTACTGGTATATACATTTATAGCCAAAGGAAGAATCCATACTGCAACTCTGGTTAGAAGTTTAACTTCTGCATTTATAAGTAAATAAAAATCTTACTGCAGGATCCTTTTATCATAGTAAGTTCACTTCTTAAAGCAAAAGTTTATTAGGAATATTTTAAAAACCAGTCTGTAGCTATGATCAGGAACCAGGAAGCATGGTAAAATAGACCACAATTGGTAAAGCAGGACTTGGTTACCTAGCATTGAGGCAGGATCAGACAGGCTAAGAATCTCTAGGCATCATGCTTCCTGGTTGTAAGAATACAAGCCAATCCTAGGAGCTCAGCGCTGGGCCCAGAGCAGGATGAATGAGTGGGAGAGGTCAGGGCCAAGTTGGAAAACAAAGGCAAGAGAAAATACTTGATCTGTGACCCTTTCATGAAGCCACAGATACAAGGAGTTCTTAAATGCAATAAATTTTTATCACTATGTATGAAATAGCCTAGATTAATAATTTACATTAATTAAACATCTTTTGGCATTAACTGGAAATATATTTGTGGTGATTGGCGTCAGAGTTCATTCTTTTCATAGGTTAAAAAATTATAGAATTGGTATGACAAACTATACAGATATCTTTCATTGTTCCTGAAATATAAGGATAAATTATAGTGTATTATTATTATAGCCAATAAAGGAACTTCACTCATAAGATGACGACCACATTTCAGAATCTTATCAATTAGTTTTAACAAGGAAATACTTCTGAAAGTAGTTAAGTAAGTAAAGGCATAACCATATGCTCTAGATTTCCCTTACATTTAATGATACTATTGGTAGAACACCTAAGATGAAGTGTAGAAAAATAAATTCATTCATTCATTCAGCCATAACTCCATCAAATAGGAGGTATGAATTGGAGACACAGATTTGAGGTCATTAGCCAGTACAGCTGTGGATCCTAGAAAAAAACTACACCATGGTTTCAACTCAGACAAATTTTAAAACCAATAGTGTTAATGCTACTAACAGTTTAAGTAAAGTGAAGATTGAGAATTGATCTTTGGACTTAGCAACATGAGGATTGTTAGCAACTCTGACAGGAATAATCATTTCTTTCTAGTAGTCAGGGCAAAAGACTGGTTGGAGTAAGTTCAAGAGAGAGGGGCCAGAAGTTAGAGGCTGCAGATGTATTCAACACTTCCAAGGACTTTGTCTAAAAAGGGAAGGAGAAAAATGGGACACTAGATGGGGTAAATTAGGCCCTAAAAGAGCTTTTTAAGGTGGGAGAATAACAGCCTGTTTGAATGCAAATAAAAAAATATCCAGAACAGAGGGAAAAATTGGTGATACAGTCAAGAGAGAGAACAACCGCTGGGATGGTATCCCTGAGGAGGCAACAGGGGACTGGCTCTAGGTCCTAAGTGGGAGAGTTGGTCCCTGTTTGGAGAGCAGACAGTAATAGCAGAGAGGACTCTCAATAATAGTTGTGAATAAATTTTAAAATGTTTAGTAGGTTCTTTCTCAGAATTTTATTATTTTTTAAAGATTTTATTTTTAACTAATCTCTATACCAAATGTGGGGCTTGAACTCAACCCTGAGATCAAGAGTCACATGCTCTACCAACTGAGCCAGCCAGGCACCCCAATTCTTTCTTGGGATTTTAATGTCTCACTGTCCTCTTGTGTGTGTCTCTATATTCCAGCTTGTTCTTTTGTAAAAGGGGCAATTTAAAATATAGTTCAGAATTAGTGTGAGCATATGAAAGGAATGAACTTTCACCCTTTCAACTTTCATTAATGTTTATGGGACATGTACTTAGACTCTGTGAGAGGCAAATTGCTTTTCGTCTGATACTTCTGCAAACTATCCTCAAATTAAGACACCGTTAATGAAATATCCAATAACAGAAAGACACAGAGAAATAACTCTTTTCTGGGATGTTCTTCACAATAGTTCAGGGGATCCTGAAACAGGTAGGAAAAATATGAAAATAATTTTCTCCCAAGATTATAATTCTTTATTCCTTTTATCCAACAGACTGCATGACTACGTGTAGATTGATAATATGTTATTAATAAGCACGTAGTGCATTATTACCAAAAAGATAAGCATTGCACCACTACATGAGAGAAAAGATCTTGTATCTTTGAATTTTTCAGGACTGTAGGATCATTTCCTCCCATGTGAATCACTTTGACATTTACAGAGTTCATGGAAGCAAGAGAAAGGTAAGGCCCATTATTGTAAAAGGAAAATGCCATAACTCTCATGGAATGTTCCTGGATTTCTGCCATACAGAGGAAGGAACTTGCAGTGGATGGCAATGAGGAATAAGTGTCACTCATGTGATGAGTAGCTAACCAAGCCACTTAAGGTTTACAGTCATGAAGGCAATGAAGTGTCAGTCTCTGCACAGTTTGGGTTCCACTGCTAGTAGCCCTGACCACATTCTATCATCATCTACGCAATTCATGATCCAAAGGGATTAAGAGACTCAAGCCATTCCTTTGCTCACTCCCAAAAGAGTAAAACAGACATTGGTAAATATTTGTTTAAGAAAGATCCTTTCTGATAAGCAAACTGGATGCCTTTTCAGAGTAACCACAGAAGTAGGATTAGAATTGTCTGGGTGGACTAGAGGAGGTGGTTAGAGAAGGGAAGTTGGGTGTTACCATGGAAGTCTGGAATCCTGCTCTACTGGTGGGTTAGCCTCTGCCACTTTGGAATCTCTTAATTGCCACAAAGCCCCATTTCTGGTTAAACACAATGGAACTCATTTTGAAAGTAGAGAAAAGACAAAGAACAGAGAAGTAGCTTTCCTATTCAGGGAAAATGGTAGGCAGCTAACACTTCAGAGCCTGGGAAAAGGTTTTACAATCCCTGGGACTTAAGGGTTAGCAGGGCCCCTGTACAGTGTCATACGTTCTTTGAGAGAATGAAAATATAGTATCTGAAACCTCAATAAGGCACGTGAAAAAACCCAATATATTCAGAATTACCAATTCTATAGCTCAGGCCGCCACGTTAAGAGAAGAGGAGGGACTGTCTAAAGTTTCCTAGTTATGCATGGCATTTCTGGCTTTAAAAAAAAAAATCAATGTTTTAGCCCCCCCATCCCCATTTTATTACAACCATCTACCTATTTGTCAAAGCATTCCTAGCCCACAGTCCAGGCTAGACAGATTGTGCTTAGTTGAGTGCCACTGGCTAAATTTAACACCTTAGCTTTCTTGTTCTTGAGTGTGAAAGAGAATAGCAATCAGAGGTGCTATGCTATGCTCTAGTTCTTTTTAATCTGTTTTTAATTATAGCATAAACACAATACACACACCAATGGGATGATTTCCATGGATTGTTCTGGCAGGTATCAGCTGGTTTCCAATTGAATGACTTCATTTTCTTCCTTTCTTCCTTCCAACCCTTTTTTTTTTCCCTGAAGGAACACTTTATTTGAAAGGCCATTGTCCTTATTATTAATTACTTTTTTTAGGTATGAAAGAAGTTTTAAATTTAGAACAAGCAAGATAAGGCAAGGACTATCTCTTTTTGTAAAAATGATACAAAGATGGAGAAATAAGTAACGATTTTTATAATTTTTTTCAAAAACGATTTTTGAAATGATTTACATCTTATGTTTTCGAAAATTTGTATTTCATAACGATGAGGAAAAATTAAACTGTAATATTAAACAAGTACAATAAGCAAATAGCATGGGCTCAAATTCCATGATTTTTTATTTCATTATAGATAGGGACTTCCCCCTTGTTTCTATTTTATTGTAATTATTATTAGTAGTATTACTATTATTACTTTAAATATGTATATTTTAATTTATAAAATAATTTTATATTAATATTTTATTTTATCCTTATAAACATGTAAGTTCTCATTATTCCCACTTGATAAAGAAACAAGAGACTTGGAGATCAAATGACTTGCCAAAGGTCAGAGAGTTAATAATAAGTGGGAGAGTCAGAACGTGAATGTAAGACTTCCCGCTCCAAATTTAGTCATCTTTATGCTACAAACACTGTAGAATTCTCAGTATTCTTCATTTTCATATTTTTCTCTAAGTTCCATACTCTTGTTATCATACACAAAAAGTAAATAGATGAATCTTGGGTTAATATTTCATTAAGGCTACATTTATTAGCTACCTCCTTTATATATGCTTCTCATCAAATATTTCTGAAGTCTTTCAGGCAAAATTTAACTTATTCAGTTAGGATGTTTTTTTCACAGGCTACTCACTCTATCTAGACCTTGATTTCCAAATCTACAAAATGGGAATGATAACTATAACTCTTAGAATTATTTAGATATGATTGGAACAAATATATCTTCATTCATTCTTATCCTTTATTTTTCATTAGAAGTTAATCACAAGCACTTACTAATTTATTTTATTATTTTGTAAAGAGCTGACAAGATTATATTGCAAATGTCATTAATAGTCTAGGCTCAGGACATCTGGGTGGTTTAGTCAGTTGAACACTTGGCTCTTAATTTCAGCTCATGTCATGATCTCCTTGTTGGATCCAGCCACCTCAGGCTCTGCTCTCAGTAGGCATAAGATTCTCCCCCTCTCTCTCAGCCCCTCCCCTGGCTTGTACACCTGCTCGTTCTCTTTCTCTCAAATAAATAAATCTTTAAAAAAAAATAGTCTAGGCTCTTGTCCAAATAACTTGGAGGTAAGTTTAGAAAGATTCATAGGGAAATATTTTTCAAAAATGGAAAGAAACAACACAAGAGAATAAAGGAATTTTTTTTCTACCATGTGACAATTAGGAAGGGTTAGCAAACATTTCCATTTTTTAAAGAATAATTACATTTTGGGCTGTTGCAAAATTTCTAACTTAGTTTGACCTTTTGGTGTTTGAGTTTGTCTGCTTTTGGCATAAGATAATTTCCTGACTTGAAAGACATTAGGCAGTTCTTTCCAATGAACATTTTAATTATTCAAGTTGCATAAATGACTTGAAAACATATGGAATCAATTTCTAACACAATAGTCATTGGTTAAAAAATTGTGAGAAAAATGTTTTTGCTATAAATGAATTTAATTTTCCTGAACTTCAAATTTCACAGGCTTGAAGGCAGGCAGATTCCCAATAGACCTTAAGCAATTCAAATAGAGTTGACCATAATCCCAGTGCTAATATGAACTATTTCTCGTACTATCAGCTTATACAGTTATCAGTTTGTATCTACACAATATATTTAATTTTATCATTGCCCTTTCCTTATCCCCTAAAACACATTCACATCATTCTCGAAACTGATGCCAGAATTCTACAAGATAAATCATACATGCTGTAATCCATAGAATATCAAAGGGCTAAAATATGTGATTTGTGCTGATGTTCATTTTGCATGGACTTTTAATAAAAAAGAAAATAGTTCATTTGATAATTAAACCAAATTGTGATAGCCACGGTTTAATAACTCACCAGTGTTTACTGTGCTCCAAATTTCTCCATTATATGATTTTACTACTTGTCTTCTAAGTATAAATTCCAAGTCATTGGGAGCTATAACCCTGCTGTTTTCCCACTTATTTTTTTGTCATTTCACTTAATACCACTGAGCATCATGTGGATTGCGTGGGATTATTGCACTTGGTATGAAAAAGCTAGTGGGAGGACAGCAACAGTTATGTTGAAATCAAAATCTGGCATAAATGCAAAACCATCTTCCAATTCTCTCCCATTTCCATTTTGGCCCTACTATCATATATTATTGCTAACACTGATTTTGTTATCACTCTGAGTGATTTAATTCTGCAACACATTAATTTTAAAAATCATTATATTTCAATTGGTTTATCCTTAGAACTTCAGTAGGAAATGCATCATCAGATTTGAAATGGTGAGAGCAAAGCAAGGTTGACCATTATGTTAATCACTGGTCACCAAACTCCCCACTATAAAGATTTAGTCCATTGATTTCTCAGTGTGGATAGGAATATAAGTGTCCACAGGATTAACACTCATTTTGTATTGTTTGCATTTATAGTTTTTGTTGCATTTTTGTTGCATTATTGTTGCATTTATAGTTGATTCTTATTGTTTTCAGATTCCATATTTATTAATTTGCCTCCCCACTAAAATTTATTTGTAATCCAAGAATCAGTACTCACAGTGCTTTGTGATCACTTTTGGAAGTGCGCAGAGCAGGGACAAATGTGAGTTACCCAAAAAGCACATCCCCAGCTGAGGTGGAAAACAGTGATATCCTGCCTTCTTAAATCAGCTGTCGTTTTGTAAATATGCATCCTTTTCATGATCTATTTAGTGTCACATTTTCTATATTTTTGTGTTTTGCTGTGGTTTCATGTTTAAAATGACTGACCTGCAAGCATAGTGATGAAGGGCCATCTACCTGTTCCTAAATGCAAAATGGCTATGATGTACCTCTGGAAAAAGTACATATTTTAGATAAACTTCATTCTAACCAGGGTTATAGTGCTGTTGGCTGTAAGTTCAATGTTAGTGAATCAACAAGAATATTAAACAAGATGTCTTTAAACAGAAACATACCAAAAAACAAGGGTTTATATTAATTGGTTGATAAAAATGCAATGAAGCTTATAGGAACCTAACCTTGTATTCTCCCTAGGAGCAATGGACTAGTATTCTTGGCAATGTTATTGGATGGAAATGCCACAAATAAGGAGAATTTATCATATATAGGACATTTCATCATCTTGAGAAAGGGACACATGAGAGTTGAGGAAGATATTACTATACGTAAGTTTTTTAATGAGATGCTATGCCCATCATATCCTTCCTTTTTAAAAAATTATGACTTTTAATTGCTTTAAAAAAAAAGGCAGTTCTTAGTTATTATTTTACCTGTTGGTAGGGTGTCACCTGCGGCTATTTCCTAATCTAAAGCTCAGCAGAGTGACTTGTTCAGAGTCTACCAGAAGCTAGCTGGTGGTTGTGGCATTTGAGTGCCCAGGAGTGCCCTGCAGTCTTCCAGACTGGCCACATCACTAATATGACAAGCACACTGCTACCTGCAGCAGGAAGAACATAAATGGATCTAAATTCAAGCTTTACCCATTCATGCTTATACAATCTAGAATGAGTTATATACCTTTCTGAGTTTCTCTTTCTCTCTTCCTCTGTAAAATGAAGACAATAATACCAATTTACAAAGGAAATATTTTCATTACTAAAACCATTATCTAGAAACCTATAGCCATGGAAGAACCTTAGGGGTGAGATGGGTGGGGAACCAAGCCGCTCAGCATTTGCCCCAGTTCTGTCTTTCTGGGAGGTTGTCTCTCTCTTACTACCACGGCTAACATTTGGGATCTTCTCAGGCCTAAATTGTAATTCGTAGTAATTAAATCAGAAATCTGCACTGTGTAAACGAGGCTTCCCTTATGCTTTTGTCTTTTCCATCCTTGTGTCCTTTTTTAAATTTTTTTCCTTATTATTTAGTAAAGTCCCTTTAAAATCAGCACCTAGAAAAAAACAAAGTTCCCATTGTGCTAATGAATCTAATTTGGGATTTCTGGCCAGGTAAAGAGTAGAGCTGGAAATAGAAGGTAGACATAATATTGAGGGTAGCAATGTTAATGGGGCGATGCCCAAGAAACACTAAGGAACAAAGTTGAATTTTTTCATTAGGCACAATTTCCTACTAGTAAGAGTACCCAAGTGGTTGTCACAGGGACTGGATATAACAATAGATATAAAAGTGTTCAGTACAGTAATATGGCACATCTTTCTGAAATGTTTTGACAAGTTTAAACACATATGCTAAAGTTAGATATTTTAAAAATTTTTTCATAAGAAACCAAATTGTACTAGAAAAAAGGAGAGTGATAAGATCATTTAAAAAGTGATACTGATTCCATCCATCGAATTCAAGACAGAGAAAGTAATATAATCATATAACTTTTTAATGAAATCTGTGGTAAGGATAATTATCCCTGTTTTACCAGAGGCAAAAGATGTGTGCACATTTCCAAATCATGGGTAGAGTTTAAATTAGGACTGAAAACTTTCAGTTCCCATACATAACCAATGCTAAATGAAACTTGTTGTGTGAATTAATGTTGTTGGTTGAATTCTACTGCTCCCTCAAATATGTCACATTTCGTAATTTTTAAGTCTCAGAAAAATCTGTTTGTGCTCATTGCAAGACAATAAAGAAAAATACTTCTGTAAATAGTGTTAAATGACTCCTGCTGGCTGGTGGAATCAGGGAAAAGGGAATCTTAGCCACCAATTTATTTCCCGATTCAGAAAATGACTCACTGTGGAACTTCGTGAACATTGCTTAACCTTTCAGCATTCCAGTTTCTATAGCTGAGAAACAGGGATAGTATTTGTCCCACCTTACAATGGTAAATGCTCTAAGAGAAAAAAAAAATTAATCTCATATCAAGGGACAGTAAAGCTGTTTTTTCATGTACTTGAGATATCACTGACACATTCACAAAACAGTTTCTGCCAAAGTTGTATGGTTAATGCTTCCAGATCACCTCCGTAAACAGCACATTGTGCACTGAACTCTTTTTATCCTGCCCTGAATCAGAATGGTAATTGCCGTGGGGTGTGTTCAACATGACTGAGGAGACGCATCCCATCCCGCAGCCTGTATCACGGCCTATGCCAGAGAGCTTTCCGCATGGTTGTCAGGGAAGACAAAACTCAACAGAAGGAGAAAGATCCATACGGTGGGAATAAACTTTCTCCTTGAATTTTGATTCTGGAAAATATGATGAAAATTATGAATGAGCCAATTTCATTTGCAGTCTTCCTGCCATAATGTACAACTGTTCTGTTTCCCTCATATTCTGGATACCACAACTTAGGAATAAGATGAACATGTCCTCTCTTGCGCTTATTTTCTCCTTCCCCTCCTTATGAATTTGGCTTTCTTTTGTTTCTAAAGAACAAGTATTTACAATAGTTAGCTCAGGATCCCCTGGTAGCTGTCACTTGACAAATCGATATTTTTGCCCATTATTCTCCCAGCTGGGAATTACTGGAGTTCATTAAACTAAAGTCCCTGTGTCCCTTCAACTTTTCTTCTTGATCATCTATTGCTTATATGGAGTTGTAGTTTTGTTTTAGTTTTTTTTTAAATCTTTTTTTTTTTTTTTTTCATTTATTTGACAGAGAGAGGGAGAGAGAGCGAGTAAGCACAGGCAGGCAGAGGCAGAGGGAGAAGCAGGCTCCCTGCCGAGCAAGGAGCCCAATGCGGGACTTGATCCCAGGACGCCGGGATCATGACCTGAGCCGAAGGCAGACTCCCAACCAACTGAGCCACCCAGGCGTCCCTGGAGTTTTAGTTTTAAGTGACAAATTCCAGCATACCTTAACTAGGTTGAGACAGAATGTTATTGCCAACAAGAGGCAACAAGCAGGCAGTGGTAAACCTCATGCTCTCTCCTTTGGCTAAAGTCCTCCTGTATGGAGTGTAGAAATGACACCAAAAATAGGTATATGGAATAGGTGCAGAATTCACACACACACACGCACATGCACACACAGCCAGTGGGGCTGTCAAACACAACTGGACGTCAGGACTCCAAATTGAAAAGTAGTGGAGAGAAATAAGGCTGTTTAGAAAATAATTAAGATTTCACATTATGAAAGCAAAGCAGACTTTTCCAAATGTAAAGTTGTACTTTGAGAGGGAAAAGAATAGAGTGACTTTCTGAAACACCATGTACCCATTGCACAAAAGAACATTTTCTAATTTTATATTGAGCTGCAATTGAATGCCGCTGCTTTCAACGCACTGTGCCTAGCCTTGTCTATAAGACTAGATTTGGATTTTGAAAATTTGGGTTCACAACCCATCCCTGCACGTCAAAACAGAGTTGTTAGTGTTCATATGTGTGTGTCCTGAAGTATGGATATCTACGCATAAATGTTAAATCCGTATGTGACTAGAAGTAAATAAAATGGATGGTCATTGTATAGTGAGCACACTATCAAAGTGTTTAGATGTTATTAACATGACATAACGTACCCAGAACACATAGAGCTTCAAGGGCAATGTTGTTCCATGCCAGGATTTTCCAACCTGTTTGCCTTAAAACATATGAGATATTATTTTATACTGCCAAAAGGTTTCATGTTTTGAGAATTGCTGCTTCCTATGTACATCTGTCTCTTGGAAACATAATATATATTAGTCTATTAAATAACCCAAAATTATGTAGAAGGCAGTAGCTTTCTTTAACTCACCCTTCCCTAGAATTACTTGAACAAGGACCATCTTTTTTTTTTTTTTTTGAGGACCATCTTTTATATTTTTTATTTTTCTGGGAATATCTAATAGAAGCTCTCAGACCTTCCGAGACAGTTTGGAAAATATATTCTATAATTGAGATTTTAGTCCCCTAAATGTAGGTTGAACTTCTGACTCTAGTCTTTCACTGGTGATTCCTTCAACACATTCTACACTGTATATTTAAATTTTAAATGCAACTAACTTCCCTATTAGCAGAGACCTATTTTAGGCGTGACCTGGGAAAGGATTAACTACAATTCCTTTTTCTTCTGAATCCTCCTTTAGAGAATTTGTGGGCAAGCAGTTTCCTCATTTTGATGGTGAGCAAGCAGAAAGTATTTGTGTAATTGAATCAGTGTATGCCAATATCAGAAACTTCTATTTTCTACAATAAAGAGTATTCTAAATGGCAAAAAGAAAGAGCTGATTAAATTATTTTTCTCTTCCTTTTTACATATTCTTTTTAAAGAGTATCTGCCAAAGACAAAAAGAAAAAGACATTGAAGCGTCTCATCTGCTTATCAGGTTTATCTGCCAGTCCTGTGCTTTGAGCGCAGAACTGTCCCAACCACACGTGTGTCTCTGGAGATGTGAATTAACAGTGAATTTCGGCTGCAGGAGCTGGAATGTGGTCTAGCAATTCTCTTAAAAAAATAAAAAGAAAAGTACATAAAGTTCATACATACTTTCCTTGACGAATATTAGCATGTTTTGTTTTTCCTCTCCCCACGCCTTCCCCTAGTCCAGTCTCTCTCTTTTCAGAATAACTGAGGTTTCTCTCTTAGTTTTGTTGTTAAGCATGAGTTTGCCTTCACTTTTTCAGACAGAATCATAGAATCTCAAAAGTCCATTTTCACATATATTTTCCTCTTCCAAACTCAAATCCTTCCTTCCACAGATACATGCACTTTATTACATGACACTTGTGTGTTTTGGAGGTATCTTCAGGGGAGTAGTAACATCCTCAAGTGTTTCAGCCCCTATTTTGTTTTATTTTTGTAAGATTTTATTTATTTATATATTATTTATTAAACAGAGAGAGCGATAGAGAAAGCACAAACAGGGGAAGCAGCAGAGGGAAAGGGAGAAGCAGTCTCCCAGCTGAGCAGAGAGCCAGATGCAGGGCTTGATCCCAGGACCCTCGGATCGTGACCCAAGCAGAAGGCTGACCTTAACCAACTGAGCCCCCCAGGCACCCCTCAGTCCCTGTCTTAAAGGTGGAGGACAGAATATGGAGACCAGGTGACTTATGCGTTGTCATATAGTGAGTCACCAACTTCCCTGGAAGAAGGAGGCATTTTCTCTATCCATTCACTCAAAACTTTTTTTTTTCTTTTCTGTTTTTGCCATGGACTTTGTAACCATCGTCAAATATGTTTAGTTGAGTTAGAGAAACACACACACATACACACACACACACACACACACATATGTC
This sequence comes from Mellivora capensis, assembly GCA_004024625.1. NCBI lineage: Eukaryota > Metazoa > Chordata > Mammalia > Carnivora > Mustelidae > Mellivora > Mellivora capensis. Next base: position 343,702 of record PISX010000145.1, on the reverse strand, counting down.
TTTGCAACACTGCAGCATTATCCTTGAATTTTTATGATCATTCAGTTAGCATTTGTACCAGCTCAGTGCTAGTTTCCCTGTTATGCAAATCCACACCCATACTAAGAGACTCTAGGTTAGGAACACAGTGATAATATGACTACTTGGTTTCGATGTTTGTGCATAAGAAGCCCCAGGTCAATTCCAGAAAAAAAATGAAAGATTCAGAGGACAGCCTCACCAGTGAAAATGAGCACTCTCCCCCCCCTACCCGCACCCACTTCTCTCTCTCTCAGTAATGAAGAAAAAAAGCAACCATGAAAAAGGGTCAAGAGAATATGGAGTTATGGAATATCAAAAATAGACAATGAATTAATTCTCCATTAAGTCAAGAAAGTTGTAAAGCTAAATTTTCAGTGCATTGAATAAGTGGCTTCATGAGAATTCTGGGTGCTTAGGGAGAGGGAGTACACCGAGATTAAGAGACATGTCATCTCCATGACAGCTAGGGCCACCCTGCCCCCTTGAAATTTAGATGATGGTTGTACAAAATCCCACAATTTCAAGGCTTGTATGTTTCCAGGACTGCTCCTGTAATTTCCATGGAGTAAAAGCTGCCTCTGTTTCTGGGCTCCTGTGACCCTACTGTGGCCCCTGCTAAGCACAGAGATAATATTCAGCCCTTCTCAGATTTCCACCAAACACCTCCTCCCATAAGAGATGGACGGATGGGACCCAGCATATGGGTGGGCCTAGGGAGGAGTTGTTAATAGAGCTTAATTAGAGCTTACATTACATACTTAATAGAGCTTACATTGAAGCAATACAAATACATCTAAATACATCTAAATCAAACTTTAAGAAGCCCCATTCTTAACTATTCAAAAATATCTTTTATTGTGCTCAGACCATCTCCTCCTCTGCACCCCACCCTGCCCCAGAAATCAGGAGGGCATTTTCGCTTGCCCTTTCAGCCTTGTAGTTCCCAAACATTATGTCACTCTTTTCCCTTTTTTGCACCAGTCTCACCCCACTGCCAGCCCCCTTCTCATAAGCAATAACAACTCCTTTTCACTTCCTCAGGCTGAGGGGTAGAACCTTCTCTCAGATGCCCACCCACCCCCTCAGGGTCTCACTTTCTATTCCAAGCAGCCCATGATGGGTTTTCCCTAAACAGCGGGGTTCTGGGGCCACCTCTTTACAGATGGAATGTCACCCATGTCACAGTTTTGGCCAGGGCCACTCACTATTTCTTCACTCTCAGAGGCGATGCCACTTAAAGACAAATTTTGTGAAAAAGTTATTCATCAAATTCGAGTGCTCAGTTAGAATGAGACTTTATTCTTCCAAAATTTTGCAATTTTGTTGAATTAGGTGAGAATTGGGATAAGAAAACTTACCCCACAAGTGACTCAATTATCCCCACCAAGCACACTTGCTGTCCTGTAACAGGGTCGCAAGACGGGGGTGGAAGGGTGTTACAAGAGACCAGAAGCTTGATAGCTACATGGTCCAGGTGTGAATTCTGGCTCTGCTGTTGCTGTGCATCCTGGGGCAATTCCTTAATCTCTAAGTACCTCAGTTTCTCCATCTGTAAAATAGTAGGAACCCCCCTTGTCGTACAGACTAAATGAGTTAATATGTGTGGAGCATTTTGAAAAATACTGAGCACCTATACATGTGAGCTGGTTTTGTTTTAATTTGGACACATGACAAAAGACTAGAGAAGGGCTGGGCAAAACACAGACAGCAACAGAGCTCCTTTGGCAGAAGTTTTCCCCATGGGAGGTAAAAGAGATGGTTGATGTTACTATTGTAAGAGTTTGGAAAACTCCACTCAGGAATTAGTCTTTTGGCAGCTTCTGTGATTATAAACTTTTGTAGGTTGAAATCCTAATGAAGAGCTAGGGGTCTCTCCAGCCCCAGTATTTTACAGCTGGGCTTTTTTTTTTTTAATTAATAAACAAGGCTTTATTTTATGAATGAATTTGGGTATTTTCACAAAACTAGATCCCGGTTTCAATTGAGATGGATTTCTATGCCTCTCATGTACTAATATTTTATTTTCTCAACAAAATAAACCTAAACATCTTTGAGAAAAAAATTAAAAAGCATGAATGTGTTTACTTAACAGAAGTCTTGCTCACGATCTCTCTGAAGAATGCCTCTTATAATCTCCCATCTATGGTGCCTTGCATATAGTACTTCTCAGTAATTACCATTTGGTTTGATGTTCATCCTAAAAACAAAAACAAAACAAAACCCAAAAAAACCCTGAAAGATCTGTTTTAAAGACCTGTTTTTAAAAAACTAGCAAGTTCCACACAGGCTTAGCAGCAGCAGCAACAACAGCAATTTAGATAACTTTTCCACCCAATTCTGGGGAGACTTAATCACTTGGGTTCGAATGTTAATTTGCTGTACTTCTAACCACGCAGGAGCATTAGATCAGGGAGTAGTCAGTGAGAAAAGAATATGTTTGTTCTCATTTTCAAGTGTCCTAGGATAAATTGTATTCTATTCACTGGTGTTAGAAAAAAAAATCAATACAGATCATAACGGTAAAAATATTCATTATTTGTGAAGGAGAAAGAAGCAGAACAAAGCGAAACAAAACCCCACAGCACTGGGGACCACAGATAGTGAAAGCATACCAGGAGCACTATTTATACAAAACATGTGAAATATCCCCAGATAATTGTTCAAAAGGTGGCCTTGAAGAACACCTTTGGTGTCTAAAATTTTAAGTGATTTGCTTAATGGTCACAGACAATTCATTCATTTTTCTGTGTCTCATTGTTCGCCTGGAGTGATCACATTTAAAATGATAAGAACCAACATTTTTTAGACACATTTCTATGTGTCCAACACAGTGTACACAATTCACACATATTAGTTCGTTTCATTTTTACAAAAAGTCCCATTAGAAAACTACTCTTATGCCCATTTTACAGATGAGGAAACTCAAGCCAAAAAAATTAAAAAAAAAAACCTCATCCAAGGTTATGCAGGCAGTAAGTAGTGGAGGTAGGGTTCAAAGGCATGTGGCCAGGTTCTAGCATCAGTAGTACTACAATACTATCTGATTTATCAGGCCCTAGTACATGCCAGGGCACCGTGGTATTCATGGCCATTGTGCTCGAGGCAGCATTTCCTGGTTGGGCAAACTGAGCGTGAGCTTTCTGGTTAGAATTTTAGGGAGAATAATACAAAGGAGTCCTCTCTCCCCAAGGACCATGAGCTGTCTAACCATTACAGAGACCTCCAAAAGGCCACTCATTGAACAAATTCAGAAAAACTCTCTGTTAAATCTTAATATCTGACTGGACAATCTGGAAAACCAGAGACAAAAAGTTACACTCTCCATGATAGCTATATTCAATCAGGAGCCATAAGGTCTTTCTAATTAAGTGCTGAGAGTTGGGGATTCTCTTAAAGACTGGAGTGCCTCTTATCTCCAGTGCAAAAAAGTGAGCCAAAGTCTATATGGTCTTCAGGTAGGAAGGCCCAGATGATTTCAGACTCCATCAGGAGGCCTCATTTACACCCTGGATTTTAAGGCATCATACTCCAAGTCTCATTTCCCAGGTCCCATTTGTGGGGCAATTAGAAAAACTCTCCATGGGTGTTGTCGGGTGCTTTGAAATTCTCAGTTGGATGCTTCCTTGTGAATGTAAGACAGTCATTTTACTTTAAAGCCATTAGATTATTCCCAAATCAGCAACTCTGTTCCCTGACAAAATCTTTGATTGTCACTTGTTTTTCTTTGAAAAGAGTAATTTCCAAAAGAAAGTAGGTGAAGGAGTTATTATGAAAGCATATAAAATATTTGGGATTGTGTGATGGTTATTTTTAAGCAAAAGGCATCGGAAAAACAGAGCAGAAAAGAAAGGGAGATTTTAGTTTTCTCAAAAACTAACAAAGTCCCACCTTAAGTCCGGGAGTATCAGGTTAGAGTAGTTCTGAAAGGATTACCTGGCCCTCAGCCCTTGGGAATTCTTAGCTCTGTGGTGTTTGTTTTTGTCTCCCAACAGAGGTGTGGTATGAAGGGGTCAGGTAGAAGGTGAGCAAGATGTTAAATGCTCCATTTCCTCCCTGTGAAGGAACACTCTGCAGTCAAACCAGGTGAGCTGAAATAACTGGATATGTTTCTCCATGGAGCTAGTGTTTTGATCAAACACTTCCTCAACAAATCTTGTTCCCGGACTTGAGCATTCTTTGCTGCTGCCAGTTATAGGGGTATGAATGTAGTCAAAACACCTCCGAAAAAAGGAAATGGCAAAGAAATAGAATGATACCGTCTGTTTTCTATAAAAGGGAGAATTCATACTACGCTCTCTGGACTTGAATGAATTAGATATTTGCAACTTGATTTCATAAAGAAATAACTTGGATGAGCTTTTAATATTTAAAAATCTGATGGTTATAGTAACTAGTAGTGATATAGAGACAACGACCACATATTTAGGGGGAAACAATTGTTGAGGAAACCAGGTAATGATGTTGAATAGATTCTAAGCCAATCTGGGTTTTAGTTCCCTAATCTCTGAGACAGGGGACTGGACTAATTATTTCTAAGAACAATCTTGCCCTGAAAACTCCGACTGTGTCTGGATATCTCTTAATTTATAAACATATACTATAAATTTAGTCACTGAACAAAAAAGTAGTTGAGTCGTATTATTTATATTTCACTAAAACTGCTTTGAGAACCTATTTTTGGTTTGTCGACAGAATAGAGGAATAAGGGATTTCAAACACAAATGGCATATGGGCAATGAAAGATGGACACCTATATTGCCTATCGGCCTTACTAGAATTTTCCTAATGGCTATTTAGCCTTCATAAGTTCCCATATAAATTATCAATTACCTGTAAAAAGTTCACAATCACCATTTATTTCTAGTAGGACACTTTTATTTTCCCTATTAAAAATGAGTCCAGAAATTCAGACAGTCTAAGAAATGGGGACTACTTGGAGTTGCCAGTGTAATCAAATGCCCTTTGTGCGAGAAAACTTGCATACTCTGAAAGGATTGTATCCATTGGCTGACGAGTTCTTGAGCATAGGAACCCACTTATGCGACCTAAGTAGAGTGGAGTGTATTGCTAAAAGGAATTAATTCACCCAACTCTTTCACTCTCACCCAGTTCACCTCCTACGCTTGCTGCACCTTTCCGCCTTTTTTCGAAGCTCCTCCTGTTCCAGTTAGGTTTCAAATAAATATTGGCATCCTCATTCAACAGCCAGTACTGAGTGTACCTGGAAGACAGTCCAGTTCACTGGAAAGCAGATGGGCTTTTTAGTAAAATATATCTTCCTTTGACTTTTCTGCCATTTACAAGGTATGTGGCTTTAGGCAAATTATCTTCCTTGAGTTCAGTTTCTCCCCTACATAATGGGCATAACAGCATCTACTTTGCAGTGTTACTGTGAATGATAACTAATCTAAGGTAAATGGAATACTTAACATCATAATGGCATTCAATACATTAATTATAGCTAGAATTAAGAAAGTATCTTTTTTTTAAGATTTTATTTATTTATTTGACAGACAGAGATCACAAGTAGGCAGAGAGGCAGGCAGAGAGAGAGGAGGAAGCAGGCTCCCCGCTGAGCAGAGAGCAGAGCCCCAGGACTCTGGGATCACAACAGGAGCCAAATGCGGAGGCTTTAACCCACCGAGCCACCCAGGTGCCCCAAGAAAGTATCTTTGATAGGATTTTGAATGAACATATAATTTGATCACGTCACTTCCTACTTTAAAATTTTACAGAGCCCCTCCTTGTTCTGAAACTTCTAGTCTTCTTCATATAGCTTACAATGTCCTTCCTGCTCTGATTACTGACCTCTCCAGTCACGTTACCGAACCCACACCTTCCACTGCGCTCCATGCTCCAGGCATACTGAGAGGACTTGGTTGTGGTTGTTTTATTATGCTGAGAGAAAATGCATTTATGCTATTCCTTCTGCCTGAAATGTGCTTTTTCTGCTTGTCTTACAACTAATTCCTGGTCACTTCTTAGCTTCATTTAGTCAATAGACTTCCTGAACCAGCCTAGATTATGAGTTACCAAAACAGTCTGCATTTCTTCTGTCATAGTGCTTACCACATTGTTCTACGATTTCCTAGTCAGGTGTCTATATCCCTCTTACGCTGTGAGTTCATCGAGAGCTAAATTGTGTCTATCCTGTTACTTCACGATAGCCCAGTAACATGCCTGGCACATACTATGCAATCACTAAATAAGTCAGTAGAGAAATGAATGTGTGGACTCCAATTTCCATTTCTCCATGTGGCCAGTTATATGGCTTCAGGCAGCCATGAGAAGGATATGAGCTTCCGATTTCTTTCTTACTTACCACTTCCTTTTTGAATAGGAAAGGAGCATATGGATTAAGCAGAATGCTTAATTTTTAAGAGAAATTCTGCAAATTGGCAGAAGACTGTTTAAGATATTCTTTCCAGGAAGTCAAGCTTGAAGAATTAGTCTTGATCAATAGAAAGAGTTCATTTTTATCAATTTCATTATTAAAAATATATAGTATATGTATGGTATGATTTCAGTTAATAAATATGTGTATGCATACTTATCCAGAGGGAAAAAACTGGATAGAAATACTGGAAAGAAAATTTGAATTTGACATCTCTAATTTTTGTTTTTTTACTTTTCTTCCTCATGTTTTTCTGTCTAGTCGAATGTACTATAATGCTCATGTATTAGTTACATAATTTTTTTACTCAGGTATAATTAACATACAGTGTTCTATTAGTTTCAGGTATATAACATAATGATTAAACAATACTGTATATTACTCACTGCTCCTTGTCAGTGCACTCTTGATCCCCATCACCTGTCTCACCCACCTCCATCACCTGCCCTCTGGCAACCGCTCATTTGTTCTCCATAGTTAAGAGTCTGTTTTTTTCCTTTGTCTCTTTTTTCTTTGTTCATTTGTTTTGTGTCTTAAGTTCCACATCTGAGTGAAATCATAGCCTATTTGTGTTTCTCTGATTTTTACTGCATTTTCAGATCTCAATTTCTTTACAGTCTTTCCAGATAAGACACTTGGCCAAAGAGAAAGTTCCCTCTTTTACTTTCAGCGAAGCCCTTCAACATTTACACAGTTTGAGATTTATTTTCTCTATTCGTTACGATTATCTTGGGGTTTTCTATTTCCTAATTTCCCTAATTGTATTAACTACTCTCTAAAATTAGAAGTTTGCTTTTAAAAGATTTCATGATTTCTAAAATGTCATTGAACATTCTTCCAAAAAACTATTGACTTAATGAATTTTGCATAAGAAGATACTTTCTACAGGAAATTAGCAAGAGTACAGGTCTGCCCACTCCGAAGACACAGATAATTAGTTCTTGACCTTTTTTTTTTAAGATTTTATTTATTTATTTGACAGAGAGAGTGAGAGAGAGCACAAGCAGGGGAACAACAGGCAGAGGGAGAGGGAGAAGCAGGCTCCCTGCTGAGCAGAGAGCCCAAGATGGGGCTCGATCCCAGGACTCTGGGATCATGACCTGAGCCCAAAGCAGATGCTTAACTGACTGAGCCACCCAGGCTCCCTAGTTCCGGACTTTTTAGACCATTATAGCATTTGGAGTTATTTTACCAATTACAATGAATGACAAATTTTAAATTAGGAAAACAGAGTTCTCCTATCTTTTGAAAAAAACAAAATTACCTCCCAAATCTTTATCAGAAGTTGTTTATATAAAGTGTGTTGCCTTTAAAGACAAAGGAAAAATATAATCAAATAATAATGTTGTGTTACTAGATCATCAGTGGGTTCTTTCTAGTCCACTAACATAATTTTTAAAAGAATATTTGAATAACTTTGATCTAATCACAGCAAATTTCCTGCTCAATCGATGATGAGAAATTTGCTTTTAAATGGGAATGTCGGTAAAGATTTTTTTTTTCCTTTTAAGACACGCCAGTGTGTTAGAAATAGAAGAAAAGATAGAATAACACTGTTTTTAACACTATTTAAGGTTTAAATAGTGCATCATCAGGTATCGTGCATTATCAAATCGATGTGTTTTGCTGATGAGTATTGCCTGCTGACAATTCCTCTAGTTCATACCAACTGCTCTTGAAAATAACAAAAACAAAACCTCTTAATTTTTGTTATTACCAGGAAGAGAACATCTCAGTTTTAGGAAGCTCTTGCAGAGGACAGAAATCATTTTCATGGAATCTGAAAATGGTCAAACAGATATCCCCATAACATTTTAGAAATGACCAGCCTTCCCAGATGTAGACCTAAGTCCTGACCTAACCTGAAAATGACACAATCATATTTTCTGAGTCTTGTAATGCTCCTGTACCTGAGCTAACTGGCGAGGATAGGAGAAGTTAATGCCATCACTCTGACCCTCATTTAAATCTCATAGTTCGGGGATTCATGAAGAGTCAGAGCATAATTGTGCCTTGCACACACAGTAGGTACCTCAGTGTTTTTTGAGGTCGTACTTTAATCATTGAAAAGCCAACGATGAGAAATCTAGCTAATGTTTGCCTCACCGCAGCCTGAAGCCACATTCAGCAAACCCACTCAGAATAACCAGGAGAGCCACTTAACAAGCAATATGAAGTCTTAAAAGAAAAAGAAAAAAGGCATGCGAGCGATGTCAAACGCTCTGATTTCCAGATATAGATGTGTCCTGACTTTTTGTCACTTTTCCTTTTCTTTGAAAAATGGGAATAATTCTTATCACTGAACCATCAGAATATTGAGTAGAGGGTAAGTTAGCACTTACAAAGGATTTAAGGTGAAAGGTGCTATGTGGGTTCAAGGTACTTGTTAATGTTACTACTCAATCTATTTTGGCCCAACACTGAAACAAAAGCAACTTCTATTACAAATAATATGTTGCTGGGGCGCCTGGGTGGCATAGTGGGTTAAAGCCTCTGCTTTCGGCTTGGGTCATGATCCCAGGGTCCTGGGATCGAGCCCCACATCGGGCTCTCTGCTCCTCAGAGAGCCTGCTTCCTCCTCTCTCTCCCTGCCTGCCTCTCTTGCCTACTTGTAATCTCTGTCTGTCAAATAAATAAATAAAATCTTAAAAAAAAACCCACAAATAATATGTTGCTAAAATAACCTAAGGAAAGGAGAATAGAGACGCCTGGGTGGCTCAGCTTGCTAAGTGTCTGGTTTTGGCAGGAGTCCCACATCAGGCTCCAGGCTCAGTGAGGAACCTGCTTCTCCCTCCCCCTCTCCCTGTCGCTCCCCCCCCTTATGCACTTGCTCTCTCTCTCTCACGCGTGCGCGCTTTCTGATAAATAAGTAAATAAAAAGAAGGAAAAGGAAAATAAATGAATTTCCAAAGACAGATAGTTATCATCTGGATTATTGAGAATTCATATTGAGGCTATAAGCTTTGAACACTAAAAATAATGTTCTTTTAATTTTTAAATATCTTTAATCAAAGAAGAAACATTTAGGGAAGAAAAATAGGTAACATATTAGTACCTGTTTATGAAGAAGTGACATTTGTAGGTACACACTAATAAATATGTTTGTAAAGACAGTTTTTATGGCAAAAGCAGAAGTTTACTATATTAAGAAATTACTTATTACTAATTACTAATTACTTATTAATTACTATTATTAAGCAGAAGTTTACTATAGCAAATTTTAAAAATGGTATATGTAACGAAAGGTTCGTGTGTGAACTCGGGAAATATGCAGGACTTAAACTTGAGCAGGTTCATTTACGATCTTAGACACAGGGACGCCTGGGTGGCTCAGTTGGTTAAGCGGCTGCCTTCGGCTCAGGTCATGATCCCAGCGTCCTGGGATCGATTCCCACATTGGGCTCCTTGCTTGGCAGGGAGCCTGCTTCTCCCTCTGCCTCTGCCTGCCACTCTGTCTGCCTGTGCTCGCTTGCTCTCTCTCCCTCTGTCTCTGACAAATAAATAAATTTAAAAAAAAAAGATCTTAGACACAGTCCAACGTCCAGAAATATGTATGTGTGTGTATATACATAAATTTGTCTAATATATATATACATAAATTTGTCTAATATAGGTTATATTAATAGGTCAATATGTCATTTATCAGTATAATTGTATATCAATATTAATGATATATTAATCAATATTATCTATCCTATATTAATATATGAAATATGTCAATATATTTATTATTATATTTATAATAATGAGTGCTGTATGTTGTGTAAGACTTATGAATCACAGACCTGTATGCCTGACACAAATAATACATTATATATTAATAATTAAAAAATAAAATAGTCTTAAAATAATAATTATATATATATGTGTGTGTGTGTGTATATGTATATATGAATTTGAATCGAGAACAGATATGATGTTATAACATCTGCCTTTACGTAGCCTTTCAATTCGCTTCTAAAAGCTAAACTGCTGCCTTTTCTGCTCACAGGTAGCTATTAATGATAGGATTGAATCTCCAGAAGTGCCTCATCTGGACTCCTAATATTTCCTTCCATGTAGAGGAATCTTCACTAGCATAGCAGTCCTGACAATTCTGCCCTCAGTAAAAAAACAATCACTTAATTCTATTGAGCCCGTATATCTTCCCATTCTCCTGGGAGCTAAGTGCCTACAGAAAGCATACAGTCCACTCTGTTTTGGACCCAACGTTTTAGAGGAGGTCCATGTTGTACAAAGCTGGGAATAGGGCAGGTAAGTCTCTCTCAATCTGAAGTTCAGTATTAGTAAGTCCATTTTCCAAAATCAGCTTTATCAGTGAGAAAATTTATAATTTGTTTTCCATCATCTTACTATCTTATTTTCATAATTTGTTTTCCATCCATCTTACTATCTTGTTTTTCATAATTTTTTTCCATCCATCTCACTGTCTTATTTTTCATTGGTTCAGACTCAGCTGGGAATAGAAATATCCCTTATCTTGAGCCCCCTAAAGACTCCTCAAACCCACAATACAATGGGAGGTACACACATACCTGCCTTTTCTACGCCAAAGGAATGAAAGAAAATCTAAGTCCCCAAAGGCTTAGAATAAAATATTATGGATATGAACTCACCAAAATTAAACTCCGCCATTAGAAAATGGAATTGGGTTAGGTTCTTGTAGTTACTGTAACAAATTACCACAAACTCAGTGACTTGAAGCAACAGAAATTTATCCTCTCACTGTTCTAAAGGACAGAAGCTCAAAATCAGTTTCACTGGCCCTAAAGCAGGGAGTCAGCAGGGCCATGCTGCCTCGCAAGACTCCAGGGGACAATCTGTTCCTTGCCTCTTCCAGCTTCTAGTGATTGCTGGCTCTTCTTATTCCTGGCTTCATCTCTCCATGACCACATGATTTCTTTCTCTTCTTTGTGAGTCACATCTCCTTCTGTCTCTCTTTTATAAGGATATATGTGACTACATTTAGGGCCCACTCTGATAATCTGGGAACATCTTTTCATCTCAAAATTCTTGACTTAATCACTTACAAAGGTCATTTTTCCTTTTTCTTTTTTAAGATTTTAAAATTTTATTTATTTGAGAGAGAGCAAGAGAGAACATGAGTGGGGTAGGAAGGGGGAAGGGGCAAAGGTAGAGGGAGAACCTGAGCAGAGAACCTAAAGTGGAACTTAATACTAGGACCCTGAGATCATGACCCAAGCCTAAGGCAGCTGCTTAACCAAATAAGCCACCCAGGTGTCCCTGCAAAGGTCATTTTTCTATCTAAAGTAACATTTATAGATTCTAAGTATTAGGACCTCATATCTTTGCGGGACCATTTTTCAGCCTACCACATTAATTTCAGGAGTCACAAATAAGTCTCATTTCCTTTCCCCCTTTTCTCTATATCCTGAAGTTTTACAATTTAAGATTTTAAAATACATAGTTTTACACCACAGTCTTAGAGAATCAAGGAAGTCAGTTCATTCTAGAGTCGGACCACCCAAATGATATTTACAAAGAATATATCATAAGATGATCACCTTTTCTGTGCATGTGTGTGAATTGCCAAATTTTCAAATACATGCCATGTAATTTTCTACCTGAAGTGTAGTAAAGTATAAACTTAAAAATGTAAATTATTTCTACATTTATCATTGACATTATAAATTCAGGACCAAAGTTATTTATAAACCTATTTTTTTTAAAGATTTTATTTATTTATTTGAGAGAGAGGCAGTGAGAGAGCATGAGCGAGGAGAAGGTCAGAGGGAGAAGCAGACTCCCCGTGGAGCTGGGAGCCTGATGCGGGACTCGATCCCCGGTCTCCGGGATCATGACCTGAGCCGAAGGCAGTCGTCCAACCAACTGAGCCACCCAGGCATCCCTAGGCAGAGGGAGAAGCAGGCTCCCTGCCGAGCAAGGAGCCCGATGTGGGACTCGATCCCAGGACGCTGGGATCATGACCTGAGCCGAAGGCAGCCGCTTAACCAACTGAGCCACCCAGGCATCCCTATAAACCTATTTTTAAAATCCTGGTCGAAGCATTTGCTAAAACAGTTCAAATATTGTCTTTTTTTTTCTTTATATAGAGTATATGATGGGATTAATCATGATTCTGATAGGAATTTACAATTTACTATCAAATTGTAAAAAAAATACTCATCTTACAGCTAAGAACCATTGACTTCTTAGATATACTCAATTTCATTTTACTCTTTCTACTTTCTGTTTTTTTAAGTAGTTGACTTTGTGTTGTCACGTTCCACCAATATTCAAAAGATTTGCCACTTGACAAGTTACTGCTTGCAGAGATGAGTGGGAGACAAGTCATGGTGAAAGGTAGGCATAGAGCTAAGCACTCTCACTGGCTAGGAAACTTATACTCAAGACCACAACTGCACTTTTCAGTGAGGGCAGGCTATGCTGTGATAACATATACACCGCCAAATTTTATGTCTTAGGGAACAAGACATTTACTTCTCTTTCAGACAGCAGACCAGAGTGGGAGTTCCAGATCAGGGGCAGCTCAGCTCTATTCAGTCATCCAGTGGACCAGGATGACAAACCCTCCATCATCCTTTCAAAGTGGCCCTGGGCACCTCTCTCCCAGGAAGCCAGAAGGTAGACGTGCAAAAGCACATCAGTACAAGAATTCTAGCACCTTGGCACGCCAAGCTGCAAGAGACACTGGGAAATGGAGTTTAGCTATGTGCGCAAGAAGAAGAGGAGAAGGAATTTTGGTGAACCGCTTTCAGTCTTTGCCACATGCACTATACAGATTTCTGCCTCAACAAAATTAAAGATAACTATGTAAGTAGTAATCATGGGCATTTGGGGTTATTACCAGCATTCACACCTGTGAACAGTAAGGATTTATTCTACTCGTGTAACTATTTATGCTTAATCTCAGTAGGGAAAAGGAAAAAGATAGAAATGGTTTATTTTCTTTTAGTTATCTCATATATTAGTTCATATAAATTGTCTCAAGTGATAGTAGCTCAGTCTTTTTTCTAAGTAAACTTAAGTATTATATAATATATGTGAGAAGTTTTTCTTTCCTCAGTTCTTCAGTCCACTGAGGAAGGAAATAGGCCAAGGCAGTTAAACTTCTTTTCTCAAAAGGCCTAACTATTGGCCCAGGCCGAGTTCCAAGAGCGGAGACAAGGAACGGTAACTAGTGGGACTGTCCTTTTGCTGAATGAAGAGAAGAAAAGAAGAATTCCAAGTCTGTTTCCCAGGCACAGGAAGGACCAGGAAGCAAGGAAATCTCCAATTTTCAAGTCCACTGAGCAGAATACAAGAACAGGGTCCAAAACAAAGAGTTCTCCATTGAGAACCGGTAAGATGGAGTAATCAAGTCCCGCAAACAGGCTGAGCCTGGAAAGAAGCCCAGAAGCAATGGCATTCTTGGGAGGGAAGTTTCTCTGGACCCTTAAGGAGCTGAGACTTTGACATTCCCACCCTGCCTTTAGCTTGCGATTTGGCTACTCCTTCCATTGGAGAGGAGTAATCTGAAGCTAAACCACTCATAGTATGAGAATGCTGACTCATGACAAGTCATGAAGGGAAAATAAAACAAAACAAAACTTTACAAACAAAATGAGTAGAACCACCTTTAAGGCCTATGAGAAATTAGCTTTCATGGAAAAAAGGTATTATAGCATGGCTTGGGATTTAAGTACAGTGAATTTTAACTAAAAAGAGTTTGACTCAATTCCCTGTCTTTGCCACTGAGTAGCCTGTTACCTTAGGCAAGTGATTTACACTCTCCAAATCTTAGTTTGTAAAAAAGAGAGGTAAAAATACTACCTAACTCATGTTTTCTGGGTGTATGTGTGTGTGTGTGGATTTCTTTAGGATTTAAATGAACAAATGTTCAACTATACTTACTAAGGTATAGGTACCCAGCAAAATTTTAACCCAGTTAAAAATATTTTGAAGAATGTTCGAATATTTTTCTCTCTGTGTTTCTGGGTATAAAAACTGCCTTTATAGCTATTAATTAATTGATTAATTAAACCATTTGCCATGACCTCTTAGGCTCTATTGAGGGTAGGGGTTAAGTTATGACAACTGACCTATCTAACAAAGTAATATGCTAATTTAAGAATGTTCCCTCTCAGACATGAGTGTTCCCTGCAAACCTAGGTATAGTTCTAAGCCCTTAAGGAAATAAATACCAATAAAAAAAGATGACATAGTTCAAGCAATGTGGGAAAACCATCCACAGTGATATCTCTCAGCATTCTTTCATATTTCTCAGCATATGAGTTGTATAATATGCCAAGAATTCATGATTCTCTGCAATTTATTTAATATTTCCAAAATGGGCCATCTTTCCTATCATTACTCTGTCTAGATCATTATGAATTTTATTTTCAAGGACTTCCAGTCCTTTCTTAGGAACCCATCATCACTGGGCCTGCCAGTGCATCATCTGGCAAACTGTGAGAACAGCATTTGTTGGCAATTGTGAGAACAAAAGAAGATTTTTTTAAAGGTGATGAAGCAGAAAGAAAGGGAAAGCAGATGCCCCTGAGGAACAAGGAAAAATGTCAAGGGAATTTTTCTATCTTCTTGGCATCCTAAGGCCTGAAGGTAAGCGGATGTGCCAGGTTATTGCCTCAGGAAAAGCAGAGAGGGAAGGGTTCCTCTGCTTGCTCACAAAAGATGCCTTGGAAAAGGAAAGTGACAGTCTTAGAGAAGAGGAGTTGCCACATAAATTGGGAGGCAGATAAATCTCAGATGAAATTGGGAAGTGATAAGATAAAAGATTGCCCAAATGCACTGGAAAAATTAGTGGAATTTTCAAATTATTACAAAATTGTTTCATAATAATTATATTAACTAATATTTATTAAGCATCTATTATGTGCCCAGTACTATGCTAAGTACTTTACATGCTTTTCTTTAGTTAATACTGTATCCCTAAGAGGTAACACCAATATTTTCCCCACTACACAGATTGGGAAACTAACGACTGTAGAGGTTAAATCCTCAGGCTTATGTGACTTTATGGAATAGTATAGAGCAAAAATCACATATTCAGAACCTGGCTAGGAAAAGAAGTTGTTTATGAATTTATTTTTCAGTGATACCTAAATTCTAAGAAAACTTTGCTCGCATCGTCTTGGATGAATTGATAACTAGTTTTATGTCTGGAAAGACATGTTTCTCTGAGGTCACGTTGCAGCACTTTCAAAAGGGTTTCCCTCAAGGGTGTTTCATCTATTAGTATCAGCAAAAGAATCTCACAGAATGACTAATTTTTAGTAATTGTGACCGGCAAGTCTTTGTTGAGTCATTCTCTTCAGAAATAACACCCTGATTCATCAGATCTGTTTTTAACATTAATTATAGTTAACATCTGACATATTCTTTACCCTTTCTTTACATCACTGAATACTAGAGTGAAAATAAGACCAGCCTAGCTCAGATTATTGTTAAAATAATAATTATTAGTGATTTAGGATGAAAATGGAATTACTTCAACAGCTCATGAAATCAGATATGTCTTATATTTCATAAGATAAAAAAGAGCATTAAGTACTTTTTCTTAATGCTTAATGTTAATATTGTCCACAAATTGCATGGTACAAATTATATGCTTTTACATAAAAAAAAAAAGATTTTAATGCGATCATTCTAAGAAGTGAAATGATCAGTAAAGAAGCATCAACTTAAAATTAGCTGTCTTTTGGGGCGCCTGGGTGGCTTAGTGGTTTAAAGCCTCTGCCTTCAGCTCGAGTCATGATCTCAGGGTCCTGGGATCGAGCCCCGCATCGGGCTCTCTGCTCAGCAGGGAGCCTGCTTCCCCTCCTCTCTGTGTCTACCTCTCTGCCCACTTGTGATCTCTGTCAAATAAATAAATAAAAATCTTTAAAATTAGCTGTCTTTCAAAAGCCTTGTGAAACTAACAAATGACTTACCATGAACAGCTGAGACTTCTAAAAATTGTCACTACCATTTGCATAATCAAGTGTGTTTTGGCCTTTAATTAAAAGTGGTTAGTTTTTGAACTTCTAATGTAGGTGTACAGAAAGATGTCAGCAACACTGGATCAAATAGACTAATTTTTTTTCCAGACTAGTCTCTTTATAGTATTATTGGCACATCATATTACACTATTTTCAGGTGTACAACTTAGTGATCTGATAATTTTATACATTATGCTATGTTCACCACAAGCGTAGCTACCGTCTGCCCCATTACATCACTATTATAATATCACAGACTGTACTTCTTATGCTCTGCTTTTTATTCCCATGACTTACTCATTCCATAACTGGAGGCTTGTATCTCCCTCTTCCCTTCACCTGTTTTGCCCAGTCTCCCCACCCACCTCTCCTCTGGCAACCATCAGTTTGTTCTCTGTATTTGTAGTTCTGATTCTGCTTTTTGTTCATTCATTGTTTATTCAATTCATTTTTGTTTATTCATTTATTCAAAAAAAATAAACATTTTTATTTGTCTTTCTCAGCCTGACTTATTTCACTTAGCATACTATCCTCTAGGTTTATCTACGTTTCTCAAATGGCATGATCTCATTCTTTTTTATGGCCATGTGCTATTCCTGTGTGTGTGTGTGTGTGTGTGTGCATGCATACACACATTTTCCTTATCCATTCATCTACTGATGGATACTTGGGTTGCTTCCGTGCCTTGGCTATTGTAAATAATACTGCAATAAACATAAAAATAAACATAAAAATAAAAAAATTTTCTAAAACATTTCCTTTGAACCTCTCCTTTCCCCCCAAATACCATAAATCACTTAATCTCTCTTCTTTTCCTGCAAAGCCTTAGTGTGTACCAACTCCAGTCTTAGTCCTTACTTACTTCTCCATACCAGCCCTTTTTTCTTCATCAGTGGGCAGTCCCATGTTGCTTCAAAGGTGGAATCAGCTTGCCTCTTAGCTCCCTCCAGTGCTTTTATCCTTTTGATGCATTTATCTTTTTGAGTTAGTGTTTTCATTTTCCCTGGGTAAATACCCAATAGTAGAATTACTGGGTCCTGTGGTATTTCTATTTTGAATTTTTTGAGGAACCTTCGTACTGTTTTCTACCCCCACCAACAGTGCATGAGGGTTTCTTTTTCTCTATATCCTCACCAACATTTGTTTTTTCCTCATCTTGATTTTAGCCATGTGACAGGTGTGAGGCGATATCTCATGGTTTTGACTTGCATTTCCCTGATGAGTAGTGATGAAGAGCATCTTTTCATGTGTCTGTTCTGCTGGCCATATATATGACTTTTTTGTGAAAATATCTATTCAGGCCCTCTGCCTATTTTTTTTAATTGGATTGCTTGTTCAGATAGACTAATTTAGAGAGAAACCTTTTCTCCCCCCTTGATAAGACAAAAGTGCCTGTGGTGAATATTTGTTGTTTTTTTTAATAAGTTTAGCATCCCTTTCCTTTGGTTTGATAATGCCTGGATACTGTCTGATTTTCTGTGGGATCTGGCCATTCTCTTCATATACTATTGTGGTGGGACCATCAAACTATGTGCAAAGAGTGGGTTGGCACTTCTCCCCATCCCTACTCTCACTTGCCAAGACCAATGAGATAGAAGTCCTAGGACAGAACATGGTTGGAGCTGAGTCTTTTGATTACAACTCCCCAAAGAGATTGTCACTATTTCTTCACCCAGATCCCTGTTACAGCTCTACTTCTGTCCCTCTGCACGTCTGGTTGTACTTCCCGTTTCTCAAGTATTGGGAGCTAGTCTGCATTCTGGCACTATATTCCAATCCTCTTTATGTTAGTCTGTTTCTGTTGCTTGACTTAACTGGTATAGTACAATGTCCTTTCTCCTTTTACTGAAAATCTTAAACACATTTGCTCTTTTTAACCTCCTAAATGAGGTCAAACCTTTCCTGAAAGTGTTTTGATCTTAACAAATATAACATTTTCTGTTACAATGAGCTCTTTTTGATTAAAAGAATCATACCAGACTCTAAACTGTCATAACAAATAACTACATATAGTAAAAACAAGAGTTCTCTCTCATTCTTCATTCATTTCTTCTAACCCTCATTATTTTGTGTTCTCTTCACTGGAAAAACAGTTAAACAGAAGGTTTAACTATTTTGTATGTGAATTTGTTTCCAATTCTTTCTTTTAGAGTGTTTGTGGAGACAATAAGAGGTTGTTGAAGGCCCCCTTCTCAGATAAACAGGTAAGAAACCACCTTTCTGTATTAGGCTAACTTGTGTCCTAAAGCTATACTATAAGGAAGGAAAGCATGTTTTTGGACAATTTGGATAAAATTCACTTAGATATCAATTATTTGGCCACTTGGAATTGAAAGAGTTAGCAGCTTACAGTTTACATTGATGAGTTCAATTGAACATAGATCCAGCCACTCACTGAGGAGTGACAGTTACCAGGTTGGGCATGGGGATTGCCTCCCCCATGAGCAAACGCACTAACTAGGCTGAGATCACCCTAGATGTCTCCTTATATTCAAAACCAAAATCCATCATATATAAGGTTTTTTTAAAAAATCACAAAATATACACACAAAGAAGTGCATAAAACTGGTAAGTACATTTTAAGAACAATTATAAAGGGAACACATTCAGAACTATTTTTACATTCATTATATTCAGTATTTTCTATTGGCATACTGAAAGCTTCCCAAGACTCCCAAGGCCAAGCTTCCATTTGATGACCCTTAGTCCTTGTCCTTACCCCTATCAAAGCACTTATCCAGCTTTTTCATATCTATCCAGACCTCACCCCTACCAGTGTTTACACATAAAGCTCCTTAAGGATATGGACCATACATTATTACCACTGTATCCTCACAGCCAGGCACAGAGTTCGTTGCTTAGTAAATCATGATAATAAATGAATGAAAATAAATAAGTGACCCATCACTGTCTTCAAACAACTCTAAGGAAAATGGGAGAAGAGAAACTAGTAAAACAACATTTAAATACAATTTGCTAAGTGTTTTGATAAGCAGGGGGTGAGAGTCAGGAAATTGGCACCCATGTCAACCACAGCTTCCTGGAAATGGTACACTGAGCTTTAGTGGAAGAGCAAGTGTCAGCAGTTGAGAAAGCAACGAGAAGGAGTAAAGTGCAGGAGGAGCAAGAGACCTAGTAACTTGCAACACTGTTAAGAGACTAAGGCACAGTCTAATCAGGGGTTCTTAATCCAGACTCTGCAGATCCTGAAAGGTTCCTGAAGAGAATGTAGAAAGTTCATGAACTTGGATGAGAAAAGAAATAGATCTCTGCTTTCACTAACTTCTAACTGAAATTTAGCATTTCTTTTGATTATGATATAGGTGACAAATACAGTAGTAGTGATAACCTGTGACTTTGTCATGGAGACATCAAAATTTCATATCATAGTAGAGATGTTTGCAGATATCTTGAAATATAGTTTATACTCATTTTTAATTTGATATGGCCATAGCAGATCTTTAATGTTTTAATAAATATACATTAATTGTTGTGCATATGCAAATTTTTTTGATGTTTAGATACTTATTTCTTTATAATTCATTTCCTTTCTAATTATATGTATTTTATTTTATGCATTTAAATGTTTAAAAATATTGTTCCAAGACGGGATCTATCAAATCCTCCATATTGGCAAAGTGGTCCAAGACAACAAAAAGGTCAAGAACCTTTCATGGTGGGAGTCAGAGAACAGGGTTTTTAGAGGGAAGGATAAATGGGAACTTGGGGCCAGTTCTGTCACCTGAATAACTCAGTCCTAGGAGAGTTTTTCCTGCCTGTCATTATTTTCCCCTTGTCCCTTGTATGGGGCTCACCCATCATGGAGGCATCATTTGCACTTAACTTTATCTAGACAATCAAGGCACAAACTTGCTAACTAGTGATTTCATTATACCAGGATACAGTTTAAGATCTTTAAACCAAGTTCCTTTTGTACAAATTACAAAAAAAAAAATCATAATTTTCATCATAATAAATTATACTGAATTTATACATGGCCTCCTTTTTTTCTTTTAAAGATTTTATTTATGAGAGAGAGAGAGAGAATGAATGAGAGAGAGAGAGCACAAGAGAGGAGAGGGTCAGAGGGTGAAGCAGACTCCTTGCTGAGCAGAGAGCCATGTGGGAACTGGATCCTGGGACTCCATGACCTGAGCCAAAGGCAGTCGCTTAACCAGCTGAGCCACCCCCAGGTGCCCTACATGACTTCTTTTCAACTAAGTTTTCCATCTACTATGTTTGTCTTCATAAACAAGTCCTTGAAATAGAATAGATATACAGGAGAACAAGAAAAGGAAAATATGACACAGAGGTTTTTAGAGTTGGTTCACTTACTTAACAAGTGCTGAATGTTTGCTATGTACTCTTTATATAACAATGGAATGATACAGGGAATAAAAGACATAATTTCTAACTTCAAAGCTCATTTTATTCTATATATGGAGACAAACTATGTGTCTGTAAAAGAGTATGAGACTGTCTATCAATATAACTAGCTACAAACATCCAAAGGAATGTACTTGAGGAAAGTAATATTAACACAAATAGAATTGGTGATGCTTCATGGAAAAGGCTTGTAAGCTCCCCTTTCAAGATTGAGAGTAATAGATGAACTAGCAAGTATAGAGCATTTGGCAAGTTCTGAGCACTGTGCTAGTCTAGCATTTGCCAAATTTCTCATTTAATCTTCTCTGTAACTTCATTAGATAGATATTGTTATTAATCTCATCCTACCCAAATTTAGGAAGATTACATAAGTCCTTCAAGGTCCTACAACAAGTAGATGACAGATCCTGCAAGTGAACGCAACAGAGAGCTCTTAAATAATTAACCTCCATGGGGACCAGGACCCAGTCATTTTCTTCATGTTCTTCTGCAGCAGCTAGCACAGGGTTGGTATACGTTAGATGCTCAAAAGTTTGTAGTTGAGTGTACTTTAATTAAGTCAGGACAGAATGGCTCTGACTTATTAAGTGGTAACACTGAAATTCAAGTTAACTTCCCATTCATTCTTTCCATTAAACCCAGCACTCCGGACAACTAACAGCAGAAACAGAGACACAACTGCACTTCATTACAGCCCCTCCTCAGCCTAGCTCAACAACGAACAACAACAGCAAATTACATAAACATATAGAGGGGGTGAGAGAAGCACATGCCTTCATGTGTGTTTGTGTATGTTATTTACCAGACACTCCTATTGATCATTTAATTCTTTCTTGTCTTCAATTTCTTCTTATTACCTATATTTATTACATACCTATATTTATGTACCTATATTTATATAGGTATATATATTTATCACATTGTACCCATATTATGTTGTTTTTGTGATGTTCTGAATATGTTCATGTGAGCACATGTTGGATTTTAGTCTCATTTTTATTTCTTTATATTTACTTTTTACTTTATATCTTACAATATCCTTTCTCCATAAATAATATAGGCAGATGACAAATTGCTTGTACCTTTTATTTGTGTCCAAAAAGACTATCCCCCTAAATATATCATTCACTTATGTTTTATTCTTTTCCACCTAGGGTCTGGAGTGGAAAACTGCAGCTCTTGATTTCAAAAGGCTTGCCACTTGGTTTCCTTGGAATTCCCATCTCTATGGTTCCTCTCCCTGGAGAAAACCCAGTTGTCAGCTTTGGGTTGAATTGCCTAAATCCTTGACTTCTTCCTATGAGGCTTTTACTGAGGCCAATTACAACTAATATTAGCATTTTATAAATAATTACATCAAATGCTTCTCAGAATTCAAATTTTAGGATGCCATCTCTTTTAATATTAGCAAAATGGATGTTCATATTGTTTCCGACAAACTCATGATGCTTACCTATTCTGGATGAATTTTGGTTTCCTCTTAAATTTTGCTCTATGATTTTGCAAATTTTTGACAATCCATTCCCACGACAATATTTAGGAGGTCAACTGCAGGCAACTATTCAAAAACAATTCCAGAAGGTATTCTCTTGCTCCCAGCCCATGCCTTGTTGGTTCAGTGGCTAGGTAGTATTTCTTCAGTGGCTCCTTGATTCAAGCAGCATTAACTAAACAAAGGATGTTCCCTACTCAAAGAGGGGTCCTCGAAACAGCATCTGTATCACTTGGGAATGCAGAACTCAGGCTCTACCCAAGCCTAATGAACCAGAAATGATCTACATTTTATTCAGACCGCCCAGGTGATTTTTAAAAGGTTTAATCTAGCACGCTGAGACTAAATGATTGGTGGTGAGCACTCAGGGATGCATTATTGAGATGAAATCCTCAGTCAGATTTGGGCTGGATGGAAAAGAGTAACAGAAGTGGCAAGTGACAATGTCATGACTTTAGGAGTGGGATACCTTGATCGCACCTGTCTTGGCTTTCCATCATCTTCTACTTGATCAAAACAACTTGATCATGAATTTCCTCACAACACATACCGTCTAATTTGGTCAGGCCAAACTTTTCATTTACATTATCCTGCAAATGTTTTGTGTTTTCACTTATTGTATTAGTCAGGGTTTTCTGGGGAGACAGAACCAGAAGGATAGAGACAGGTAGGTAGGTAGATAGGTAGGAAGTTAGATAGATAATAAGAAAGTGGCTCATGGAAATTATGGAGCCTGGCAGGTCTTCCAGAAGCTGCAGGGTGAGTTAACATGCTGGAGACCCTGGAGAGCTGATGGTTTGGTTCCAGTCTGAGTCAGAAGGCCTGAGAATCAAAAAAGCTAGTGGTATAAGTTCCAGTCGAAATGGCTCAAGACCCAGAAGGAGCCAGTGTTTCAATCTGAGTTCAAGATCAGGGGAAAAGCCCATGTCTCAGTTTGAAAGCAGTCAGTCAAGAAGAATTCTTTCTTTACTTTGAGGGGAGGTTCAGTGTTTTTGTCCTGTTGAGGCTTTCATTGGATTGGATGAGACCCAGCCGTATTAGAGAGGGCAACTTCTTTACTCAGTCTGCTGATTTAAATGTTAATCTCATCCAGTAACAGCCTCATAGAAACACCCAGAATAATGTTTGACTAAATATCTGGACATGCCATGGCTCAACCAAGCTGACACATAAAATCAAACATCAGACTGTCATGTTTCCATACCCTGGGATTCTCCTCCTTCTCCTAACATCGTTTGAGCCGTAGCTCAAGGCCCATGCTTCCTGGGAGGCTTTCTCTAACTTTCCTTTGTGAATTTCCTCCTGATCCCCATTGCCTATAGCACTTGAGGAGTCAATATCATGTGCCAAGGCCAGGGTAATTTACGATCCTTCATTTTCTACTCTTGTTTTCGGTATGCTAGATTTGTCTCTACCTAAATAATAAAGGGGGAAATCTTATCATACTTCCACTGCAAACTTCACAGTACTTAGATTATCCCCAAATCTTGAGTAATTGATTTTTTATTTTTCCCACTTCAGTTCATAAAAATATTTATCTTAGTGCTTTTACTAATTAGAAGATACTTGAATATCTTTTCTACAAGAAGTGCTTACTGCTGAAATGAGCATTGTTATTACACGTGCACTCACTGGGACCTTCTTGGAGATAGCTATGATGTTGAATTTTTTTAAGTTCATAAAATGACATCAGTTTAGATTTTGTCTTAGCTTGGATTCCTACACTGACATAGGTTTTGCTGAAGGAGCCTTGGGAGATAGTGTGTTCATACATATAGCCTACATGATATTGGGTAGGTAGCCATTTTATTGTAATGTCCTAGAATTGCTACAGGTGGGAACTGGGAAAGGAGGTTAATGGAATTGCACAGAAAGAACCATGGACTGTGTAATGAGAAGGTTCATTTTATCAGCCCAGAGTACATGCAGACATGGACGTTTCCCTCCCAAAAGAGTTTAAAATGTCCACTGGTTGGATTGCTTCAGCAACTCAGTCTGACCACAGTAGAAGAAATGAGATAAGGGTTCCATGAGAGTCCACAACTCTGAGCTTATAATTCCTGTGTCCTTCCACTCCAGGGCAGTCATTACTTCTCCTCAGCACACCTGGAGGAGAGTGATGACATATAGATGGAGAGTCAGGAGGTAGGTGAGGAGGGACAAATGGGTCTCTGTCAATATCAGACTTTTGCTGTTGATGAGTCTTGCTGCTGACCCAGACATAGACACAGGTCCTCATAGCAGCTCTCAGGGCTAGGTTAGTTACATTCTCTCTGGCAGTGACACCTGGGCATTAGCTTCCTGTACTTTGATAAACTGATTCCCATGCCCATGCCTCTCTCCCTGGAACTTTGCCCTCTTAAAAGAACTTATCCTTACTTACCTAGATGGTCATACTTAAAGGAAAAAAGAGACACTAGAGTACAAGGGGGGGGGTGTGTCTATATACTATATATCTAAATACTTAGAAGTTTAGACCAACAAATACGTGACTGAATTATATTCCTATCTATGTCCTTGACCTAGAAAGTTAGGTTCAAGTATAAGATGCATTGTAGCCCTTCAGGTACAGTTATGTCTTCAATAAAAAACAGTTACCCTTAACCAAAAGCTTTGGAGATGGCACAGACTACTCTTTGGAGGATGGACAAGCCAAAGAGGCCAGTGATGTCCCATAGGCTCAGTGCTTGTGTTGGGCGGGAAGTTCTGAAGACTCTGGAATCCAGAGAGTTGTCCTAGAAGAGAGGCCATGGACTCAGTGGAAAGGGATACAACCAACAGATAACTAGAGTCAAATCTCTAATGCAGAAACCCAAACTAGAGCATTCTCTAAGGTCAGTCTTGAGGCGTAGGAGGCAGACGGTGGCTCTTATACATTAGTACAAAACTTTCACCACAGCATAGCAGGGAGGATACAGAGAAGACAACCTAGAGGAAAACTCACACATATACCACTCAGGTCAGAGAGTTTAAAGCTTTAGTTTCAGGAAATGTCCACTCAGAGGCGTCCGGTATTTTCAGCTGATATCAGGACGAATTCAAGCCCTTCACTTGGGGAAAAACATTGGGGAAAAACTCCATATATAAAAAGTGTGCTCAGTGTCAAATATATATGTAAGAAGTCAGACTTCCAATGATTTTTCATTAAAGCCCCTGAAGCAAGATGCAGGTTCCCAGAACAAGCAAGACAGGACATAGAGAAGAGAATTTCTAGAATTTAGAAAAAGGAGAATCCAGACCATCTGAAGTCAGAAATTTTGTTCTTGGTTACAGATCCTCTTACATATCCTTATGGTTTACCGATAGCAAAATGTAGATGGTTCTCCTTTCAGAATCAGGGTTCAGTCATTCTGAATATATCCTGTTCCCCCAAGTCATATTATTTACAGATACTTACACCAGCCCGGGAAAACCTCTCCTCTACAAGCTCAGGAAAACCAGTTATGCCCATCTTTTCCCATCCCTGCTTTCAGTGACTTCAGGATGGTTGCTCGAAATTGGCATGAGTGGTAGTACATTTTAACACCATGGAAATTGGCAAACACTACGAATCAGGGTTTGTCTTTCCCTGGAGAACCTTGTGTTACAAAATTACTAGCATACAACTGTACCTAGGCCCAAAGTGGGCAAAAATATCAGATAACTAGCTATCTTACTCAATGATGCCAAATAATTTCTGAATAGGGTATGTACTTACTACACACAGAAGCATAACTTATATACTTGTATCAAAATCTGATTCTAATGTATATTTTTCCAAAAATTCTTTAGATTTTGTTTTCAAAGGTTAAAAATGAGAAATATCAGTAATTAAAAACTGTGTTATCTCCCAGATTACTTTGTCCAAATGTGATTTTAAAAGAATAACATGTTTCCTAGGAAGATAATAAAAACTAGTTGTGAGTTTTAAAAACATGGGGGAAAAAATACCCTGAGCCTGATCAGAAAGTGCTACTAAGCTCTTGAGAGTAATTTTGAACAGCACAAAGCTGTTCTCATATTGATGGTTTCACTCTAGGGTTTGTTTTCAGAAACTGCCTAGAGCACCAAATCAAAAAAAAAAACAAAAAACAAAAAAAACAAAAACAGGTGTGTGTGCATTTCCTCTGGGAATCTGTCATCCCTTTGGTTCCCCTCTCCTGAAAGAAATTTTTAAAAATTCAAGTTTCCTCCTTCGAGTCATGCTTCAACACGCCAAAGGCAGACGCGGCACACCTGCTCCACCTTCCCGGCTCGTCGCTCATCGTGAGCGGGGAGAAGGCATGGAGAGGGAACAGTGACAGAATGATCCTCATGATCATCCCCCTGAAGAACTGGGAAGGGCCTCGGCTGTTCTATGTCTGAAGGCATAAAGTTGCACAATTTGGGAAGGTCAGAAGTACAGGGAAAACTAGCTATGTAATTCCTTTACTGGGAAGAAGGACTGAAAACGGTTTGTCAGCTTTCGGCCGTTTGAGAGAATACTAGACACGCATGCCCTGACTCTATCCCTGTTCTCATTTATTTGCCACATCTGTGGAGAAAACCACAGACTAAAAAGAAATTACCTTGACAACTTCTTTCACCCAAAGAGCTGTGTAGTATTTTCTCAGTGTTCTAGTCTGTACTTGCTCCCAAAACACAGTTGTGGTGTGGAATTGGGAAGTTTCTGATTTGAATTTACTTTAACAGTTCTGATGTGGCTGTGGTTTAACGTGTTTAATACAAAGTAAATATCTTGATTTCTAATGAAATTTTAAAGAATAACTATCTCCTTCGGGGCAAGCATTACAGAGTAGACAATTCACTGTAGTGGGTTTAATAACGGCCCCCAAAATGTCCATATCCTGATGTTCAGAACCTGTGCAGGTATAATGGTCTGTGGTTAAAGGGACTTTGCAGGTGGGACTAAGTAAGGTCTTTTAAATTGGGAAGAGTATTCGGGATTATCCAGATGAGCCCAATGTAATCACAGGTATAAGAGGGAGAGGGGAAGATCCGAGAGATTTAAGTGTTGCACTGCCGTCTTTTAAGATGGAGCAAGGGGTCTGGAGCTAAGGAAAAGGCAAAGAAATAGATTCTTCCCTCCAAACTCCAGGAGGAAGGCAGCCCTGCTGACATTTTGGTTTTAGCCTGGTGGAAGCCATCTCAGACTTGGGATCTCCAGAACTGTAAGAGAATAAATTTATGTTGTTTTAAACCATCAACTTGTTATAGCAATTGTAGGAAACTCCTATATTTACCAAGCAAAACTTAAAAATCTCTTCAGCTTTTATGGGGTAAATTATAGCTGCAGTCCCCAAGATTAGAGACCCTGTATGTCTACGTCTCACCCCACACTGTTACTTGTCAAAGTTACATGCAAATCACTATTCAGGTTTTATGCCCAAGGTACTTCTGTTTCAACAATGCTGTTTTGATTTGAATGCCAAAGGATAATTTTTAGACTTAAGGAAAAACATATGATAGCATCAGTAGACACAGACATATTTAAAACACTAACAGAGATTTCACTGTTGAAGCAGATAGGTTGTCAGTTGATTATGGTGACTTTTCGATGAGTAAAATCTCACATTCTGTGGAAATGGAGACTGTTTGTGTGTGTGCAGTTAGCTGGAAGGATTATAGGAAGCAAAAGAAACCTATTTTAAGAATGTTATCTAAAACTTCAAGGGAAGTCTAAGTTTGATTTCCACTACCCCACCCCACCCCACCCCCACCAAAGAAAAGAAAAAAGATGGGGGGTGGGGTGCCTGGCTGGAGGGAATAGCCCAAGTCACTGGTGTACATGCTGGGGGGAGGGAAGCTGGTAAGGCACCAGCAGAGCAATCTCTTAAAGGGCCCGGGCAAATGAGGCACAATACTTCAAAGGAACCATAAAGCCAAAGAAGAATATAGGTTTTTAACCGACTTTTCCCTGACCTGAACACCCGTAAGACCAAACAAAACAGAACTTCTGTGGGGAAGAGGCATATCTTGGAGAGAAACCAGAGCCAGCCACTGGAGCAGTGCTTGTTGTTTTTGATGTTTCCATACGGTGGATGGGTATGGGTCCCTTGGGTGAATGAGGAAGGAATAGGCAAAGGTGGTGATCCTGTTGGGGGGGCGGGGAGTGTCTCTAATGTTGACTATGAAAAAGGCAGAAATAAGATAACAGAATCTTAGGTGTTAGATGGCTGTTTTTTCAATCTACCTTGATGGGATTTGGGGAAACTATCCAGATTTGGGAATGGAGCAGCATAAATCCCAATTGGTCAGTTTCTCTTTGGCAAACAGCTTGTAGAGGTCTCTGGATACAAGTCTCCGAACTGTACGATGAGCCAAGTGCAATAGCAAGTAGATCCTGAGCCCATTTGCACCTGGGGTAGAACTGGTGCGTGAGACCCTTAGAAAACCAGTACCTGTTGTCAGTTTTTCAGTAAATACCAAAAGCTAGCAACTCCTCTCTGGTTGAATAAGATGAGGGTGTCCAGATGCTCTTTCCTGGGGGGAGGGGGGGGACATTAATTTTCTCTCTTGATCAGTTCATTGCTTTGAACACACTATTCTTACTTTGCAGCAGTGACCAGGGTTCTCTGTCTCTTCCACATCTAGCTAGCTGGCCAAGCTTTTAGAAAATTCTGTATAGGAACAGTATGCACGTTCCTGGAACGTCCTTTATCTGCTTCTCCATCCACATTATTAAAACCACTCAATTTAGACCCCAGAGTAGTAGTTTGAAAACTGTATTATATCACAGATACCTTTAAAAATCTAATAATAAAAAAAAAATGTGCAACCCTCTCACCACACCCAAATAGGCAACTCTCCTTACGCACGTACTTATACACCAAATGCCACCTATATTTGCAGGAGTTCATGAACCCCTCCAAAGCCCGTTTATGGAAGCCCACGTGAAAAGGCCTGGCTGCAAAGGATTGTTTCACCCTGTGTTAGGGTTGCCAAGAGCTTTAAAACTGGAGAGAAGGAGTGCAGTGATGCATGTGGCTTTTCTTTTGAGATAGCTGGGATCTCTCCATGAGCAGTTGAGGAGTCGAAAAGCAAATAAACGTCAACAGTTCTGAATCCCAACATTGTTTAATGACAACCTTCCCATGTTTGCCGACTTGCTGCTTAACAACAATCCTGTTGACACTGTGTAAAAAGCTTTCCAGGTCCTCCCAGGTAAATAACCCACTCCTACTGATCACCTGGCTGCCCAACTGAACCTTTAATGCACCCAGAATTCATGAAGATGAGTCATTCTCTTTGCCAAACGTACCTTGATATGTAAATGATTTTACTACCTCACGAGATCTTTTCATGCACTGATCTCCGCAAAGACGATGATGTGAATGCATCAGCTTTAAGTGAAACTCTGACTAGAATGAAACTTTTCCTTATTTGTGAAAACTGTGAATACCTAAAGTTTCGGAATCATTTCCGTTTGTATTGCTCGAATAGGTTTAGCACATGACATTGTGGACAGATGAGAAGATTTTGTCCTGCTACTTCCTTTGCTGCTGAAGGGAAGTCTCACCAAGTTAAGTGAAATTCAGGGATGTGCAAGGAGGTAAAGTTGTGACCGAATCATTGATTCGTTATAAACAAATGGGAGAATGGTAGCTCTCCATAGAAAGAAAAAGAATGACCAACACTTAAAGGAAGCAGAACTTTGATGTAGAAAAGACAATTGTGGAGGGGAGGGCTGACTAGTATTGTGCCCTTGCTGGCTGCTGCCTCCGCGGCAAAGGTAACCTGATCCCTCTCAGTATACCTGGCTAGAAGCCCGAGGCTAGAGCAGAGAACTGACGAAGGAAGTAGGGGCTGGGGCTGGGCATTTGTTGGATTGGCTAATCCGGCCCTTCCCTAACAGCCAAGAAGGAAACAGATTACCTGTGGCTGTGACTAAGAAGCTCATGGCCAACAGGACCAGTTGCCTGCATCGCATTCTGCCAAGAAGTATAAGAATAGTTCCAGCTTTCACGGTGGTTTTACTCCAGTTTAGAAACAGGTGGGAATGTCTGGGGAAAAAAAGCCAGGTCACAGTTTTAACTTTAAACAGCAAATAAAGATAGAAAATATTTCCCAAAGTCAAAAATGATTATATTGCTGGAAGTAACCTTAAATGGCAGAGCTCAGACTGGAGGTAGACACATCATCTAGGATTGATTCTGGCATAAGATAAAAGGAGCCAGGATTGGAATTGCATAATGAAGTTTTTGAGAACATAAATTATATGTTCGATATAATTTAATCTCCCCCCTACTCTCCTATGTTATAGATGAGAGGCTTCACAGAGTTTCTGAGTCACAGTATGAATGACCTGTGATCCTATGGCCAGTGGCAAACCTAATAGGCTCCAGAGTTCCCCAGGACTAGTTCGGAAATAGAGAAATGAATGTAAGAGGTATTGCAATGTAAGGCCAATTGTAGATTAACAACACCTGAAGAAGTGCCAAAATAGTGAGAAGTTGTCATATGGTAACCAGGTATTGGCAGACTTAGAATGAGTTTTGGTGCCTTTGTAGAGTTCTTTTTAACTTTCTTGGGTTAGGAGCCTCATTCTTAGAAAGAATATTCCAGTCTTTCTTTCTACAACCATGCCTATAGGAGACCAAAAACAATATAGTGCAGAGGTTTTACCTCTACAATATCAGGAAAATGACCTATACCGTTCCTCTTGTTTAATAGAAAGTTCTTAGAAATGTCATTCAACAATTTGTCCATAATTTGACTGTTTTTAAAATGATGAGTTCTCATTATTTCTTGCTATAAATTGAGAACAAATTTTAAGGTAGGCACATTATTAGATTCTAATATCCACATGAACTTTAAGGAACTGAAGGTCTAAAAACCTACAGTAAAAAAGGACACCTTGACTTGGTTGTTAATATTTTTTTAAAACTCAAGTGGAACCTTTTGCAAGGTTTTTAAAATATCATATTCTACAAAAGCACATAAGAGACTTCTAGGAAGTTTTCTACAGTTTATTAAGGAACTTCATTTACTGGAATTTTAAATAGAATTAGGAAAAATTGAACTTTCTGGAGTATCCAAAAGGTCTCTGTTCTCTGAATTCAGAGTTTCAGAATTCAAAATTCACTTTAAATCATTATCCCAGATGTAATTTTTTTTTAATTTGCTGTAGTAAAACCCTTTCGCTATAACTACTATTTTCAGGGCTCTGGATACAGCAAGAGTGATTAAGATGTGCTTTTAGAAAAAGTGGATCCTAACTCAAGAAACTAAAGAACCATGAAATTAGTTCTAGATCATGTTACTACATGGTTATACATGTTAATGTATACATGTTAATACATGGTTGGTGCCCTTTTTAAGTATAGCTTCTTCAATTATTGTTTATCTACATTTGATTTATCCTTCCCTTACATTAAAACACAGTATCCACTTGGCCATCTAATGGGGTGATACACGGCCACAGGAGAATTACCTGGAGCCCAAAAGTGAAGCACTAAAACAATGTACGAAGAAAGATGTCGACAGTGTTCTTTTCATTTTTGTAATTTTCTTTTTATGTGAGAAATTAACTTTACATGACTGTCTAGGTACTTGAATAATCAAATAAACTAGCTGAAAATATGCCAGTGTAGTACCTGAAAGCATTTTGACATGAAGTGTCTAAAGCATTTTAGACTCCTCTGAAGAGGAATATGGTAAGTAGCAAGTGTTACATCAGTGTAATCTGACTGTTAATTACCAAAGGGTAAAACCTAATCCAAACACTGACTTGACAAGAGGCAGAATGTACAGAAATATCATTGGAAATTTTATAAGCTATAAACTCAACACTGCAAGAGCATTTTCAGAGAAAAACACAACATATTATATCACTTAGGTTTTAGAAATACGGTGGATGGACTTCCCTGTAGAGTTTGAAATGAGAAGCAGAGAAAGAAGAAAGCGTATTGCAGTGTTTAAGGACGATGACTGTAGCTATTTAAGGACCAGGCCTTTTTTCCTAAGCGTGAAAAAGGCAACAGCAATGACCAAGCAAGTGTCAAATTTGTTCTGCCAGGATTTAGGAATAAACTGAGAAAGTTCCAAGCAGAATGACTCTGCATATCCCTCCCATCACCGAGAAACTGTTAGGACAAAGCTTCTCCATTATGTTTCCAGTTGGATTATCAGAAAGTGCTAATCAGAGCACTAACTTACCCTTCAGAGAACTTCTATATTACTCATGGTATTTAGACAATTCTAATTCCAAACAATGCAGAGCAGCTAGGAAAGAATCAGAGTTCACATTCAGTTGCTGGCCCTTGGAACTTGCTGGAGCCAAACTACAAATGCCAATACCTTTTCTTTGTTCTCCTTTGTGTTAATCTATACTAGTCACTTGATCACAAATAGGTTGAATCTTTTTAGGTTAATACAAATATTTAGGATTTTTGTTTAATTTGATTCTTAGAATTATCAATTTCTAGCTTCTATTTTGTATTCCTCTGGTCCTATAAATTCTAGGCTTCTTCGAGTCTTCTCATGTCCCCATGCCAGCTGCAGCTTCTACACTCCTGTGCTGTCATGTACATCAATGGCAAACAGTCTAGTTGTATACATTTCCATTGTACCAATAGATTGAAAGAAAAAGGGTAAAACCACTCGGAGTTGAAAGTATGAACTTTATCAGAAATCTCCTTAATCTCCAGGTATTAAAAAAACCTTAACATTTTATTCAGGTAATATAATGAATATTAACTATTATGATTCCATTAGTGCTACACATAGCATCTTTTTCTGATCACAAGAATGAAGAAATATGACACATTCACAATGCAATGTAAATTCAAGATTTGGATGGAATACTATAATTATCTAATCACAAACACAGACCCAGGAAGAAAATTGTTTAAAAAGGGGAGGGAGGACAGAAAACTTCCATTTGGTCTCTAATAAAGTTTCATATAATCTTTAACATTACTTTTGTGGGAAAAGAAAAAACAACATTGTTAAAAGCACAGGTCTTATTAAAAATCAGAATCTCTATTTTATACTCATTTTCAGAAGTCAAGAGAGCTCAGATGAAAGAGAATACTAGCCTGAGTTGAGTATCTACATATTCTTTCATTTAATTAATCAGTACTCACTAAAGACGAAGGCACTTGAAGTGTAAAAGCAGTTCCTTCTTCTTTCTCGTACTTCAACCTGTAAATCTAAGACTAGGCACTTAAAAAAAATTTTTTTTAGGTACCCACTTATCCAGACAAACATACAAACCCACTGGTGCCTTTGTGCATGTGAATGTATCCAGTTGTCAGTGATGTTGTTAATGGGGAGGTGGTACCAAAGGTAGGCAGAGAGTGGAATTTTTACCTGTGGAAGTTGAGAGTATTTGGCCAATTCCTTTGAAATATGGCCCAACTCTTGATATGTTCATTAGTTCATTCATTCATTGGTTCATTTGATTTCATTAAAATCTTTACTTAAAATCTTGATTGAGAACCGACTATGTCCTAAGCATTGCCTTTAGCACAGTTAATCTCCTTTTAAATACTAACTAGCAAGCCAGAAAATTAGTCCCTGTAATTCTACAGAGGAAGTAACTCAAATATACTTGAGTTTATTTCACTAATATCAAAATAGTACCCTGTTTTTGTTTTATTTTGTTTTTAAAAATACTGGAGACTGAATGAATAAAGAAGTGGCATATACATACAATGGAATATTACTCAGCCATCAAAAAGAATGAAATCTTGCCATTTGTAATGATGTGGATGCAACTACAGTGTATTTTGTGAAGCAAAGTAAGTCAGAGAAAGACAAATGCCACATCATTTCACTCATGTGGAATTTAAGAAATAAAACAGATGAACATATGGGGTGGGGGGTGGGTAGAGAAGGAAACAAACTATAAGAGACTCTTAAAGATAGCGAACAAACCAAGGATTGCTGGAGGGAGATGGGTGGGGAATGGGCTAGATAGGTGATAGACATTAAGGGGGGGCACTTGTGTTGAGCATTGGTTATTGTATGTAAATGATGAATCCCTGAATTCAACTCCTGAAACCAAGATTGCACTTATGTTAATGAATTAGAATTTAAATTAAAATTTGAAGGAAAAAAAAAAGAATAGTAGAAAAAAATACTGTCTAAACTAGATACCCACCTGAGGGTTATTAGCATTAAGTTAGTGATTAAATTGTAGCATAGGAGCAAGCTTCTAGGCAGTTAAAGCAAACTGGGGAAGAGAATACAATGAATAAGTATACTGTAATTACCTTTACTTTGAAACTCCACCTAAAAGAAAGCATGTCTCCTTATATATCTTTTCTTTGTCTCTGAGAAATAGGACCTGGTCTTTAATGAAGTTCTGTATCTCTCTTATCCAGATTGGGAGCTTGGACTCTGAAATACACATCTTGGCAGCTGACAAATACTTTGAAAGGAAAATTTGATGAATTTTCCCTAGTAAAGTCAGTTCCCTTTAAGAAACTAGAATTATGTTTTATATGTAAGTACATACACATTACAAATTCTATAGCACATCTTTTCTCTAGAGATGACTTGTTATTTTCTTTGTGAGACGTGGACTGTAGAGTGTGATCTCTGCTTTGCCATCAGAGTTTTGCTCAGGGAAATATGACCGCATCTGAGTTTGCATGGCACCCTTCCTAATTCTAGTCCAGCCTGTTACTGCTGGAGTGTCCCAGGCATAGTTAAGGTATGCTTTTTCAATTCAAACAGAATGCATTTAAATCTCACATTATCTCACGTATAGCAAAAACCTCATGTTCTCCATTTTTCCAGAAATTCTGGCAGGAGAAGCGAAGAGTGGGTAAAGATGGTATGTGTGCTTTTCCTGGTCAACCCTGGCTCTGAACTGCTTATTATAAATTTGTTATAGATTGTGATCCTTTCCCCAAGTTGTCTCTGTACTGTCCCTTATAACCCCGGAAGCAAAATACAAAACTTTCTCCTTGATGTCTCCCCTAAAATGGCATCCTCCCTAGTCATGTGAGCATATAGACCTTTTTATTAAAGGTTTGGGGGTAACTAGGAGATTGACATAGTTAGCCTTATCATGTCTCTTTTTCTAAGCTTTCCCCAAATTTCTGTTACCCTCATGTGATTATGTAGACAGTTACACTCTCCGCCGTTGCATCACCAAAACCGCATAAATATGCCGGCCTATTCAATGGGCTATGTACTCTTGCTCTTTCCTTGGACTGGTACCACAGAAATTCACTGAAGTTCTAGCATTGGCTTTATTCTGCCCTCCCTTCCTGTCCCTAGTAGACTCTTCAGGGAAGGGAACAGCATTGCTGAATTTCTGCTGATAAGAGTTTTGTCATTGCCCATGGGAACCAAAGTAGCTCTTAGAGTTTGGGTTTTAAATAACCATTTGTTTCTTTCTCCGTCATATTAGATGGTCCTCAGCTTTGGAGATTTCATTTCTTCTTTCACCACAGGATCATAGACGAAACCCTTTCCATATAGATTGGCTTGCAGACCAGTTATGGGTTGCTCATAATTATAATCTCAAGATCCAACTCTTACTGGTCATACCAAGATACTCTAATTAGGGAAGGGAAGGAAACTAGGAATTTCCTAAGTATCTGCTCTATGCCTAGGATGACAGATTCACAAAAACTGAACAAAATAGGTACTAGTGTTTTAAATTTTATAGATAAGGAGGCTGAAATCAGACAAATCATTTATATAAAATTACATGGCCAAGGACTGGACACAGACCTTGTGACCAACAAAGATGTGTGCCCTCCCATAATATCCCAGTACTAGGAGAAAAAAGATGTTAAACTGTAATTTCCAAAGTATTTGACCCCTCAGCTCTGGGAAAGTTTGTTTCCAGTCTTTCTCAGCCTCTCAGATTCTCCCAGCAGGTGGGTGATAAAGGCACATTGTAAATTGCCCAGGGGCAAATAGCCTCAGTCTTAAAGAGCCCTTCCCTGTCCCAATCCCCGGGAAAATTCAGACATCTATTTCAGGAATCCACCATTTAGTACTGAGTTAAGAACGATCCTAATATCAATTGGAAAATTGTATATTTTTTATTATTGTGTTTTAATTCAGTTAGCATATAATGTATTATTACTTTCAGAGGTAGAATTTTTTTTTAAGATTTTATTTATATATTTGACAGCTAGAGAGAGTACAAGGAGACAGAGAGGCAGGCAGAGGGAGAAGGAGAAGCAGGCTCTCCGCTGAGCAGGAAGCCCAGTGTGGGGCTCGATCCCAGGACCCTGGGATCATGACCTGAGCCAGGCAGCTGCTTAACCAACTGAGCCACCCAGGTGCCCCCCAGAGGTAGAATTTAGTGATTCATCAGTTGCATATAACACCATTGCTCATTGCCACGTGCCCTCCTTAATGTCCATCACCTGCTTACTCCATTGTCCACCCAGCTCCCCTCCAGCAACCCTTAGTTTGTTTCCTAGAGTTATAAGTCTCTTATGGTTTGTCTCCAGAAAATTGTATAATTGAAATAAACTGAAAACTATATTTTTGGATTGATAGTTTGGGAGGAAGTGAAAGTATAATTTCTTTGCAGACAAGGGGCATGAGGTCTGGTGGTAAATGTGTACACATGTGCATCTTTAAGTAGATACATATCCACTCATCCTGCCATGTCTTCAGGAAGCCACGTAAGCAAAAAATGGAGAAATGTAGCATTGTCGCTGCCCAGGTGTTTGTATACAAGTTTGTTGTGGTAAAATGTACGTGACATAAAATTCACCCTTTTAACCATTTTTGAATGTACAATTCAGTGGCATTATGTACAATCACATTGTTGTACACTCCACACCACTCACTATCTAGAATGTTTTCATCCTCCCAGACTGAAATTTCAGACTGATTAAAAACTAACTCTCCAATTCCCCCCCAACAGTTTTCAGCCCCCCAGGCACCCCTTTTCCACTTTCTGTCTCCTAAAGTGAAATCCTACAGTGTTTGTCCATTTGGGCTTGTTTTACTTTGCATTATGTCCTCAAGGTCTGCACTACTGTTAAATTCCCCTTTGCCACCACTGGGTAATGGCAGCAACATCCATAGGTGAAATGCTTATGGCTTGGTCCTGTCCAGGAATACCAGAGAAGGAGAAACTTGATAAACATGCAGATTAACCAAGCAAGAATAACATATTTGTGGTTTTTTGTTTTTTTAATTTTTTTATTTTTTTATAAACATATAAAGTATTTTTATCCCCAGGGGTACAGGTCTGTGAATCACCAGGTTTACACACTTCACAGCACTAACCATAGCACATACCCTCCCCAATGTCCATTACCCCACCCCCCTCTCCCGACCCCCCTCCCCCCAGCAACCCTCAGTTTGTTTTGTGAGATTAAGAGTCACTTATGGTTTGTCTCCCTCCCGATCCCATCTTGTTTCTTTTCTTCTTTTCCTACCCCCCCAACCCCCCATGTTGCATCTCCACTTCCTCATATCAGGGAGATCATATGATTTGTTTTCATAAACATTGGCACTTGAGCAGATCAGCAGAATCCAGAAGGACAAAGAGTTTTGCGGATGCATTCTGCAATGTATATAGCAATATTTTAACACTAGGAATAAGTATTAAACTTGGATTTTTATTGATTAGCTTAACAAAGATTTATGAAGCTCCTACTATATTAGAGCTATCAAGAGAATGAGATAAAGATCCCATCATCAATGAGAACAATGAAAATTTGTGTTCTTAGACCTCTCATCAGCCATCCTTATGAACCTCACTAGGAGGTGATATATACAAAAAGATAACTGAAGGGTTAAAAATAAAGGTTTTACTGGTACTGTCAATGAATATTATTCCTAGAGAAGAGAGCCATTTTTATTAAAAAGGAAGCATTGTGGCTTAATGTAATGGAGACTGTATTAAGAACAATGTATTTCTGGCAAAACAGTGCTTAGAACCCAGTCAATAAAACAAGCCAGGCTGCTGTAAAAAGTTAAAATATTTCATCAATTCCAAGACAGGTGCTTCCACCTCCTCTTACATCTCTAAAATCAAAAGGTATCTTATAATCTATAGATGAAATTAGGTAAATAGAATAAAGTAAAATATTTTTGTTTCTTTCATGGGGTTGTTTGCCTTCCTTTTAAGGGAAGGTTTGTTTGATGTTTTTTGTTTGGTTTCTTGGGGCTCTGTTTTTAAGAACTTGTTTATGACTCTTCCATTTGCTGGTGTTGAATGATTGTATGAGCCTAGAATTTAAATGGTGCAAAATTCT
This sequence comes from Mellivora capensis, assembly GCA_004024625.1. Taxonomy (NCBI): domain Eukaryota; kingdom Metazoa; phylum Chordata; class Mammalia; order Carnivora; family Mustelidae; genus Mellivora; species Mellivora capensis. The sequence goes on along the minus strand of PISX010000145.1, from coordinate 305,278 downwards.
GACCTTTATTTTTATTCTTTCTTCTGACCATCCCTGGAGAGTACAGCCACTAAAGCAGAAACAAGGTCTGAACATGTGTACCTGAGCCCTCTCTGTGGAAGGCTCTGGAACTTCTCTGCTTGTGTTTGGAACTTGCATCTTGAACCTATCTAGCTTCATCTAGATTTCATCTGGGACAGATTACTTTAACTTCTCTGTGATTCCATTTCCTCAAGTGGTGAATGATGATATCTACCTCATAGTGTTAGGAGGGTTAAGTGAGTTTAGTATAAGTAAAACACTCAGAATAATGCCTGGCACATACTCACCCCTCTCAACTATTAGGTGTTACCATTGTGTTTTCCTTCCTTACTATCTTGGGTCTTCCTTCTCTCTAGGTCCATGTGTTTAATTATGTCCCTTCTTTGGGACAACTTTCAAAATTATATGTTCAGCACTGGCCTTCCCTCTGAACTCCAGATATTTACTTCCTCAGATATCTAAAGGTATCTCAAAACTAACAGATCTACTAAATAGAATTCCTAATATTTTTTAACCTTAATCAGACTGTTCCTCTTCCAATTTTCCCAGTTTCCATAAATGGTCCTAGATCATCCTTTAAATCACCCACTTGGTCTATCACACTCCACATTCAAGTTCTTAGTAAAACCTGTCAGTTCTACCTTAAAAATCACTCAAATTTGACCATTTCTCATGACCTCCACTGCATTTACTCTGGTTCATGCTATCAGCTCTCTTGACAAACCGGATTAGCTTCCTACTGATTCCTCAGCTTCCTTCTTCCTTACTTCCTAGACTCTTTATCCAGAGTGGTCCCTTTAAATTGTGGCCCATTATCCTGCTTCTCTTTTGCTGAAGACCCTCCAGTCATTTTCCCTCTGCTTCCAGTTATGCCCAAGTCCTAGCACAGCCTCTTGGCTGGTACTTGATCTGGCCCCATACTACCTCTTATGTCTCCTCTTTCCCCTTTTTACTCTGCTCCAGCTGCTTTGATTTCTTTAGGTGGTTCACATACAATCCTACTCTTGCTAGTTTCTCTTCTGACAAGTGTCAGGATGGCTGGCCCCTGTATTTCCTTCAGGTCTCTTATCACATGGATCTGCCTTCCCTGGTTCCAAGGTGGAAGCAGCATTCATTTCCCTCCCCCCCACCCCACCCCAGTATACTCTGTTGCTTATTTCACTTTCCTTTGTTCCCTTTCACTTATCAATGCCTGATACATTATCTATTTATTTGTATTTCTCCTAGATCTAGGACATTTTGTACAGCCTGTGTCCCCAGGGCCTACAACAGTGTTTGGCACATAATGGCACAGTAAACATTGAATAAATGAATAAAATAATGCATCACTTTGTAATGATGACTTTGTTGGGATCCTTATTTGAGTGGCTGGATTTCCATTGCCCATGGATTTATGATTATTTGATGGATCTGGAAGATTTTAAGATTGGGTTAAGAAGGGGTTTGCTTTTTTTTTTTTTTTGCCTCTCCCAGCTTCCTTTGGAGATTTGGACACTGTTTCTCTTACTCATTCAGAGCCAATCAATGTCACCCTTTAGCCTGCCAAAGTGGTTGCTGAGTGATGAGACATTTCATCCCTCTGGGAGCTGAAGACACCGCCTATGCAGCATGTGCTGTTGCTGCTGGCTATGAGTGAAAATCTGAAATTGATCAAGCCACAATCCCCTGCGAGGGAGCATAGGCAAGGAACATTCTGACTCTGGGTCAGTTCGTAGGGTCTTTCAAGTCTTCCCTTCAATACTGACATGGATTTTTTAGTGCTCATGAAAGCAAGGCACCCCAGAGGGTTTGCTTCAAATACACGGAAGCATTCCCACAGAGCTTCAACCACAACTCTGCAGAGAGGGAACTCAGTCTCTCCGGTGACGAAGCTCATCATATACCTTTACAACTTAATTTCCAATAAAATATTTGAACCAAGGGAAAAATCCCTTGTGAATTTTACTGTTAGAGCTGAAACTGTTAAGAACTCAGCTTTTTCTCGTTAATGGGACTTTGTGCTTTAGAACCGATATAATCACTGTCTAGCCAATGTGGTGGTTTTAGTCTGTTCAGGCTACTGTTTCATGTGGCGTAGACTGGATGGCTCAAACAAGAGAAATTTATTTCTCACTGTTCTGGAGCCTAGGTGGTCCAAGATTAAGGTGCCCATAGACTTAGTTCCTAGTGAGAGCCTGCTTTCCGGGCTTAGAGATAGTCACCTTCTGGCTGTGTTCAGATGATCCTTCTTCACTGCATGCCTGTGGAGAGAGAATGAGAGGCCTGTCTTCTTCTAAAAGCACTAATCTCATCATGAGGGTCCCACACTCATGACCCCATCTATACCTAATTACTTCCTAAAGGCCCTACCACCAAATACCATTACGTGGGGGATTAGGGCTTCAGTACCTGAATGAGGGGGAGGTGGTTACTAATACTTAGCTCATAATTATTGAGATAATTACTAGCCAACCGCATTTAGGCAAGTTACTCAACCTTCCTAAGCCTCAGTTTTCTAAATCTGTAAAATAGCTACATCACTGAATTCCTCTTGGTATAGTACTTAGCTATAGAGCAAATGTTCATTTTTATCTTTTAAATATCTCTGTTTACCTTTTGTAATCACTAAAAATATTCAAGAAAGTATTCTACTTATAAAGAAATATGCTCTAATTTTTACTTTTGATTTATAATGAATTAAAATGTAAAATATACTATCTCCCAAATGGAAAAGGGCTTTAGAGGTTTCTAAGCTCTTATTTTAAACTCTTATTTTAAAGTACCAATTTTCATATTACATAGGAAATTTAGCAACTGTTATTTTATAAACATAGAGTGTAAAAATTCTACTTTACACTTAAATACTATGGTTTATTTTTATCAATCTAACATGAAAATAGAAAGTGAACATGTTCTGAAAAATATATTTTTTTTCTCTTCAGTGAAAAGCCTAGCTAAGTTGTAGGTATACTGATACTTAAGAAATGTTACCTTTAGACCTCACCCCAATATCTGTATAAACTTTAACATAAAATGAAGTTCATGACAAAAATGTTAGCATTTTTAACTTTTAGCATTTTAACATTTTAAAATGTTAGCATTTTAACTTTTTAAATATTAGTTTCTATTTTTGACATTATCACCTCCTTCATTTGCCGGATTTCTACAATTTTTAGTGCAGACAATAAGAGCTATCTTTACCTACATTGTGTTACCCGCAGTGGTCCTTTTAAGTTGTTAATCACTGTTCTATCACTCTTGCTAAAATAACCGTTCACTGTCTACAGAGATTCAGTCATTTATTAATTGGGGCTTTATTTATTAAATGCCTCCTGTGTACCAGGCACTGCTCTATGCGGTGAGTTTATAGAAATCCCCTCGAATAAATTAAATTCCATTGTGAAATGATAGATCATGCAAACAACCAAGACCATTTCAGATTTTCAAGAGTGTTCAAAAAAGCTAAAGAATAATAAACAAGGGTAGTATATATTCCTTTAGATAGCTGGTCAGGGGAAGAGTTCTAGAGGTGGTGTCATTTGAGCCAAAATTTGAACTGAACTAACCGGCTAGGTTTAAAAAAAACAAACAAACCAGGAAGAGTGCCACATTGCGGGGAGGAACAAACCTAAGGCACTTGATGGCAGATAAGAGTTTAGCATGTTCAAAGGCCAATGAGTAGATCTGTAGAGTTGGGAGCGTAATGAATAATCTGGAAGGAAATTGTGGGTGAGTTTGCAGGAACCAGATCATAGAATGTAATCCAAAAGAGAATATTGAGATTTTGTTAAAATTCAATCAGAAGCCAAAGAAGAGTTGTTTTGTTTTGTTTAAAGATTTTATTTATTTGACAGAGATCACAAGTAGGCAGAGAGGCAGGCAGAGAGAGTGAGGGGGAAGCAGGCCCTATGCGGGGCTCTATCCCAGGACCCTGGGATCATGACCTGAGCCGAAGGCAGGGGCTTTAACCCCACTGAGCCACCCAGGTGCCCCCCCAAAGAAAAGTTTTAAGAAGGAGAGGAGGGACATAATTTTACTACGTATTAAAATAATGAATTTGGCAATTGTGTGCTTATGGTGCTACAGAGGAGAACAAAAGTGAAAGCTGGGAGCCTACATTTGTGACTATTTTCAGCATCCAGTTTACAGGTGATGGTAGTTTTACCATGGTTGTAACAGCAGAGATAAAGGGAGAAAGCACAGGCTCCTAGATTTCCAACTTGAGCAAATGAAAAATTGGTGGAGGTGTGAAGGTAGGCCCGGGTTTAAACAAGATGGGAAGATATCGGGAGTTCTGTTTTCAATGTTTGTTTAGAAGATACAAGTAGAAATGTAGAATATATTGTTAAATATGGGTCAAAGATAAAGACGTATTTAGGAGCTATTGGCATCTAGGTGGGATGTAAATTTACTGGGCTAGGAGAAAGTATAATTAATAGAGTGAGCACCCGATCAGACTGTGAAGCACGCCAGCATTTAGAGGTCTCATTCATAAAAGGGAACTAGCAAGGAATGGAGATGGAGCACTCAGAAGTAGGAGAAAAACCAAAAGAATGTCTTTGAATAATAAAAATGATTATGAGCAATTCCTGGGCCAGATACTGTTTTAGTTGCCTTAACCTAATTTAATCCTTAATTTCAAGATGTAGGTACTGTTATTACCTATTTATAGGCAGGAAACCAAGGCACAGTGAGTTGTCATTTTGCCCAAGTTTACACAGCTCATAAATCATCGATCTAGGACTCAAAGCTATCTAATTCCAAAGGCGATAGCCTTAACTAGGACCCGATATGATATCGACTCTCTGACTTACAAATGAAAAGTAGCTTTCCTACCCTCCTTAAAAATATGTATGTGTCAAATGTCACTGGGAGACAAGATAACAGGAAAGTATACCTTGGATTTGTAACATGGAGATAAGTTATTTCAGTGGAGATAATTTTTCAGTGGAACGTTGGTAATGGAAGAGGGGTAAATGGAGCTTAACCAGAAAGAAGGAAGCAGGAAGTGGAAACCACAGTGTTAAAGATTTCTCATGCAAAGTTCTAGTGCAAAGCAGAACAAAGAATTGAGGCTGTAGGTAGAAAGGGATTTGGGAAAGAAAGATGTGCTGGCTATGCCTATGGGAAGTAGACCTTGAGGTGAAAAAAGAAGTACTAGAGATTTACTGGGATAAGGTCTCTAAAGGATAATGAGGAGGGAGCAGGTAGGTGGGGAGAGCCTCTAGATGATACATGTCTCACTCCTGTGAAAGGAGAGGGGAGAGAAAAGCGGGATTAGGTGGGGAAGAGACTATGGTGCAGCTCTGAGGAAGCCTCAGCTAGCCTAGCTGGGGAGCTCAGTCAGAAAGTTGCCTGTAGGGTCCTTCATGAGGCAGAATGACAAGTATTTAGGAGCCTTGTTATGCTTAGACATTAGCTAGGGTTATCTGGAAAGAGGTTCACCTTGGCTTAAATGTAGGACCTCCTAAAAGGTGCTGTGGCTATAGACTGTCAGCTAACTGAGCTTCTAGCTGATCAGTAAGACCTTTTTTTAAAGACAGACCTTAGTGACAAACCTCCATGGCTATCATATTAGGGTTATGTGTTTTGTATATGGGCTTTATAATATTTGTATGTTGATGGGAATCAAAGTATAAAAGAGAACACAGCTATTCAAAATGTATAAAAAGTAGAATGGGACTGAACTTTGTCTTGTTGATGCCTCTAACACCAACATTTTGGGTAAAAGAAAAGTTTATTCCAGTATTTAAATGGTGCCAATAAAATTATTCTTAATGATTCTTATCCTAGGAGCTATCTCACTGAATATCAATTCCAACCACTCAACTCCTACAACTCAATAGCAAAAAAAAAAAAAAGGAGGGGGGAGGGAGACAAAAGTTCTGAAGATAGACCTCCAAAAAGGACATAAGTGGCCAACAGGTTCATAACCACTAATCAAGGATATGCAAATCAAAGCCAGATAAGACATCATGTCATGGCTGTTAAAAGGGCTATTATCAAAATCAAAAGTGTTGGCAAAGATGTGGAGAAATTGGAACCCTTGCATATTATTGGTCGGAATGTAAAAATGGTGCAGCTACTATGGAAAACAGTATGGAGTTTCCTCAAAACATTAAAATTCAGTTCTCCAAAATAAATGAAAAGAAAAATCTCGAAGAGATATTTGTACTCCTGTATGCACTGCAGCCTTATTCATTACAGTCAAGCTATAAAAACAACCTAAATGCCCATCAACAGATGAGTGGATAAAATGTAGTATATACATTAGAATATTACTCAGCCTTAAGGAAATCCTACCACATGAGACAACAAACACAGGTAAATTATGAGGACATTATACTAAATGAAATACTCCAGCCAAAAGAAGGACAAATACTTTATGATTCCATTTATACGAGAAATCCGTAATAGACACAGAGTAGAATTGTGGCCAGTCAGGCCAGGAGAGACGGGGAAATAAGGAATTACTTTCCAATGGGTATAAAGTGTCCATTATAGAAAACAAATTTCTGGAGATCTGTACAGTATAGGACCTATAGTCAACAAAACTATATGGTACTTAAAAAGTTAAGAGGGTAGATCTTGTGTTAAGTGTTTTTCTACAAGTTAAAAGTATTAAAAAAAATTCTGGATACTCTTTAATAAATAGAGCGAAGGTTTATAAATCAGCGTTCCTCACCTGAATGCACGTGGCCTAACACACAGACTGTGAGAAATAAAATTCTGAGTCGAACATGCCCACATGCTTAATTTACATGTCTCAAACATCTGGACAAATCACATAATCAAATACGAACTTGATGTTCCTTGTGAGTACAATTGGTAAATAAGTAAATGTCATCCAAAGCTTTTTCTTTCTGTGTCCATGGAATGGTGATATGAAGGTGCAACTGGAAGTTTTAATGACAAGATACCAAGGTAAATTGTGCAAGGGGTCACTCAACTAAATTGTTCTTAAACTTTAGAAAACCCTGCTTGGCACTGAAATGATGATAAAGTGTTCAACAAATACAAGTCAAAAAAATTGAGACTTTATTCTGTGCAAAGCAGTAATCTTGTTGTCTGCCTAATTGGATACAAGGTCAATTGTATAGGCTGCAAAAAAAATTAGGGATTTGTACACACACACACACACACACACACACACACACACACACCCCAAAATGGAAAGACCTTCACAGATTACCGAAAAATGATGCAACTTTTTTATATTAGATCAAAATATGTCTACATTTTTAAGTCTGTACAGTGTGAACCTCCTCTCTGAGCTAATGGGTTTCCATTAGAAGTAATTTTAGAGGTTATCAATTGCTTGGGGATTCTTGGTGAAAATTAGTAATCTGAGGAAGCATAAAGGCAATAATATAGCAGGTATATAAAAATATTCATAGTCACTCGTTGTTCCTTGGGAATTTAGATGGCTAATCCCATAAGATTAATAGTACTTGTTATGTAATGCAGAGAATGATTCCAAAACAATAGAAGTCACCAAGGAATAATAAGAGGGAGTTAAAGATGAAGGGAACCTTGCTTTTCTTTTTAAGATTTTATTTATTTATTTATTTATTTATTTGTCAGAGAGAGAGCGAGCACAGGCAGGCAGAGTGGCAGCAAAGGCAGAGGGAGAAGCAGGCTCCCTGCTGAGCAAGGACCAATGCGGGACTGGATCCCAGGATGCTGGGATCATGACCTGACCCGAAGGCAGCCACTTAACCAACTGAACCACCCAGGCGTCCCTGGAACCTTGCTTTTCTGATGGACCTGGAGCTGTTGGCAATCTTGGCTGATGGTTGCCAGCACCATGTCCTCTTCAAACCAACTTACATGCTAATTTTGTTGAAGAACCTGAAATGGAAAACTTTAGTTTATTCAATGGCTTATTTTGTTTTAACACCATAATGATCTCAATAGAGATGACGGACTCCTTACTCTGTGTTGCTATAGCTAGTTCAGCTACTACCAGGTTATCTGTATGGGAATTACTGGGAGTAGTTTTAGAGGGGAAAACAAGACTGAAAAACCTTTAGGTGTCATGGTTACAGGCACAAAATTGCTACCTCTGTGGCCCTTAGAGAAAACTGACTTTGCACACACTTGGAACAGCAATATGCTCCTTTGACTACTTTGCATTTGTGAGGGGATTTCCCTCCAGAAGGTGCAAGGAGCTCCGCATTCTGTCAGGCTCTCAGCAACACCATGAGTGCTTCATTTACATGAAGACCCAAGGAGTGAGATGAAATAGGTCTCAGACTGGTAAGTTAGGAATAATATTTCTGCAGAGCAAAACTGATTCAGTGCGTTCAGGCAACAGGATTAAGGTAATGCCACAAGCGCTTTTTGTGAAAGGTAAACTTCTCCTGGCTGAAGAGAACAGCAATAATTATTCAAAATTCCTGAAGTAGGCCAACCATTTGTCCAGAGGGCAAAGAAATCCTGCTTGACTGGCTTCCACTCGAAACCAGTGTCAAGTTCCTGACCTTATGAACTCCTCAGAACAATATTGGGTGGAAAAGGAGGAACTGTTCTCTTTAGCTTCTGTCTCTCTGTCTCTCTCTCTTTCCCTCTCCCTCCCTCCCTTAATTAGAGCCAGCAATGTGGCAGTCACAGATTATTTCTCAGAGGGAATCTTTATATTTGATAATAGACTTTCATTCTTTATAAGTTGGATGGTATTTTTCTTATCCCCCCCCCCTCTTTTTTTTAAATGAGAATGTTCCTTAAGGAAATCCTTTCTTTCCTTACAGTGGGCAATGATTGTAGAAGAATACGGACATTGCTGAAGCTGACCCTAAAAGTTTACCCTTAAGAAGACCTTGCTGCTGTGTTGGTTATCTTTTGCCTTTTCTAGTGTTTTCTGAGACCACCTGTCACCAGTCCCACCCAGAACTGGAGAAAAGGGAAGAATTAAACTTGATCATCTAAAGTGGTGGCTCTTAACATGTGGAATGTCACAGGTCTCACTGGAAGATACACTCCTGACAGAAAAAAAAAATTATATGCTCATTAAAAAAATAGCCTTGAGAATTTCAGGACCCCCTTGACATGTATCACTTGACCTCACCACAAAGGTTATGAATATAAGTCCTGTAGAATGAAAGAGTGGAGAGTCTTACCCTACTCTATCAAGTTTTGGAGGACTCTGGATCCCCCACCATAACTCAACTTACGGCTGAAGGCTTTGGGTGTTCTTATGTAGCTCCATTGCTCTGAGCTCTGCCATCAAGAAATAACAGCTGGTTCCTCAGTAGTAACTACATTCTTCATATGTGCTGGTTATAAAGCAAATGCTCTACCCTTTCTCCAAAGGTTGAGTTCTTAAACCTTCAACCACAATGCTTTGCAAAACTCACTTGGAGCACTCAGGAGTTCACTTACGAGAAGACACACATGATTTCAAAACTATCTCTAGCTGGGTGGTTTTGCAGTTGCCTCTATGAAATGATCTGTCAATTTTAACTTTGATCTTAGGGAAAACCTAGCCATATCTTGATACATTCTTCATAATCAGCTTGGATAATACTTCTGAATTAAAAGATTAAAAGTATCCAAAGAATGAACTAACCTCTCACTTCTTGAGACATTCCCTCCAGGGCAGGCTGAAAGTATCCTGGGAAAAGCAGAAAGGGAAAGCTTATCATTTTTCTATCCAGAGTGTCCTGGGCTGTCAATTCAGCAGCTTTTACAAGAACTAAACCTGCTTTAAAAAGAGAGAGAGAGAGAGAGCGAAGCTTAAACGTGTCGTACCATTAGCTATTCTGATTCTAGTCCATGCCAGGAAGCAAAGGTTCTTATTATACCATGTTCTATTTTTGATCTAATCCCTACCAGCAGCCTGAAGTCTCAGCATAGTAATGCTGGGGAAATTCTGTAATGCTAATGGGAAGCTTCACTGCCTTGCCCCTTAAGTTAGACAAACTGACTGTCACTAGGAGTGTCATTTGGGCTCAGAAGAGCCAGGGGTAGGAAAAGTGGGCATCTGAAGTAGTCTCTGTGGAGGGTACTGTAGCAAGTCAGAGCCTCCTGTGAAAGTTCCCCATTGGTTAGGTTGGTGATACAGAATGAAGGTGATGTGTGTCCCTACTCTGGTCCTTTAGAGCCTCAAGACAACCTGGTATACATCCTTCAAATACCCAGACAGCACTACATTTACTTTCTGTGCACGCAATAGGATATGGGAAGAAAAGTCACACTATACAGCAGTTACTGAAAACAGTTCAATAGAACACCAGGCGTTAAAACCTGGTACCCTCTTGTCATGATAAAGATTGTAACAAGAACAGGAAATGGCACAGCACAAATCCGTTTGCGTGATAATCATCTCATGAATGTAAAGAGCATAGGAAATGGAACAAATGTAACCCATTCCATTTCCACCTTCAAACGGTAACCTCCTTGTCCTAGTCACATGTCCTACTTATGGTCCTGAGTAAAGAACAAAGGAAATCAAAAGGTTGACTGACCCTAGGGACCAAAACAGCCCCCACATGTTTGTGAGTGTGTGTGTGTGTGTATCTTTCCTCCTCTGAACTCTGTTGCATTAGAGAATTCCTTATAGTTGATTCCCTAACTTTGACCTGAATGAAGCAGTCAGATGGGTGAGAAACAAAGCAATGTAAAACCCAGACTCATTTGGGAACCTGCACACTCCTTATCACCGTTTCTCAGAGTTGAGGAAACCCTGACCTTCCCCTAAGCAGAAGCCATGAACAAAGAAGGTGACCAGATGACTTTTTTTTTTCTTTCTTTCTTTCCTTCTCTCTTTCTTTCTTTCTTTCCTTTTTTCCTTTTTTCCTTCTTCCTTCCTTCCTTTCAAGATTTTATTTATTTGAGAGAGCTAGAGAGCACATGAGCTGGGAGAGAGGAAGAGAGAGAGGCAGACCCCACTCTGAGCAGGGACCCCGATACTGGGACTCCCAGGACCCTAAGATCATGATCTGAGCCGAAGGCAGACACTTAATGGATTGAGCCACCCAGGCACCCCTGAACAATTTTCTTCCTTCTTGTCCTCATTGCTTCCTCAGTTTGGTAAGGAAAATGGAGCTCCGACTCCTGGGGTGTCCTCTCTCCCCTTTCTAAAGAGATTTGCAGCTTTATTTGGGCTTATCTAAAAGCAAAGAGAAGATCTAAGTAACAAAGGTAAGCCACCACTGATTGAGGTCAATCAGGCCAGGGCAGAGCTGGTGGTGTCATCCTCCATGTGTCTTCAACCTGGCCAAGTTTTCCCAGGAGGTTCTGTTTCCCTTGGAAAGCTCTTTAAGTAATACTCTGTGAAATTTATAATAAATCCTCTCATCCCAAGATGACTGCTTTAGTTGTGAAAGGGAAGAGTGAGGAATGATGGCTGAGTTTATCAAATACAAAAGGAGATGAAAGCCAGATTGCCTGGGGTACTGTGTCCATACCCTGCCACAAACAAATCACTCACTCTGCTCAGCTGGCTAATGCCTTCTTACATGGCATCCAGGGAATTGCAGTACACATTTTCTTCTACCGGGAATTTGTTCAGGCAAGCAAGCCTAACTATGCATTTCAGGCATCCTGGATGCCTGTCCCTTCCTGATGATAACCTGATTACCAAATGGCTCTGGCTGGCTAATAAGGAATGCAACATGGTTATATGTCAATGTGCTGTTGAGAGATTCCAAGTGATTTCCTATCTTAACATAATGGTTGGTGGCTTCCTTATCAGTGCCATGAAAAAGTTTTCTGTGAGGTACATCCATTTCCTAAGTATCCTAGCCTGATTCCCAAAACAGATTACATTGGAATTATCTTTACAAAGAAAAGAATGAAACCCTACGTTTCAAATGGCCTAAAATTACAGTGGATATAAGCAGTGAAAAATAATCCTTTTAGGGACAATCCTACGTGGGGAAAAAAGATGTGCTGGAAAACTGGCTATGTAGTTTCTTTTCTCTAATGCATTCCTAAGGGAGTTTAACTGATTTTATATGATTATGGTCAAGCAGAACAATGTGTCTGTTTTCCTCATTTTAAAACATTCTATAATTTCTTAGGGATACCTGGGTGGCTCAGTCGGTTAAGCGTCTGCCTTGGACTCAGGTCATGATCCAGGAGTCCTGGGATAGAGTCCCACACTGGGCTCCCTGCTCGGCCAGGAGCTTGCTTCCCGCTCTGCCTGCCCCTCCCCCTGTTTGTGCACTTTCACATTCTCTCTCTCTGACAAATAAAATCTTTTAAAAAATCTTTTAAAAAGTGATATGATTGGGATAACAAGCGTGTAGGCCAAATTATTAGATCGATCTACATCCTCTAAATTTTAATTTTACTCTTTTTATCCTTGTCTTTTCATCCCCGAATGACCAGCTTATATGTATATCTTTATAGCATAACTATTTCTTTGCATTCTTTCACTATTCTATGGAGGATATTGTGGCTGTTTAGAAAGAAAACTAAAGTGAGAGCAAGATGGGGAGCCAGATCTCGGTAGCTGGGTAGCCTGGGGTCATCCCTTGGCAGTTTGGAGCCTCAGTTCTCTCATTTGTAAAGTGAAAATGGGTCTACTCGATATCCAAGGTCCCTTCTAGCTCTGAAATCTAAGTAAGACACATTGGGTTTTTATGAAGTCTAAGTCCATGACATGGACACTACCCATATTAGTTGTTGATATTGGTTTGTGGATTTTTAAAAAAAATGTTTTATTTATTTATTTGCCAGAGAGAGTGAGAGAGCTTGAGAGCACAAGCAGAGGGAGCTGCAGGCAGAGGGAGAATCAGGCTCCCCGCTGAGCAAGGTGCCCGATGCAGGACTTGATCCCAGGACCCTAAGATCATAACCTGAGCCGAAGGCAAACTCTTAACCCACTGAGCCACCCAGCTGCCCCAGTTTTGAGGATTTTTGATGAACATTACATTGAATTTTTTTTTTGAGGAGCACATTATCTTCTTTTTCCATGAATATTAAAGCTCTGTCTCTTATTTCTTGCATATAGTTCTTTATCTTTATAGGTGAGAGGTACTTAGTTGCCTTCCATGTGTATTTGTTTGCTCAGTGTCTATTTTTAAGGACTAAAGACATGAGAATAGGAAAGAAAATTACAGAGTGAGTTATATGGAAAGTTTGTAAAGCACACCATGGGCCTATGATAGAGACAAGGAGGGGGGTTTTTATTTTGTTAGTTAGGACACTGCATGTGAAATCTGCAGAGTAAGAGGGTTACATGTTTAGGAATGTAATGAATGAAAAAGAGTTTGTGTATGTGAAGCTCTGAACTATATTTGGTGAGAGGGAGACATCGGACTTCTGCTAAATCATTGGGTCCCAGTTTTATGTCCGTGAATAATAAACCATTCTCTGGATTTATCATTAGAGAATATTAGAACCAACTGTGCAATTCTGAAGCATGAACTGCAGTCACCTTTCCTAAGATAGATAAATGCCGTCTATACATAATCTTGAAATACCCCTAACTAGAGCTATCCAACCGCCAGCCCACTGCTGTTCTCTATCATCTGCTCTGTTCCAGCACTCTCTTGGGTAACCCAAGTCTGTTTCAAAGGCTTTCACACTGCGGAACCAGAGATAAGAACTGTCTTAAGCTTGCACAGACAATAAATGCCGGCCACAGCAAGGTGCCATTTCCCACCCCAGAAGTGGTCTCAACTGAAAAGGGAACTTTCTTTGATCTTATCCAGGGACTTCATGCCATTAAAATTACTCCATTTCGGCATTCTATTTCCCAATGCTACAGTCATCTTGGTTGGTTGGCTATTCGAACACTTGAGGTCGCCTTATTTCAAACTACTTCTCACCTAGACAAATTAACTGGGAATTCCAAGCACTCATCTTGTGGTGTGCAAAGGATATAGAAACCACCTTGTGTGCAAAGACAAACTGGTAACAAGATGGCATCTCTATTAGTAGCTTGTGACCAGCCTACCTCTCTGGGAATCAAGTGGTATCTTCTAGTAAGATTTTAGATGTGTGATTTTTATCCTAAGTTAGTCTCTGGTACCAAGACACCTTTGACTAATAAACTGGTGGTGGTCAAGCAGATCTGACTTCATTACCAAAGGTTAAGAAGACTATGGAAAAAGTAAACCAAATGTTACAAGCTATACTACTATGACCAGAAATAACAACTAAAAGGATACCCCCCCCAAAAAAAAGAGCCTCCCAAAGATTGCATTTTCATTGTCCCACTTGCCAAAGATAATCAGAACCCAGATGAGAAATGTTCCTAGCACAACACAGGATAAATAATATAGCCTACACAATAATGTAGAGTATCATATTGCTGTACTTTTGGTAATCCGTGCCAGTCTGTTAGAAAGATAGGAGACCAAATTAATGGGAGTTGTGGTGATGATGAGAAAGTTGTAGACAAATAGAAGGTCAGTGTTTGCCATCTCAACTATGGATCTATGCACCTGGTCATGGGTCAAAATAGGTTCTATTTATGACCCACATACAATATGTCTGAGTGTTTGTTGCTTATATGCATGCATTTAAGCTATGGGGAGAAGTCCAAGGTATGTTAAAGGGAAGTCTGTATATTTGAGATAATCTGATAAAAGTCAAATTAAATACATATCATATTCACATGTTTGTATGTAACCTATCTCAATTCCTTCCAGTTAGGGAAAAGGGTGCTTTGGTTAAATTGGAACCACGTGTGCAATATTACCTCTGAAAATGGCTCAGGGGCTCCATGTGTCTTTACTAAAATGAGAAAGACTCTATGAATAAAATAGATTTTTTGAGCTGAGTATTGAAGAAAATTTAGAAATGCATGTAAATGAAAATGTGACTAAAGGAGAAATAGGGAGAAACAGCAGTAGCTAGGTATGACAATGGGAATGTTGCTAGATGACCTCAAAACCCGAATCAGGCACTTGAGGGATTCTCAGAGAATTACAGGATTCCAGCAATGGAAACCAGTTAGTAGCATTTAGATGAACATATCTACAGAGAAGAAGATCTTGAATATGAATGGTGAACCAAGAAACAGCCCCAAATCAGTATAAAATAAGAAAACATAATACATACAATAACTCTGACATTATTAGGGAATGAAATTTACTGGGTTCTGACATCTCTGAATATTCTGGGACCAGGAAAGACGGCTGCTAGGGGTCAAAGGCTAGCTCTGTCTAGAGATAACTAAATGAAGCATTCTTCACCTCATTTTCCTCTTCTCCGCTACATATTTGGAAATGGATTTTCTTCTGATGTTAAATAAGTAAATTACGACATACAAAACAATGATGGAATAAATCCTGTTGTTTTTCTGATTCAAGAGGAACTTCAATTTCTTGCAATGTCTCTATTAAAAATGTTAACAGAGATGGTCAGGGAGAATACAGAATAATGATTAACAATTATTAGGCATCTTCGGTGTTGGGTACCATGCAAGCGGCTTTACATATGCCTTCCTATATATTTAGTTGTTACTGTTCCTACATAGATATTCCAGAATATTCTCTTTCTGTTTTAAATTAATACCACATATTATGTATAATATTCACCCACTTACTGAAGAAATGATTTAAAACAAAACCCAGTGTGAAATGGCAGGCACATGTGAATGGGGGTCTTAAGAAAAACTGAGAAATTCAGGGATTTTTTTGGACAAGTTTAACATTAAGATGTAGGTGGGTACCTGGTTAGTGATTTTATTAAACAACAACAAAAAGGATCAAGCAAAGGAAGAGCCTCATGCTGTTGTAACTAGAAAGTTCTATAAGCATACATGGTTGGATTTAAGAAACAATATTAGGACAGAAAAGCTAGTATTTTGCATCATTTGCTACAGTTCTGAGACATTACTGCAATTATTTCCATGGGGGGAATGAGCAAATTTTGTGGACGATTAGGAATCTTGAGCAATATTAGCATAGATGCAAGATAATCTTAAGCAAGACTCTTATTTCTGTACATAACTGGAAAAACTAGGTCTTTATCTTAAGATACCTTGATTGGAAGATTTACTAGTTATAAAGGAATTTCAGGTCCACGAACACATATTAAGTGCATAGGTGTATGGACCACTATGCCCATTCCCAAGGTGCATCAAACTGAAAACCCAAAAATCATTTTCTCTAAGATGCTTTGCATTAAGATTGAAGATCCTTACCCCGGAAGAGAAATGCCAGTATATTAATTAACTCGTTTCTAGGCCCTTTACATGGGGTCTGTTTATGTAGCACCTAGGATTACATAAGACAGCAATTCCACGTTGTGTTAAGTGAGTAAGAAATGTTTCCCATTTTTTCAGATTAAATTTGAGCCACAGTTGCCAAACACTGTTAGGTATTGTACCTGGTGGGGGGGCATATATATATAAATTTCTGCCCAATATTACATTCTATTTTATCTTCAGTAGAGCAAGTTGAATTAGAATTTCTAAGATTGCCAACTGATATTATATTTAAAAAAAGCAAAAAAATTAATCTGCTCTAGGTATGTGGTGTTCTGGCAATGTTTTACTATTTGTAGAGCAGGTTTTACACACTGCCCATCTTTTAAATAGGAGAATAAATAATGTGGTCATAAGTGTGTAAGCAGGAAGTTCCCTGAAAGGAAGGCTTCAAAGAAACAGGTGTTTACCAAAGTATTCTACATTATGTATTAGAATGGGGGAGGGGAGAACTCTCCAGAAACTTTGTAGTTCTTTCTGGTCACATCAAATGACATATTGTGTTGAGAATTTCAGGGGTTATCTCTGCAACCAATATAATGCAGTCAAAAATAAAACCCGAAACTGAGAATAGTCAAGACTACAAATGGCATCTGAAACAGGAGAATGGCTCTCTAGAAAACTTCTGAAAAATATATTCAAGCATTATTAACGCTTAGCAGTTGGATGAAAAGTCCTTTAAGTTTTTCTTTACTATAATGCATCTTATTGCCTTTTCAGTGCTATTTCTCATAGTATCTTCAAGTTTAATTGAGCTTAAATATATGATATGTAAGCATATAATTCATGATTTGGAAATGCAGAGAAGCAGAAGTTCACAAATTGTGGAGAGAATAGAATATCACTTGGCATTTAGATGAAATGTTTTCCCTCCGTGTACTTTCAATTCCATTACCTTGTTTTATTTTAACAACATTCCTAGGATATGGGTAATTTGGCCTTTAGAATTATTCACATTTTACTGTAGAAAATGAGCTTGCTACCTGCCCAAGGAGAGTAATACAGAATTTATATTCAGACTACAATTCTATCACCTTGACATTCTTTCCAGCAAGGGTTGCTGACTTTGAGAAGTAGAAGCAGGATGGACTTCAACAAAAATGTGGCAATGACTCCAAAAAGAAGAAATTATTTTAAAAAGAGAGACAGGTGGCTTGACAAGTGAAGATCATACAGTCTCATAATCCTCTGGTTGTTTAGGTCAGCATTTGCAAACTAACCCCTCACTGATGCTTTAGAGAAATCCCATTTTCTCTTATGGTATTTTTTACACATATTATATGCTTTCAAAAATATTTTTTCCCACATATATCAAAAAGAAGCTTTAAAATATTTGGGTTGAGATGAATTATGATACAAATTCCTCCGGACCCCTACCCCTGCTTTTTTTCCCCTAAAATCACCATTTTTATCACTTCCAACCTGAAGTTATAAAACATTTGACAAAACGAGGTGGCTATCTTTGTAATATCTCCTATGTCCGTCTTAGAAATATTGCCTGTATGTGCCATGACTTCTGTGTGGCTGTGTCATGTGAATTTATACTACCTTCTCTTAAAAAGCAGTGGTTACTATGGGGCACCTGGGTGACTCAGATGGTTGAGCATCTGCCTTCAGCTCAGGTCATGATCTCCAGGTCCTGGGTTGGAGCCCAGGCTACCTGCTCAGTGGGGAGTCTGCTTCTCCCGCTCACTCTGACCCTTCCCCCGCTTGTGTTCTCTCTGCCTCCCTCTCTCTAAAAAAAGAAAAAAAAAAAAAAGGAAAACAATGGTTGTTATGCCAGTTAAGACAGCTACTACTGTGAAAGAGTTCTTTTCCAGGAATTTTCTTAGTTTTTAATTCTGTAGAGGAAAAAAAAGGGCTTGTTAAAAAAAATAATAATAACCCCCCAAAAAACTGGTGGGGCAGGGGCACCTGGCTGGCTTAATGGAAGAACATGTGCCTCTTGATCTCAGGGCCATGTTGAGTGTAGAGATTACTAAATAAAATAAACTTTACACTGGTGCCTCACCAATTTTTTTTTTTATCTTACCAGTTTTTAAGAGATGTGCTACATTTTCGGTATGAGTATATAAGCTTGTTTAGTGATAGTTATACTAAAATTTCAATTGACAATACTTGTGATTTGTTTCTCAAATGTGAAATCATTGTTTTACATTTGAAAAATTATTGCTACTTAAGTTGTTAAAATGAACCAAAAAACCTCCTTCAACTGGTTACTGAGTCACCAAATTTTTCTTAATTTTTCAAGTAACCCAGGTGAGTTAAAATTAAGCTAAACATAAAGACAGTGAACTTTATAGTAGAGGTTCTAAGTCTCCTTTCAAAATTATTTCCCATGGCAGGATTTTAAGTACTTGAAGTGTTAGGGGTGGTGACATCTTACATTTTTGTCGCCCCTCCAATAATCATCTGTTATAATTCCAGACCAATAATAGATGGTCTACAAAGGTCTGATGTTTAAAAAACAAATGCTTGTATCGTTTATCTCTTCCTTGCTCTCCCTAATGATTTATTTTTGCCAAGAGCGCACCGATGGGAAGTTATTTCAGTGTTCATCAATTAAAACATTTAAACATTGAGCTTAATGGGAAGGAAGATGCTAGAACTGGCCAATAAGAATAATTCTAAAATAATGAAAGGGAGTAGCAGGAGTAGTCGTCAGTGTTAGGCTTGCAAGGAAATGATGAGTGGGAATTTTGTGACACCTGACTACAAATCAATGCTCCTGGAAGGTGATATAATAGCTTGAAGCTGGAAAAAAATAAGTACAGGGGAAATCAAAGCTGACATGGTAAAACTGCCCAGAAAGAAGTGGGTAGAATAATGACAATGTCAAGCAACTAATGGATCTAATGAGGCATAACGCGATGGCCGAAAGATCTCATGTCTTCTAAAACAACTAGTTAATTTAGCTGAGTAATTTGCTTACTCACCTTTTCTACTCAGTCTCTTAGGAACACAGTGGTGGTCCTCTTCTATCACACTTTGTATCATTTCTCAGGAGAATCCTCAAAATAACAGTTCATATTAGAAAGTTCCCTTGGAAAAAAGAAGTATGTGTTAAAAATAAGTCCTTTAACTTATATTAAAGTGATAACCATCTAACTCCAAAACAAAGTTGTTTTTCTGTACAAGAAAATACAAAGGCATGAGAAATGAAAGTAAAATGTGCACCTGTATTTTTTCTGGCTCCAAAAGATCAAATTAAAAGGTGGTGGTTTGCACTTCGTTAAGAGAAAGGAATGTGAAAGGTCGGCATTTGTGCTATATTTTCTTTACGTTAAGTTATTCCAAACTCCTATTTCGGTTGGAAAAAATTGTTAGTAGCTTCCTTCACGTTCTTCTGACTTAGAACTTTTGAAATGTGTATAGAAATGACCAAGAGAACACTACTTGAAAGGGATTCCAAAGACTTTTGGAATCTGCCAAGCAAACTCCTTAAAACTGCAGTAGAGTCCCTTGTTTTCAAGGTGGCAGTCAGTGTCTTTCTCCGAAGCTGGTTTAACTTGGCTAGAGGATAGTGTCTCTTAGTGAATTAAGGGGTCTCAAAATACAAGAGATGTTTTATCTTGGATAAGCTGATAATTTATCCGACTTAAGCAAGTCATGCAAATTTCCTTAACAAAACTCCGTGCTCATTAGCTCATAATTAGGGTAATAAATCAGGAATCACCAAAGAGATCAGTGAAAACATCATAGTGTTCGTGTGAGCATGAGCTTATCCTGTAGGACCCAGTGGAGAGTTTGCAGAAATCTATTCAAATTCTGAAGGCAAAGCTCTGTGTAATTATCATAAATTTAACCCCCAAGAAGAAGAGGAAGAAACAAAGGCCAGAGGGGGGGCAGGAAAACACTTTTTAAGTCTGTGTGAAAACTGAAACTTCTAAATGCATTTCTTAATATGGAGAATTCTGATAATTCATAAATATATTTTAGAACTATCTTCCAGTGGGTCTCCCATGTAAGTTGTCATACATGAACATTTTTGCATGTAAGCCTTGGCCACACTGCCGGGGGAAACCAGTGGCCTGGAGCTACTAGCAGTTAGTCAGAATTCACATAGTGAGTCAAAATATCATGTCTTGAAGAAAGCCCTAGTACAGGATTCTGCAAAGCAGAAAGCCCAAATTCCACCCTCAGTATACCGAGTTCTGGGCTGGACAGATAACTAGTCTAGAAATGAGAAAGAACTGAAAAGTCTCAGGAAATTAAGCAATTCTGCTTTCTCTTTCTCTTAACACAAAAATGTTCACTCTAGGCAGTTTATCTGTATACTTTTAATACACCTTTTGTCCTGCTTTGTTTTTAAACTGTTTGCAACAGTCAGTTTGCATATCGTTTACAAATATGTCCCCTCCTCCCTTAAAGCTCACATTAACTGATGCCAGTCTAAGTCATGCTTACACCTGCTATGTGTTTTCTGTTCACTTTAGAGCTCCACCCAACTCGTCCATTTTCTTCCTCATTCAAGATTCAGAAAAAGTTGATTCATGTCAGTACCACACCATGTAGATTGACTAAAACTAAATTCAACATTTGGGTAAACATGTCTTCTCAGTAGAAGAATCTGGAATTGCCCTTAGACTCCTTACACATGTATTTGTCCTAATCTGGGTGATGCTTAAATTAACTGAATTTCTTTGTGTTTTGCGTTACTACTGAGAAAAGTGGTATGCTAGACTCTGAATTTTTCCAGTCTTAGCTGAGGAAATAGGATGGACTCTTCAGTGATTGGCTTGCTCCTTAAACAAGGTGTTACCACTGAAATGGAAATTTTTCAGTTATCGATTTGGTTCTGGGGACTAGAATGCAGAATTTTAGCCAAGATGGAGCTATTAACAATTTAGAAAATTAGAAATACATGTCCTCTCTTTGAAGAGACAACAACAAAAAACCTACACAAGCAAATATGACATCTTTTTATATATTATCCCGAGAAAGAAAGCTTCTGGAGAGAAGACCACAGTGGAATTTTAATGTATGCTAATGGATGAACAGAAAGATACTCATCATGTAATATTAGCTGAAAGACCAAATCTGCATGGTGGGCACAGAAGTATTTTTTGTTTTGGATTTAACTCCTTAAAAGTTGCTGGTAGTCTGGCTGCAATTTAAAATACTTAGAACAATATATATGGGTATGAGAACTAAATCCAGTCCTTGTTAATGAATTGTGTAGGAACTTGAATTCTCTTCTGGCAGCTACCTTTAATAAAATTAATTTAAATATTGCGTTGTTCATTCCCTGCCCCCCCCTTTTTTTATCAAGGATGTGACTACAATCCTATCCTCCAAGAGCTTTTAGCACTGATTTACATTTTACCAATCTATTCATATCTTGCTTCTTGGCCTTTTGGCAAAGTCAAAAATTGCTGCCAAATGTTCATCCACTGCCTAGAAGTCTCCAGACAAACTACATAACAACTGTCAGTTTCTCAAGCTGGATGAAATACCCTGCTATTTTCCAAAATACAGCTGCAAGCCTCATTTCTCCCAACAGAGCCACAGGCCCCATCCAGTGGTGAAGCGTTCATATCCAGATTGATACTGAACTAAACTGGAGGTGAGGGAAGGAAGACATATTTTTTAAAGAGCTAATATAATGAAAAAAATTTTAAAAAAAGAGCTAATATAATGGAAAAGAACTGCCTTTAAATACTACAGGCTAAATCATACACACGAAAGTGTAAAGGTGATAGAAATAGTGTAGAATTTTTGTAGGTTGCTAGGTTGTCTTGTCAGCACTATGGCTTGAACAAAATGAGGGCTAAATCCTGAAAATAGACTCTTCCATCCCCCAAATGCCCCCACCTCAAGTTTTCTTTCCAGTAGATTGTTTTCCTATGATTTATTGTGTATCCTAAAATGGAGAATATACAGGGAACTTTTTCAAACTTAAATACTTTGTATTTATTGTGGGGAACTTGGACAATGCACTGAAGGATAATCTAGGCTTCTTAGGGATTCAATCAATGACTCCTTTTGTTATTTAGGACCAAAAATACTAAATGCATGGAATCTTTTTAGCTCAGTAAACAAGAATCATTAGTACCCAAAATTTGTCTTTAAATCTCCTCCTCCCCAATTCTATCTTTTTCTCCTTCTGGGATCTCAACTACAAAACTCTCTGCCCCTTCTCTCCTTTACACTTTCATGTGAGCCTTGCTAATATCAGCGTGGTGCTTTTTTTTTTTTTTTTTTTAAGATTTTATTTATTTATTTGAGAGAGAGGCAGTGAGAGAGCATGAGCGAGGAGAAGGTCAGAGGGAGAAGCAGACTCCCCGTGGAGCCTGGAGCCCGATGCGGGACTCGATCCTGGGTCTCCGGGATCATGACCTGAGCCAAAGGCAGTCGTCCAACCAACTGAGCCACCCAGGCGTCCCAGCACGGTGCTTTATTCAGGGGTTTTGCATTTCAACACTTGCATGGAACTCTGGAATGCAAAGCTTTGTCCCTGTGACATGTCAGTTTATACTAGGTCTTACTTAAGGGACAGGCTCTGAAAGTAAACTTCCTTTGTTAAGTTTATGATGCAGGAGGTGGTAGATTTCTGTGTTCATCACCATACTCTTTTTGCAAGAGATTGTTCTACCCATTTCCAGGAGGTAAAAGATAATAATGGGACTTAAAGGTGGTTTGGGATTCTTCTAATCAAAACTGAGACATAGAACTCCTGGTGACCAAGAAGGGTTTTATTCTGCATTAAAGCAGGGCTCACCTCATTTTTCTCCCTGTTATGGTACCCATTGTCCTTCAGATATAGAAGCACCTGGGAACATGTGGAATATACATTGGTCCTACAAGGCTAGCCATGCGTAGGTCATGAGCTAGTGCAAGTGAGAGCAATTTTCTTTTTCATTTAGACCAATTCAGGAAAAATGTATAGGCCACATAAAAAAGTCACCATTGAGTATAGCTTCATTTGGTCTTTTGTGAGAATAAGTATACTCACTCAACTTAGATTACCCATTTAATGTCAGTGCAAAAAACTGGAGCCACTTTTTAATTACTAACATGTTGAGATTTGTCATAATGCACAGCAATTTTCTAATTGCATCCTGAAAACAGGTCCTCTATCACATGGAAAAAGTCAGGAAGATTACAAAACTGAGTTAGGAGTTGTTCATCATTGACCTGGAATCTGATCCTCTTTAAGTCATTCAGAACAATTAATGTCAGAATTTCTGTGAAGGGAGAATTAATTCCTTTGGAAGTGAGGACAGAGAGTTTCAAATTTGAGTCATGTGAGAAGAATAGGCATTGAGGATGTGAGCCCAATACTTAATTTTTAACATGAGGGCAAATGTCAAGATTATCTCATTCAACCTCCCAGATCTCACAGACAAAGAACCACCAGCTCACTTGCTGGAAAAGCTCACAACTTTTCAAGGCAGTTAGTAGCAAAAGCTTGGGAGTCCGACTACTTTAGTTTGATAACTAACTGGCTCCAGTATCTACCTACCTCTCTTTCCCATAGTTTTTGTGTCTACAGAATTGGGATGGTTTTATAATACCACCTCATAAAATTATTGCAAGGGATAAATGAATCTACTCATACATATAAACCTCTCAAACCCTTACTTGTAACTGATCTACTCTCAACAAATGACAACTGCTTCAACTCTTCTTCAGTATGAGGCATTTTAATTTTTCCTCAGAACTTTCCTCATGACTAATTTAAAGAATATAGAGACATATTCCATTACTACAACATTTGTGAACTAGCATCCTTATGAGTTGCGGAATTAAAATATATTTTCATTCTTGTTAAAGTTTGGGTCTTTAACATGAACTTAGGCCAGACTTGAAAAGCTGTAGTAACTCAGCGTGTTGGACAAGCATTTCAGGTTCCTCAAGACAAGCCTTGAGGAATGGGAAAAAAAAGGAAGGGGAAAAGCCTTTCCCATTCAGAGATAATACTTCCCGACCCTGCTCATAACTCAGACAGATCTGTATTTGACTAGGGGAGGGATAAAAGGGTAGATAAGAAAAAATAAGACTTTTCTGGCAACTCAGCCTTTCTTAGAATTTCGCTTTCCACGAATGCCTTCCTTTCTCTTTCTAGCTCTCTGCCTATCATTGAAGGCCAAAATCTTCATGAAAATTTCCCAAGTTACTCAGCCCACAGTCACCTCTTAGTCTCATAAAATTCTGGCATTTATTGTCATTCCATTTATTTGGATATTAATTCCAAGCCACACCCTGAGAACTCCTCTGCTGTTTTAATACTGTGTTATTACTTTTCCTGTGTTAATATTTTGCTTCCCAACTAAATTGTGAGGAACTTCAAGTTTCTGGAAGGTATATTTTTCTTTTTTAATTAGTTGACCAAAGAAAGAAAAGGAAAGGTAATATAGAAAAAGAAAAGTAAACATTGTAACTCAGAGGAATTTGCCAGAACAACTCAAATACCAGCTTTGCTCCATAAGCCCCACCCCAAAACTAAGCAGGACTGAAATGTCCAAAGCAAAGCCATAACAAAGCTCAGTAAATATTTAGCTTGTCTTGGACTCTTGCAGTAGATTCCTAACTAATCTGCTTGCCTCCAATCTCTCCTGTCCAATCCATTCTCCACACAACTGCTCCTCAATAATTAGTTAACTGAATTCATTAAGCATATATTTTGTATAAGAAAAAAGTTACCTTGGTGATGCAAGCAATTCTATCAATGTTATGCTGTAAGTAAAAAGGTAAAACTTTGGCAATTTAAAGCATAAGAAACTCAACTTAGAAAACAAGGTTTTTAGGGGCATCTGGGTGGCTCCGTCAGTTAAGCGTGTGACTCCTGATCTCACGGTCATGAGTTTAAGTCCTGCATTGGGCTCCACGCTGGGCATCGACTCTACTGAAAGAAAGAAAGAAAGAAAGGAAGGAAAGAAGGAAGAAAGAAAGAAAATAAATGAAGTTTTAGTACAATGTATGCATTTTTTCTAAATTCATAAGGATGACTGAAAACTAGAGCTTGTTGTTTATTGGTTTCTCAGGAAACATAGCAAAATAATTTTTTTTTCTACACTAAATACAACATACAGTTTAATCATTAATTGTCTTACTGGAATAATACCGAGGTTAGAAACTATAATTCAGGAAATATTCTACATTACATAGATTCATTTAATCAATCAGCAAGTAGATATTCAGTACCTTCTACATTCCACATGCCAAGACTGACAAAATACAACAGAAGAAAATCAAGTAATGGGCTGTTACGAGAACCTTCATTTTTGCTACCTATGACAAAATGTATGCTTACCTACCTTTTGAATCAGTCAGAGTCCAAGCAGAAAACATATGGCACATTCAAATTAAGAAAGTTGTAGAACAGTACAATGTCCCTTTTATGATTGGGGTGGAAGGAAACAATAGGGCCAGCGCAGGGCACCAGTGTCTGAGAGGGTCTGCACAAGCCTTACGCCTGCATAGCAGTGGAGAAAGAAGGGTTACTGGGAAATCTGGAGATGGAAAAGACGTTTGTGAAGAAGCAGCTGGACAGAGCTGAAACCTTTGAGACCCGTGGGGCTGGGACCTAAGGAAGGCTCCCCCCACCGTCCTCTAGCACTCCCTCCAATGCCTGCTCAAAAGTCAGAGTGAGAAGGCTCACTGATGGCGTCCACATACTTCAGCTGCCCAGGGGACACAGAGCAGCAGGGGATGGAGCCTAGATCCAGAGGTGAAGCTATTCACGCCTCTTTGAAACTGTATCATAAGCATCCCTTCAATCTGCCAATGTTGGTTGAGCAGTGCAAACCCTTGATGAATGAATGATTTACATTGCATTTTGAAAAGAGCACAGTAATATTCCAAGATTCCTCAGAAAAGGTGTCAGAGAAGCTGTCAATGATGTTGATAGAAAATAGGAAATTAACGAAGCAAGAAGAAAAAGACTGATTTGAACTTGACTTGGCTGTGTAAAACTAATTTCGGCTATATATATATTAATTGCTTATCATTTATGCCTAATTACCGTGTAGTACAATAATGTGTGTCATTTAACATGTATCAAATTAACTTCATGAAACTAACTTTGCAATGTTAACTTCACACAATGGCTCAGTTCAAGTTTGGACAGTTTTTGTAGGTTTTGACTCATGTAGGATGTTCTTTCTTTTAACTCCAATAAAATATTTGCTTCAGTGATAGCCTACCCAATCATGTGATCTCCAAAGACCCAGCAAATTGAAAAAGAAATTGTGGCAAATCTTCTAGCAGTAATATGACTTAATTTAATAGTGCTTAGAGCCAAACCAAAGCCCAGGATTGAGTTATCAACTAATTCCAGCCACAATATAGAGCAGGGAAAAACTCATGCCAGACCCTTTATAGATCTTAAGTCATAGGACTCAGTATGCAGAGAACTGCCACCAGCAGGATCAGATAGATGCGCAAGGGGTGTGCTAATTTTAGCAAATGTATCCTGATCACTAGGACCACATTCCATTTTTGTACTTGAACTAATTCTTGATTGTACCTTAAAATTGGAGGCAAGCTGACCTGCCCTCAAACACTACTGATGAAGGTTACCATGATATGTCACTACGATATACTTGTACTTCCAGTAAAGATTTGTGACTGAGTGTATACATTCATTCTAAGCATTTATCATTAAAAAAAAGTTTCTTTTGCCTTGGTAAATGGAGATTACATTTAGTCCACAAATTCTAGATCCTTTAAATTGCCAGAGAATGCCTGAAATAATGCTACAAATTGTTTGAAAAAGGCACAGTTTAATTCTATCAAGAAGCCATAATTCAGCAGTGGGCCTGATGCTATAATTAGAATAGGTCCAAGGTACTATGTGGTATGCATTTAAAGAATTAATTTGCTTTAAAGAGATGTTCCTTTCACCCCAGTGAATAGTTGAGTTACTGTTGCTTCATTTCTGGATAAGGATCTGACTCAGGAATTCAAAAGTTTGAGCATCCCCTGGAATATGGGCCATATTTCATGGACTTAGAAAATATCAAGATTTTCAGGGATTCTATTCCTCTGTGGGGATTAGCTATTAAGGGTCATGAGACCTCTAAAAGTCACTGTCTCCTCATTTCAGGCCTTCACTTGTGATAAGAGGGAGAGAATGGTTGTATTAAGTCCCAGTACTTACCAAGAGAGAAAACAACATGGTAGCCCGGAGGGAGGACAATCGTTTGCATTTTCACTTTATCCATGCATCCTGACATGTTATTTGACCTTCAGACAGTTTGCTACTGTTGTATAGAGAGGATTGCTACATAATCACTTAAGTGCCAACAGGCATCAATTAACCATCCATGGTAAACAAATGATGAAAATAAGATAGCTTGGAGTATTTTTTATGGGTTAAGGACACTTACTATACAATAATATAGGAAACATAGCTACCTGTATTATCTGCCTATTATCTACTACATACTTAAAATATCAGGTTATTTAATTCTCAGAGTAAGCATGTGAGGTAAGCAATATGCCCATTACATACATGAAGCAACAGACACTAATGGAAGCAGAAACATTTACCTCAAGTCTCACAGCATAGACAGGAGGAAAAGCCCAGGACTGAGACCAAGCCTGTCTAGTCCTAAAATTCTTATCTTTTCTACTGTTGTGTAAACCTTGGCAATGCCTTTCAGCCTTCCAGTTATGGTTCTGTTTTTCTCCACAGAGATTTCCCCATTATCTTGTATACACAAACCCATAGCTTACCCCTGAGTCTTCTCCTGCCCTTTGTTCCATCTTAAACATCTGACTCAAGAGTAATCTTCCTGAAGCAGCAAGACACCGACTAAGCAGAAGTGCTATTATGTCATTTGGGACAACGACCTATAGGCTGTGGTCAGCAGATTACAGCCTGGAAAGGTCAGAATTTGGAGGTCAGAGGTGATGGTTAATATGATGTCATCTTTTATTAAAATCAGTTTTAAGAAATGTCAGAATGTCTAGTCATCTAAGTTTTCTAAAAAAAAAAATCTTCTGACAAAAGAATTCTTTTTGCAAAGTTTGAAGTAATCCACTTCAGTGCTCTGTAACCCATGGTTTTAGGAGACAGTCAGGAATTAACAATGACAGATATCTCCTTCCCAGGGCTCCTTCTGGCACCCGGGCCTTAGATCCCATCACTTCCCAACGCCTTAAGAAATTTGTCTCTACATGTTTTATCTTCATCTCTAGAGTCTTCAGTTTCTTCCTCCTCTTTTATTTTTTTCTGCCTTTAAACATCACCCAAAATCCTTTAGTTCTGCTGTCCCCTCTAGCTGCCATCTTACTTCTCATTCTCATTGCCAAGCTTTTGAAACAAGTGGATTCCATGTGCCGCCTCACCTTTGTTTCAGACTGTCTCCTGGCATCCTCCCACATTCTGGCTCGCACCTCACTGCCCTTTCAAGGAGGTTCAGTGGTTTTCTGTGTGCCAAATACATTGGACAGGCTTCCTTCTGGGTATCTCTGTGCCATGTTATTTTAACTGATCCACTCCCTGAAACACTGGCTTCATTCTTAGTCTCCTCTTAGAACTTTCAGCAGCTTTCTTTCCCATTTTTCCTTTTGTTTTTTTATTTATTTTCTTCTGTTTTAGGGCTTCTATGTCATGGTAACTTAATGAGTTTATTCCTCTTAGAAGCTTTCTTGAGGTGTAACTGACATGTAATAAATGAAACATATTTAAAGTGCACAGACCGATGTTTCGATATTCTTACATACCCATGAAACCATCACTACAATCAAGATAGTAAACCATCATCCCAACGCTTCCTCATGACCCTTTGTAATCACTCTCTTCTCCCTCTCCCTCTCCCTCCCATTTCAACCCCAAGCAACCACTAATCTGGTTTCTGCCACTATAGTTTTCATTTTCTAGGTTTTTCACAAATAGAATGATATGTTGTTCATTCTTTTTTTGGACTGGTTTTTTCACTTCACATAATGACTTTGAATTGCTGTTGCATGTACCAGTAGTTCATTCCCTTTTTACTGTCAAGTTTGAGTTCATTGTATAAATACACTAGAATTTGTCTACTCATTTCAATTCTGCCTAGTCTTTGATAGACATTTGAATTATTTCCAGGTTTTGGCTATTACATATAAAATATCTGTGAACATCTGTATGCAGCTTTTCTTCTAAACATAGGCTTTCATTTCTATGTGATAAATATCTAAGAGTAGAGTGCATAAATCACATGGTAGTATATTTAGCTTTTTAAAAAACTTGTAAATTGATCTTCAAGGTGCTATACACTTTACATTCCCACCAACAGTGTATGAGAATTTCAGTGCCTCGAAATCCTTTCTAACACTTGGTATGCTCAATATTTTAATTTTAGGTATTCTAATAGATGTATAATAGTATCTTATTGTGGCTTTAATTTGTATTTAATACCTAATGATATTGAACATTTTTTCATGTGTTTGCCATCTGTATATTTTCTTTGGTGAATTGTCTTCCATCTTTGCCAATTTTTTTTTAAAAGATTTTATTTATTTATGTGACAGAGATCACAAGTAGGCAGAGAGGCAGGCAGAGAGAGAGGAGGAAGCAGGCTCCCCGCTGAGCAGAGAGCCCGATGCAGGGCCCAATCCCAGGACCCTGAGATCATGACCCGAACCGAAGGCAGAGGCTTTAACCCACTGAGCCACCCAGGGGCCCCTGCCAATTTTTTTTTAATTGGTTTGTTTTTTATGTTGGCTTTGAAAATTCTTCTTTTTTTTTTAATGTGAAAGACTAGGGTTCTTTTTTTTTTTTTTTTTTTTAAGATTTTATTTATTTATTTGACAGAGAGACACACAGAGAGGCAACAGAAGCAGGGGAAGTGGAAGAGGGAGAAGTAGGCTTCCCGCTGAGCAGAGAGCCTGGTACGGGGCTCCATCCCAGGACCCTGGGATCATGACCTGAGCTGAAGGCAGCCGCTTAACGAATGAGCCACCCAGGTGCCTGACTTTGAGAATTATTTATTTATTCTGGATACAGTTACTTTAACAGATAGGATTTTCAATTTTTTTTCCACACAGTCTGTGACTTTCTTTTTAACAGTATCTTTCAAAAAGCTTTAAATTTTGACAAAATCCAATTGATCAGTTTTTCTTTTTGTGTTCGTATCCAAGAAATCTTTGCCTCACCCAAGATCACAAAAATTTTACATTTCACTTTAGAAATTTTAGTCTTAAGTCTTATATTTAGGCTTGGGATCCATTTTAAGTTAATTTTTATATATAATATGATGTGAATCCATTTTCATTTTATGGCATTTGGATACCTGGTAGTTCTAGCATCATTTGTCAAAAAGACTAGCCTTCCACCACTGAATTGCCCTTGAAGCTGTGTCAAAAGTCAGTTGTTCATATGTGTTCGTGTTTCTTTTATTTCGTTCCATTGGGTTGTCTATTATTATACCAACATCCCTATGTCTTCATTACGGTAGCTTTATAATAAATCTTGAAATCAGGTGGTGTTAGCCCTCCAACTTTGTTGTTCTTCCCCTTGATTTTTAAATTCCCTAACTGTGCCTATTTCTATAGGTACTGCTATTTATACGAGCTTTTCTCTCTAAACATGACGGGCCTTAGTCCTAGAAACATTCTCATGATTTCAATAAACACTTTTTTGCTAAAGGCTCTTAATAAAAAGCAGAACAACTACCCCCAGCTTCTTCTGTGAGTGGCAGGCCTCTTCTCTGCCAACAGACAGGCAACTGTAGTTGGAAATCCCATTTCTTCAAGCTTTGAACTTTCTGTACTTCTCTGACATTCCCTGTTACCTTTCCATTCCCAGCTTCATTATGTCACTCCCACCATTCTTCTCACTGTTGCTCAGACTTGAACTTCATCTTTGACTTAGCTATGTTTTACTTCCCCTTATCCAATAAATCACTGTACCCTGGCCATTTTTTTTTTCACTCAAAATACCTTACATATGTTTCTCTTCCCTATTCTCACTGTTAATTCATATGCTCATTTTTCTCATGCCCAAATGACTGATTGAATGCCCAACTGACCATCCCACTTCCAGAATCGTCTTGCCCAAACTATTTTCTCAGGTTTATATTTTTAAAGCAAATTTATCCCCAATCAGACCCCATCCAGAAGTTTTCCTTTCTAGCTTTGTTTCTTTTGAACTCTCTTTTTCTAACTTGCTCCAGTATAGCTTGAGGGTTGTTTTTTTTTTTTTCTCCCTTACCTCTCATTTTACTCATGAAACTGACTAGTTTTCCAAAAAGTATTTTCTAAACAGAGGGGGATTTTAAGTAATATTTATTTAAGTACTTGTAGAAGGCTCTGATATCCAGAAACTATCAAAATGTTGTTCCTAGTCCTACTACTCTACTACTCTATCTTCTAAGGGGATGAGGAGCACATACACATGTGAATCTTAAGCCCAAGTCAGGGCTGGATCCCATTACCCTGTGATGAAGACCTGAGTTGAAACAAAGAGTCAGATGCTTAAGTGACTGCACTACCCAGGCATCCCCCTACTACTCTATTTAACTGTGCTTTTAGAGTTTTCAGTGAACTGGAAGGCACCCAATCATCTGATAGTGAATAATTTCATTTAAGCTTCTCCCTTGTCCTGTAGACATACAAGAACCTACTAAAGGTTAAACAACAATAACAAAACAATGAGGTCTAGTGAAAATTCTCTCAAGTCTCTAAGACAAGAAGTAGACCAGCTGGATTAGCATTCTATAGTGAAGTGGACAAATTCCAGTGACTACAGGTAATGAAAAGAGAATTTTCAGAAATGACAGATTACTAAAGATCCCCTTTCTTCAATGAAAAGTTCAGTACATGCAGTTAAATTTAAGTTAGGTAAATGCCCAATTACTTTTTAGATTTCCCAGCCCTCATCAAAAGTCATGGGAAAGTAACATTTATCATAACTGAAACAAACCTTAAAAGTTTGCTTCCTTATACATTGCAGAAGAGATAAGAAAGAAAACATTTTCTAATAAATTTGATTCTCCTTTAAAGGAAAGTAATATATGGAGATCAATTGTTTTGAAAATAAAAGAAACATTAGAGCCATGTTTATGGATACAGAGGGACATGAACTAGGAAATATATCTTCTGCTGGTTTCAAGAATGTGGTATCTTGAATGGAATTATTAATATTATGAAAGCTCCATAGTTAGGGAAAAATATCACAGTTGATTATTCTGTCATAAAATTATTCTTTAAAGGCAAGTATTTATCTTTTTCCAATTAGCCCCTAACAAAATACCTTATATACAGTAAGCATTTACAATATTTATTTAAAAATTGAATTCAGTAACTATTTCCCCAATAGTAATAATACAAACCTAGTTAAACAACTGACTTCAGAGGATCAATTGATTCCTAATTTGCGGGAAGAAAATGAAAAATGAAAAGCAGCAGTGTAATTCCAGATTCAATCTTGTATAGGCTAAAAAAATAAAGTGGAAGACCTGAATCAGAGCAAGGCACTTAATGATATAATTTTCCGATGTGTTGTGTAGATTTATTTACAAATGCTAAAAGGTAAAAACCAAGGGGGAAAAAAAAAGACCAGCATATTGTATTCGTAGAATGATTTTCTTCCAAGGAGTGTAAGTTCTTCTTGGAAAGACTTCATATCTTCAAGGACATGCAGGTTCAAGTATGTGAGTCTGTAGGGGGTAAAGGTGTCATAACCAGAACCTGGTGTTTCCAACACTGGGGCCCTTTATAATCTCACATACTGCAACTTTGTAGTTGCTTCAAGGTAGAGGAGAATATTGAGTTTCTTGGAACTCTTATGAATAGAAGGAAACTAGCTTATGTTTCATCTTCTTCATGTATAAGGAATAAGCGTCCAAGAAGGAGTAGTGCCCCAGTTAACTTCACATAACAAGCTTGCCCAAACATTGCCCGACTACTTGAGGTCTGTATTCCATTAACTTTTTACCTGTTCAGGAAAGAGCAGGAGAGTGCAATGCTTTGTTTGGATGAAAACACAAGAATTCAGGTAAGCCAAATCAAACAGCTTAGCCAAGAAGATGATTCAGCTTACTAGGACTTGGGCAGGCAAATGGGGAGAAAAAAGAAGAGGAAGGTGGGTGGGGGGGTAGAGTGGGGGATGGGAACTCTACCATTCCTCAGAAAACCAAATCCTCTTCCCCTCAAAAATCCACAGTAAAGTTTAATTTTAAAAATATATGTATGCTGTTTTATAGAGTAGGAAGAGTAAAAGTGGAAAAAGATTTAGAAATAAGTGTTGTGCATGCAACGTGATTTCTGATGATTTTAAAAGAGAATTTGAACATGAAGAGGTTTTGAAGAGACTTGAAAAGGAAAGGAGAGGGATATGAGAGCATGAACTTGTCCATTTAAGCATGTTTTTCCCCCAGTCCTTACTGCTCATCTGAAAACAAGAAGTAGAGCAGGTCAGGAAAGGGGTTATGGTTAACACTGCAAGATGAAAGATAAGCAGCCAGGCAGTTAGAAGCCAAAGCATTTTATCTAGAAGAGCAGGTCTGGCCTTGTTTCCATCTTGATAAGAAGTAGATGGGAGAGCTTGTTTGTCCATAGACTAGGATGGGGCGGTGGGGTTAAAGAAGGGGGACAGGGAAGTCAGGGGCTTAGCTATGGAGTTGTGGCAAACCGCTAATGTAGTGATAAGTCCCTCTTTTGTGTTCCCTGTCTACCTGAACTTTGAAATTGTTAGACTTGTCTGTTTAGATAACATGGCTGTGTTTCTTTCAAATGTGAAGGCTTAAAATATCCAAAAAGTTTAGGTGAACCGAACAGGTTTATCGTAGTCTGAAATTTTAAAACAATGACCTCCTGGTTAGGCCACTGACTCAAAATTGGAAGGAAATGACATCTGAATTTAATCTCTCTTTAAATGGTAGATTTCTCTTTATTCTGAAGCATATGCACAATATACTCCGAATTTCTTTTTTTTCTTTAAATGGTGTTTTCATTTTCCTTCAAGTCCTTTTTAAAGACAGATTATAATTAGAGGGGCTTCTACTCTCATAGTGTTGTAATCTGATGACATACTGGTTCAGGTGCAGTTTTTACAATTATTAAAACTGACAAAGTTCTAAGGTTGCCCCATTTTGTTCTTGGTGTTCTTGGATAAGAGCCAGGGGGCAGATACTCCTGGGCTTTTATTTGCTATTACTTTTAGTATCTCGGTCTGTCTCAGAACTAGGAAATCAGAAATTCAAAGTGGAATGAGTTGTTCGTATCTTTTTTAAAAGAGGCCTTCACAATTATTTTCACGGCTAAGTGAAAGGATTTTAATGTTGCTGGGTTTATGCCGCTCATGCCATTAACTGTTCACGTAGAATTTATTGAATATGTAAGATGAATAGCACAGGAGGTAGCATTACAGAGTAGATCTAACCCGTAAATGTATTGGGGTTTGTAATCTACACTGGGCAAGAGATAAAACAGGACATTTGTAGTCCCAATACTTAGATACTAAAACAAGTTTGTATAAATGACAGGTCAGAGGAACGATCTCCTT
Source organism: Mellivora capensis (assembly GCA_004024625.1). Lineage (NCBI taxonomy): Eukaryota > Metazoa > Chordata > Mammalia > Carnivora > Mustelidae > Mellivora > Mellivora capensis. The sequence continues at coordinate 270,674 of PISX010000145.1, read as the reverse complement.
AAACTATGTGCTCTTAGTTATCTTGGCTACTTTCCAGATTGTCTAGTAACTTGAGTCTTATCTTCTCTCATCCTGAGGCAATTCCTATAGATACAGTGTCCAGAAGGCTCTACCAAGAGAGTTCCCTTCCTAAAATGCTCCCTATTGGGTGCCTGGGTGGCTTAGTCAGTTAAGCATCGGACTCTTGATTTTGGCTCAGGTCATGATCACAGGAGCCCTGTGTTGAGCTCCACACTGGGCAGGGAGCCTGCTTAGGACTCTCTCTCTCTTCCTCGGCCCCTCCCCCTGCTTGTGCTCCTGCTCTCTCGCTCTCTCTCTTCAAAAAAATAAAATGTTCCCTATTTAAAATTTTTCTTCATTACCTTTTGCCTGAGGCTACTCAGAGTTGTACTGGTACTGAAAGCTGGAGGTCTGAAGAAAGGGTGATGATGATGATGGTGATGATGGTGATGGCGATGATGGTGATAGCGGCCTTTATTTATAGGAAGCCCTCCAGGTGGCAGGACTCTGTGAAGCTTTTTACATATGCTGGTTCTTCATTGGTTACAAATATGCCCTTGCATATGCCCTTAATTTACTTTCTTTCACAGGCCAGTTTTGTCAAGGAATAATTACCACTTGCTATCCTATATCCTGACCTCCAGGATGCTTTTATTCATTTTTTTTTTCCTATAAAAATAATGTTTAGGGACACCTGGTTGGCTCAGTTGGTTAAGCGTCTGAGTCTGGGTTTTGGCTCGTGTGATCTTGTAGCTGTGGGATCGAGCCCTGCTTCTGGCTCTGAGCTCGGTGTAGAGTCTGCTTTAGCGTCTCTCTCCTTCTCCCTCCTGCTCACTCTCTCTGTCTCTCAAATAAAATCTTTTAAAAATACTTTTTATATATATAAAATTTATAAGTGTGTAAATATTAAAAAGTAAAATTCATAATCCAACTACCCACACATAAACAGTTTGATACTTGGTTTTCTAAAATGTATCATTCCTATCAGTACATATATACACTATTCACAAATGAAATCATTTTAATCATTTGGGTTATAACTTTTTTTCTGATAATCCATTGATATCTTTGCATAATATTAAATAGTTAACTTGCAACCATGAAAAATTATGCAATTATCAGAAGACATGGATATATAATTTTTTTTTAATCAATCTTACCATTGAATATTTTGGTTATTTTTATCTGTATTGGTTTAACAAACAATAAATACTTTATAGTATTTACTCATTTAATTGTAATATCTGATTAGGCTGCAACAACATTATTGGTAACGGTAATCCTTTAACTATTTAATAGATAAAGAAACTGTGGCACAGAATGGTTCAGTAACTTCCCCATGGTCACAGAGCTAGGTAGTGGCAGATTTCAACTCAGGTTGTCTGGCTCAGGAGTGAGTGTTGTTTTTTTTTTTTTTTTAAGATTTTTTATTTATTTATTTGACAGAGAGAGATCACAAGTAGGCAGAGAGGCAGGCAGAGAGAGAGGAGGAAGCAGGCTCCCTGCTGAGCAGAGAGCCTGATGCAGGGCTCAATCCCAGGACCCTGAGATCACTACCTGAGCCGAAGGCAGAGGCTTAACCCACTGAGGCACCCAGGTGCCCCTCAAGAGTGAGTGTTCTTAACTACTGTGGTACGGTTACACTCATAAACAATGCTGCATTGAATGTCCTCATTTCTTATTTTTCCATAGGAAAAAAAATCCCTAAAATGAGAATGCTGGCTTTTCAAATGCATTGGCAGTTAACTTTCAAAAGGTTGATATTTTCCTTTCCCCAGCTGTATATTTGCAGGCTATAGACCATCCTGGGTGTTAAAATCTAAAGTTAAATTGCATGCTGTTTTGACTTGTATTTCTCACTCTCAATCCTCCTAATCTAGTGGACTTTTTTCAGTCCTCTTCTTCCATTGCATTTAACAATATTTGATCACTCCTTTCTGATACAATTCTCCTGCTTCGGTGTGATATCATCTCCACTACTGCCTTCTAACTTGTATTAATATTCCTTCTCTTTCCCTCCACTGATACTTCTGACCTCCTTTTAAATTTTAGTGTTTCTTAGCTCTCCCCTTGATACTCTTCTCATGTTGCACTCTCCCTGGGAAATCTCATCCATTCCCATGACTTTAACAATTTAAATGCTAATGCCTCACAAATCTTTATCTCTTCTTCGATATCTCCCGTAAATTCTAGACTTACATATGTAACTATCCATTAGACATCTTCACCAGGGATATTCTCCAGGCTTTTAAAACAGAATATGTTTAAAATTAAACTTAACCATTTTCCCTCTTAAACCTGCTTCTCATCTCATATTTACCATCATACAACCAAACACCTAATGTGAGACTCATTCTAGACTTTGGATGCTGTACAGGGTGATGACAAATAGCAATGACTTTGAATTAGGCGAAGCTGGGCTTGCACCTTACCTATGAAACTTTAAATCTGGATGACCTTGGGAAAGTTGCCTAAACTCTCTAAACTCCAGTTTTATTATCTATAAAAGGAGTATGAAAGTACATACTTTGCAAGGCTGTTGAGAAGATGAAATGGGAAAATGTATGTTCCTTGTACTCTTTGTGGAGTTCCCAATATACTAAAAACACTTAATAAAGAATATTGCTTCTTTGGGGATAATGTCTCACCTCTCACATCCAATCCATTTCTGAATCCTGTGGTTTCTAACTCTGTATCTTCACTCTAGCAATCCTTTCTGGTTGCCGTCTCCACTAATAATGCCTAATTAGGATCTAGTCATCTCTGCTTCAGTGTTGCAGTTTTCTCTAACTTAGTGGTCCTCAACCTTTCTTCCTGGCATCAACAAACAGGATGAGTGATGTTCACCTGTGGGATTCACTCCCTCAGGCAGACTCAATGTTAAGTACAATTCTAGAATTGGAAGCTGTAACTCCATCCTTTCTTTCCCATACCATGAGAAAACACATTGGAATAAAAGAAAGAGGAACATCATTAAAGAGGTTAACTTGAATCTGTTACCATTTTTTTTTAAGTCTTGTGCCAACCTGAGTACTAGATTTTTAGTAGCAAACTTCTTGTGGCACTTCTATATGCTGTTACATCATGGGCACAAGCTTTGTGTTAACTGGCTTCCTTTACCAAGTCTCTTGCCTCACACTAATCCCATCTTCCACACTATTGCCAAAGTGGACTAGTTTCTATCATGTACACTTTGCAATGTGCCCTGCATTCCCTAGGGGATGAACCTCAACCCCCTTTAGTCTGGCTCTCAGAGACCTCTAGACCTGGCCCTTCTTAGCTTCTTCAGACTTTTTTCCTTTTTGTACTTCACCTTGCCTGTGGACTTTTAAAACAGCAGAATAACAGCATTTGTCATCTCTTTCCTTACCACCCCTCCTTATTCCTCATTCCACTGTAGTCTGCCGTCGGGTCCGGATGCTCCCTCAGATGTGCCTTTCATCCTGGGCACTTATATACTGCTAAAGGTACTGGGTATTTTGCCATTCAGCAGAAATGGGCACTTTGAACACTCCTCTTCCTCCTAATTCTTTGGCTATTTCTTTATTAATCACATTTTTGCCCTCCCCACCCTGTTTTTTTCCTGCCTATACTCCAATATTCTGCCTCAAGGACTTTTTCCTATGCAGTTTTCTCTTCTCTGTCCCTCTGTTCTTTATCTTCTATTAACCATCTTTGGGAGATCATCTCTATGTTCCTGTTCCAAAAATCCCTTTGTATGCAGATGTCCACCTGATGGTCTTATAAGTGACATAATAAGCACAGTGTTTCCAGAATGGACTTCATCCACCCCCAACCCTCCCCAACCAGTACATTTTTCTCATTAAAGTTGCATACCTTTGTAAATAGCACTACTCATCCACCCAACTTCTTAAGCCAGAAATCTATGAGAATATATATTTCACCTCTCCCAATCTTTTTGACTTCTACATCTCAACCAGTTATCATATTATGTTGATTATGCCTTACAGATACCTTCAAATCCATTTCTACCTCCTTAATGAAGGCTGCCATTGTCTCTTATTTAATTTGTCTCCTTCCTCACTAACCCATTCTCCACACTCAACTAGTTATCTTACCTCAGTCTGAGTCAGATGACATTACCTCTTAATTTAATTCAAGATACAGTTCAAAGGTTTAATATGATTGATAAGGCTTTCCAAGATCTGGGTCTAGCCCTGCCTACCAGCCCAGACTATTTGCCAATTCCATTCTCATGCTGTAGGGTCCACTACATTGAACTTTTTCAGTCCCTCCTGTCTCTTTTTGTATCTGTTTTGCCTGCATTGAGATGTTCTCCTCTCCTTACTCTCTTCCTTTGTCTGGCTTGCTCCTACTTTAGAGTTCCTGTTCTCTAGGGTTGATTATGTCTCCCCACTATAGATTTCTAAGGTCCCAGTATTTTCCATATCACTGTATCATTTCTTTACTAGAGGCTCTCATTCTGTATGACTGCCAGTAATTAGATTCCAAATGAAGAGCTACAGAAATGTTATTTACATATATTAAACATTTATTTTAGCCTAATACACTTAAATGCACCATTACTCATCCGTTTTTTGTTTTGTTTTGTTTTGTTTTTGATGCAGGGCTATGGCTTTTAATTTGGAGATGAGTCCATTGACTGGAAATTTGTTGTCTTTATCATAGTACACCAGGGGTAAGTTCTAGTTTTACTTTATTTGAAGTAGAGTGATAACTTCAAGTGGGATGGAAACTTAGACATTTGTCAACTAACCTGAATGTAGAATTCTCAGGATTATAAAGACTTTTTTGCCGAGACTTTTCTGGTTGTCTCTCCTACACTTAGGTTTTTGGGTTTTTTTTTGTTTTTTTGTTTTTTTTTAAGATTTTACTTATTTATTTGAGAGAGGGAGATCACAAGTAGGCAGAGAGGCAGGCAGAGAGAGAGGAGGAAGCAGGCTCCCCTCTGAGCAGGAAGCCCGATGCGGGGCTCGATCCCAGGACCCTGGGATCATGACCTGAGCTGAAGGCAGAGGCTTTAACCCACTGAGCCACACAGGCGCCCCTACACTTAGTTTTGACAGGAAAGTTTTTACTGATTCTTCTTTGCTGAGTCTTTCAAAAATATTCAACTTAATTTTCAAAGAAACAGCTCTTTCATTTTACACTCTATTTCACTGAATTATGTAAGCAATGTTTAATTATATTACATGGTTACAATAATAAGTCAACTGTCATAAATAGTTTGGGCACAAATACAACTAATTCTTGGCAGGCATGCAACTCAACCAATGAGAGAAGTGTGTAGGGTTACTGGAGCGTAGCCTACTGCCTGTGAGCTTTCACTAAGCCCTGAATATTAATCAGTTTGCTTTGCAAAGGCAATTGATAATATTAGTTAATTTGCCAAGTCAGTTAAGTGGAGGTCTATTAAGAGTGCTTTGTTATTCTAGTGTGTCTCTTTCACATTGACTGTATGCACTGTGAGGACAGGAGAGACATATATGTCTTAAAAAGGGATCATCTCGGGACACCTGGGTGGCTTAGTTGGTTAAGCGGCTGCCTTCGGCTCAGGTCATGATCTCAGCGTCCTGGGATCGAGTCCCACATCGGGCTCCTTGCTCGGCAGGGAGCCTGCTTCTCCCTCTGCCTCTGCCTGCCACTCTGTCTGCCTGTGCTCGCTCATTCTCTCTCTCTCTGACAAATAAATAAATAAAATCTTAAAAAGAAAAAAAAGGGACCATCTCTCTTTTTATTTATTATCATACTCACCATCACGTGCTGGACACACATATTTGCTGAAGGAATGACTATATTAATAAATATGTAGAATACATACCCCTTATAGTCTGTCCTTATAGTGTCCTCTCCGTAATAGCTCAAGCATCAATTGTCTAATACAGGCTGACTTTCCTGCCCTCTCCATTCTCCAAAGTAAAATGTGTAACTTCCCTTTTCCTGCCCCACCATATTCTATACTTACCCCCAATATACCACTTAAAAATACTCTTACTAACATTTGGTTTTGTTTCTATTTCTCTTTAATCCATTACATATCTCCTGAAGGCAGCAGGTTGTTTTTATTTTTATTCTTCTGTTTAATATATGAATGGCACATGCTATTTGTTCAAGAAAATTAATTAAAGGAATAAGTAAAATAGTCCTGCCATGTGGGTGTTTTTGTCATCACTTTAGATGAAAATTGAGGCCAGAAAGATTAAACAGTTTAGGTAATATTACGAAGCAAATGAATCTTGAGGTCTCCTTGATCTGCGGATCCCAAAGCTCATGTCCTCTTTCAACACTCTTATGTCTCCTTCAATCACCCAGTACAATAAAACCTCTTCTAGGAATGGAAGTAAAGCATTTCCTGGCCCCAATCAATTCTTCTTACCTTCCGGCTATTTGTGAATATTAATATTCTCTTTGCTCAATTTTCTTAATGGGCTCATAGGTAAATGTCAAGGAGGGAGGGCAGATGAAGAATACTTAGGAAAAAGGGTACAAATCCGAGCAATAAGGGAGAGTGTGTGGTTTGACTTAGAGGAATGTGGAGGTTGACGTGGGAAAGAGATTGTATAAAGCAAACCAGACCCAAGGATATAGATTTGCCCTATGGCATGAATGAGAACATGGAATGAGAACATTTGTATAAATTATCCATGCCATTGTTTCCCTCTGTGGAGGATACTGTATTTCCCATGTGTGGTTTGGAAAGTCTTCCTGGAGTACATTAATTTGCACTAGTATCTTGAATGGTAGTGAGAAATATAGCTTAATGTTTGGGGAAAAAAAAAAAGATTCAACCTGTAGGTTAGAAGGTCAGTAATAATAAAGGAATGGACAAAAATTAAAAATAGGCAAATCCCAATGGTGGGTAGTGAGAAGAGCTATTGCAAAGTTATAGTGAGAGGTGGAGAATCTGTAGAATCTTTTTATTGATGATTTTCCTGGACCTCCAACTCTATAGCACTGACTCTTGAGTTCATCTTCGATTTTGTCCAAATCAGACTTGCCTGGTACTCATTTTAGTTCTTCAGAAAACATATCTTATGCCAAATCTCTTTGCTCTTGAACTTGTAACTTCCTACTTTAGAAAATTCAGATATAAAATCAACTCTCCAATTTTTTTAACACTTCTATAACTTATTTTTTTCAGCATACTTAATAAGGCAGAAGTTCAATCTTGTGTGTTTTACCACATATATTCTTCCATATCATCTGATTAAAACATGTCAAAGATATACTACTATCCTTCTTACTACTCCTCATTTTCAGTGTTTTTAGCAAAGATATACATCTCTGTGGTCACTTTCTTCAATATTATTCACTGTGGTCTCTCTCTTTAGTATAATTCTTCAATATCATTTCTTCAATATCATTCTTCAAAATCATCTCTTATTTTTCTTTACTACTTACAAATTCTCTTAACCCACAGCCAGCTGGAAAAATGAGAGACCAATGACCCAACTACCAATTTACTTCAACCACTTTACCTTGAATTTGCTTCCCCTAAAATCCAATTAGTGATCTTCACTGAAAAATAAAAATACAAGATGATCTAAAAACAAAACATAAGTATCACTTCAACATGCTTTATCTTCATGTTTGAATCCCTGGCCCACCACTTGTTGACTCCGCAGATTTAGGCAAGCTGCTAAGAGTACCATTTAAGTCTTCTGTTACTCCAACTACAAAACGGAGTTGACAATGACATCTGTATCATATGAATATTTTGGAGATGAAATAAGAAGAACACAGAAATCACCACACTGACTACCACATAAGAACCTACTAAAAAGTAGCTGAGGACATTATAATAACACAGGAATATTTAAGTTTAATTGTTAGGATAGATCATAGATCTGGTGCTGTTGAGCCCTTGAATATGCAGCTAGTCCACACTGAAATGTGCCGTATATGTAAAGTGTAAACTGGATTTCAAAGACTTTATGAAAAACAAGGTAAAAATATTTCAGTAAGCTTTCATATGTCTACATGGTGAGATGATCATATTACAGATGTACTGGACTAAATAAAATATATTAAAATTAATCTCACTTTAATTTTTTAAATATGGCTACTAGAAAAACTTTACATATGTTTTTGAATTTGTAGCACATATTACATATCTATTGTGTGGCCGTGCTACAGATAATCATAATCACAAACTCATGCGTGGGTTTAATTTTACTTAAAAGTCCTGTCACAGTCTTTCTATTTCAGGTGAAATGTCACTCATAATAAATTTTTACTAATTCTTTTTTTCTAAGATTTTATTTATTTGACAGAGAGAGATCACAAGTAAGCAGAGAGGCAGGCAGAGAGAGAGGGGGAAGCAGGCCCCAGCCGAGCAGAGAGCCCGATGTGGGACTCGATCCCGGGACTCTGAGATCATGACCTGAGCCAAAGGCAGAGGCTTTAACCCACTGAGCTACCCAGGTGCCCCTTTATAATTCTTATATACATATTTAAAATATTTTAAACTTTTAATTATAAGATCTATAGAAGATGATCTCTCTTAGGATTATAGATTTTAAATGATCAACTTATTATAATTTGAAATTCTTTTTATATCCTATATTTGTTAAATATTCTCCTTGTATAACCTAAAACCTGAAAATAAAAATGAAAATTTACTTAGGCATCATATATTTATGTACCTAGTTATTTTATATCTATGTGGACAACTGACGATCTGTGTGATAATAAATGGGAAAACTTAGTTAATTTTACTATAAGGCAAGCAAGTTACTAGTTCCATAAGATTCTTATGGAATCTTCTTAAAAAGTAGTCCCAGAGAGGCCTATGCAAGTAAGAGAATTGTCAAAAAGCTGTGTCTGGACATAGGGTTGTTCTAAAGCTGTACATCCTGCCTCTTCATTGTGAGCTTGAACATCACTTGACTATGATGAAACCTCAGTCCCCACTCGTTGTGAAGAAAAGAGGCTTGTATAAATATAGTCACCTTGGCATGAGGATCTCAATTTCTGTCTTTTCAAATTGGGATGATCTCCAATAACTTCTACATCAAAATAAGGCAATAGTATGTGGCATATTGAAATAAACATAAACATACACCTACTTTTTTATATTTATATATGTCACAAATCTTAAAAGAACAATCTTAGATATCAGTCCACTATACAGATCACAAAGAAAAACAAACTGCTCAAATATTCATGAGAGAAGAGACCCATGACCAGACTTCCCTCAGATCCACACCCCCATAGCTGGCATTAATGGGGACTCCTTTTCTGGTCAAGCAGTGCCCTATGTTTGTGCAGGTTTAGCCTTTCTGGTTCTGCTCTTTGTTTCTTTCTTAGATACATTCAGATACAGAGGAAGTGAAAATTTGAGATATATGTCCCTTAAAATTCCTCTGTAACATCATTTTGGACCTAACATTCTATTGTCTTCCTGAAAACTTTTCAAAAAACTTTTTCAAAATCTCTATTAAATATCACTTTTTGTATGAGTCTATTTGGCCCCCAAACCGTCTTCTACTATGAGCCCAAGTTATTTGTCTTGACCCTCGGTGACATCTTTTCTCTGTGGTCGTTTTTATATAGGTCTCATTCCTTCTACTGTTGTATGCATTCTTTGATAGAAATCTTTAATACTTTACATTTTAACCCCTTGAGTCTGACTTTAATGTTTGCTTTCTTACTATATACTGTTTCCAGATGATCTCATCAACTCTGGCTTCAAAGACCATATGATATATAAAAATAGACACTATATTATATCCAAGTGGTGTTTATAAAAACTTAGCCTCAGGGGTGCCTGGGTGGCTCAGTTGTTTGGGCACCAACTCTTGGTTTCATATCAGGTCATGATCTTAGGGGTCCTGGGAATGAGCCCCATATTGGGGCTCTGAGCTCAGCAGGGAGTCTCTTTGGGGATTCTCTCTCTAAAATAAATATATCTTTAAAAAAAAGAACTTAAGCTCAGATCTCTCTCCTGATATTAACCCTGTACCATTAATTTTCTATCAGACCTTTCCATTTGGATGTCTTACTATCATGTCACACTCAACCTGTTCAATATGTTTCTCCTTTTTCTACCTCTCAGATCTGTTTCTCCCTCGGTGATTTTGATATCAGTAAATGGTATCACCAAACACCTGCTTTTCTGACTCAGAAACTAGGGTATCATCCTTAATTTGTCCCTCTTCCTCACTATGTGCATACAGTCAATCACCCTTCTAGCAAATTCTACCTCCTAAGCATCTTTGGAATCTAACCACATCTCTTCATTTCCAGACCACTCCCATAGCACAAGCCACTGTTACCTTTTTCTAGGATTTACTGCAACAGCTTCTACTTCCAGTCTACTTGGCATCCCTCCAAACTAATCTATTGAAACACAAGTGATTTTGTAGATCTAATCATGTCACTCCCCAGTAGAACCTTTATTGGTCCTTGTTTCCCTTGGTATAAATTCAAATTCCTTGGGTTAGGAAAACAAAGCCCTAATATCTGACTCTTCTTATCTCATTTTATCATCTGCTATATTCCTGTTCTTATCCTATGCTCTAGTCATACCAAATTCGCAATCCCCTAAAGGTTACTAGTCAATGGATTTATTCTCTTTCTTTCATTGTTTCTGACTCTCCTTTAACCTCTCCCCTATGTGTCTGTCCTGTCTGTCTGTCTTTTCGCCTTCCTTTCTAGGACTTTGCAGACGTCTTCCTAATCCTTAATACACATGCTCCCTCTTCCCCTCTCTAATTTTGTCTTCTTCAAACTTAGTCCCATTTATCCTTTTGGACTCAGCTTAGTTGTCACTTCTATCAGGATGCATTTCCTCATTCTAAGGGTAAATTAGGTTCTCCTCCCATTTGTTTCCATAAACTTTTACTTCCACATTTGTAGTAATAACTATCATATTTTATTCCTAATTGTTTTCTTTCTCACTGTAAGATAATTTCCTTGAGTATAGGGACTGTGTCTTATTTAATATTATATCCTAAACACGCAGTATGGCACATCCGAAGTACTGAATAAATGAATTCCCTATAGTACTTAGCAAAATGGCAGCATGCAGTAGGCATTCTAATCCCTTGAATTGTAGATGACTTTACCAGTGAATACTGTAACAGGGAGCAATCATGCAGAAAGAGATTGCACAGAAAGGAAAGGAAGAGAGCTTATGACCTCAGACTTTCCAAGTAGAGGCTAATGCTGAAAACTAAGTCACCTGCACATTCTGTCCTTTTAAAGTCTCATCCTATAGGCTAATTCTGTAGATACTTCCTTGAATTCCAAGGACATAAAATAACCTTGCCCAAAATCCCAGAATAAATAATGTTCACTAGGCCAGAACCCTAAGATGAAAATGTGACTATGTCTCTTCAAACATGTTCTTTTAGTACCACTTACTAATTAATTTCTTCAGGGTCCTCAAAAAAAGAGTATTCCATCTTTTCAAATGATAACAACTTTTTCCCTTCACCTTGACAAAATCAGTTTAAGTTAAGTTTAAAATGTGTATATTCTTCAAATGTATCTTCTATATACTCTTAATAATACTGGATAAAATAATCAAGGATATTTTTCACACTTAGACCCAAATATAAGCTTCCTTTATTTTAAGAAAAATATTAAAAGGCCTTGCTCTGTCATGAATTAGGTGTTATTCCATATATATCAGGCCTGCTTTTGTACATAGTGATAAATGGGGTGGGATAAGCCATTCAGTCTTACTGTCATTCAGATGGTGTAACTGTCCTTGTTTCTCCAAATTAGTTTTATTATGGAGTTCTCATATGCTCAATGCTGTAACTGTCCTTGTTTCTCCAAATTAGTTTTATTACGGAGTTCTGCCATAATAGCTGGACAAATGATATGAATTCAGATCTCATTGACCAAAACAAATTAAGAAGCTAAAGCTTTTTTCTTTTCCCAGACTATTGCATTTGTAATTTACTCAGTCTCAAAAGAGCGAAAATAAGTCTTACTTAAAAATAAGAAAAGTGGGAAAAATTCTTTGCTCCTGAGAAATACAAGGGTTATTTATAATTCAGCCTCCAGAGAACTAAGGAACAAATAGCCAATAAACAGAAACCAGAGTATCTACACATTTAAAATATAACAAGTAAGGGGTGCCTGGGTGGCAAAGTCAGTTAAAGGGCTGACTCTTCGTCTAGGCTCAGGTCGTGATCTTGGGGTAGTGAATTCAGGGTTGTGAGATCAAACCCCCATCCTGGGCTCCACATTCAGCACAAAGTCTGGTTGAGTTTCTTTCTCACTCTCCCTCTGCCCCTCCCTACCACACTTGGCGTGCGCGTGCTCTCTCTCTCTCTCTAAAATAAAATCTTTACACTGTAACAAGTGCATAAATTATACAGGTTGTCTATTCACCCTGTGCTGGTATATTATTATAGGTGACACTTGTCCAACAGCAGGCTGATAGATCTCCATTACTGGTATGTGATGTTTGCATGGGCTGGGTTACCATGGGACACTAGCAATTGCCCAAAGCTACTTATAAATGTCTATGTGGTGACTAATAATTGTAGTTGAGCTATACACACATTAGAAATGTAGTTGGCAAGACTTACTGATATTAATATGAGCCATATGATCATGAAAGAAGTATTCTTCATTATCTTGGTCATTTCTGGAGGTTTTTTTTTTTTTTTTTCTCCTTTTTTCCCCCTCTTTGTTTTCTTTTTTCTGAACTGGGATAATTGTGATATGTTTTCTGAGTCAGATACAGCAGTATAACATAACTAACTCAAATATACTGTAGCAACTAACCCAAACTCTTCAGTGTTAAGTTTTTTTTATAGGTTAGAAACTATGAACCAAGATAAATTGCTCTAAGAAGAATTCAAAATACATTAGTACAAATGAACATTTTACTAATGCTGAGAAACACCATATTGAATATGGTCTCTCAAGATGATATTTAATAAAAATTTTTAAAAACCAAACATTTTTATAATTAAGGCAGAGAATGTTTTTCTAAATATTATAGTTAAATGGGTGTTATGTGTCCCTTTTAAAAGTTTCTATTGAAAACAAAGAAGAGATGTAACACGATAGAGCTCACCTTTATCTCACAAGAATTAGGCAATAGCCGACTTCATATCTCAAAGACCCAAGAAAGGTACTTGAGATCTCACAAATAAAATGCCATTTTTCCCTTTACCCATGCATGATACAGTTTTTCCTCATAGTCATTATGTGATCAAGTGATCACATTATTAGCTATAATCAGCTTTGTCAAAACATTAAATAAGAAACCAGAAGACTCTGGGCTTAAATGGTTAGGTTTAACCATTTCCATTTGGAAATAATGGAAATATTTCCAAATGGAAATATAACCATTTTCCATAATGGAAAATATATCAGTGTTATGGTATAGCCAAAGCACTATTTGTTAGGATGACTACAAAGTAGTTTGGCTAAGAGTTTGGAAAAGCATGAGTCATTTGCTGCCCCAGTTTTTTCCCTTTAGTGTTATCAAATTATAATAATATATATGCATGTTACAATCTGATGAAAATAAAACCATGAACAGAGGGGAAGTAGGGTTAGGAGACAAGGACTAGATTGTTTGAAGGCCAAAATATCAGATTACTTACTTAAACTGTAGAAGCCAAACAAGTAGAACATGTTGGTAGGTATAACTACAGCAATCATCCTTGAAGACTGGAGAAACTTCTCAGATCAAAGCCAAGAAATTCCAAGTGGTTGTACATGTCTTATTCCTGAGGGTAGACAACATGAGGTTGGATTTTATTATAAATGTATCACTCACTTCACTATGGATAGAGTTGAGACTGGGAGGAAATCTTGGAAATGCTATATGCTACAGAATTAACAGTAAAGGTAGATTTTAGCACCTAAGCAGAATAAGTATAATGTCTAGGCAGCTAATTGATTTCGGAAGATACAATAAAATGATAACTCATCATTGCAAACACTTAGATATCATGGCCAGAGCTTCCAGTATTGGTAACTTCATATTGTTCTTGATGACCTAAGCTTTTTACATAGGAAGACATCTGAAAACAAAGTGTAAGTACTAGAAATTGCATTCTGCAAAAAAGAAAGAAAATGAATATGGGGATAGAGATGGTGTTTTAGAAATGGGCGAAGAATTCCATCAATGATGAAGGAAATTTGGTAAATAATCACAAGTCCACATTTAAGTATAAAAGTAGTCTTTAGGAGACCAAGATAGGGATAATTTATCCAGTTTTGAAATTTCTGCAGAAAAAAATTTAATTCCATGTTGTTGTTACCCTTCTACTTAATGCTGTATTTCTCAGCCATTCTGACTCTGAATTCATTTGGGATCATTCTGTTTAAAAATTAGAATAAAAAATGTTACTTATAAGGTATGTCTGCTGAAACAATATTTTTTGTTGTCCACTACTTTGTAATAGTTGCTGCCTTTGTCCTATTGGGCTGCTATACCAAAATGCCACAGAGTGGGGAGCTTAAAAATAAGAAATTTATTTCTCACAGTTCTGTAGGCTGGAAGTCCAAGATCAAGGTGCCAGCATGGACACATTTCTGCTGAAAGCCTTCTTCCCAGTTCATAACTGGTGACTTCTCACTGCACCTCCATATGGTAGAAGGAACTAGCTTTGTTCCTTCCTCCAAAGGGAGCTTTGCGGGGTCTCTTTTAAAAGAGCACTAATCCCATTCATGGGGGCTCCACCCTCATAACCTAATTACCGGCCAAAGGCCCCACTTCCTAATACCATCAAATTGGCATTAAGATTTCAACATATAAATTTTGAGGAGGACACAAACATTCATACTATAGACTTGCTATTCCTCTTTGTTATTGGGCCTTGCCAATCAAATGCTGAATAAATTTGTTTAGAAAATAAAACACTGGGTTAAGTATATCTGGAATTAGAATCTAGTTTTAGCTTTTTTGCTTGCTTGGGCTTTTTATGAACAAAATCACACTGAACTTGTTTCTTATCAATAACATGAAGTATCAGATATCCTACACTTTCCATGAGAATTTTGAGAATGAATTAGATAAAGTCAGTAACAATTGTGTTAATCTGCAAAGTGTTTGTGGAGAAGGTCATAGTTTAAGCTATATATTCTGGTTGCATTAGATTACTTGTATTGAAAGAGACTGTATTTCAGATGATTAATCAGAATTATAACAGGATGAAGAGCAGATAGCAAATGGTACCACGGGTTATGCAGAGAAGAAGGGAACAACAGAAAAGACGGACGTGGACACAGATAAGGAGCATGAGAAAGAAGCTAGAAGGAAATGTAGATGTATTACATGAAAAAAAAAAAGGAAAATAAGCCAAAAAAAAAAAAAAAAAAAAAAAAAAGGAAGAAAAGGACACTTACTCCTCCCTGGCCTAGGATATTCCACTTCTAAGATGTACATCCAATTTTACTGCTCTAAAACCCAAATACCCTAGGTCCCCCATCCCTACTTTGAATGGGGGATGTTAGAGTTGAAAATTCCATCATTCATAAAAATTTGTGTTGGCCAAAGTCTTTTAAGCTTTTGTATCCACCAAACCTGAACCAACATATGGTTTGACTATATTCCCATTCCCTCTTAGTTATTTTCTCCTACTTCCTCATTAGTGGAGTTCATGAAGCGCTCCCAACAGACACAGTTAACTCTGATTACACTCTCCATCAGTTGAGGTAAAATGACAAGTGATTCCTTCCTCTTCAGTCATAGGCTTACCCAAGTCCAGTACCCTTACTGTATTTCCTTTATACCTTTGGTTCTTCCTGAAGCACTCAAAAACCTTGCTTCTTTGCATATGTTCCAATTGGTCAGATGATCAGGTTCATATAGGTTTCTAGAAAAAAACAACTCAACAGCAACATGGGCAGTATTTGTGTTTACTGTTTTGAAGGACTTTTCCTGTGCCTGACAAATACTCAAAGTTAGAAGCAGTTGGTCTGATTTAAGACACTGAAGAATTAAAGAGCAGCAGGAGGGACCAAAAAAAAAAAAAAAAGTTAACCTTTCTTTTTCTCAGATTATTATGTTTTTATTCTCCAGGATCTCCCTGCCTCTTATTTTTACCCATTTTTTTTTTCCTATGGGATTATGGATACTTAATCATCTTTGTCACTTTCTCCCATCTGCCTGTTAGGCTAATTTAGGGAAGCACTTCCCTCAAGTTTTGTGCCAAATGGAAGAAAATCAGCAAAATTCAATTTCACCAGTTATTATCTTCATTGGTACTTCTAGTGAGAAGTTCAAATCATAATGGGAACTTTTAGTGGGGCTATTAATAAAATATGAGGTGTTGCTGGAAGTTTAATGGGTGGATCTTAGAGAGCCCCTAAGAGCAAGATGTAGCGTTGCCAAAACGCTAAATGAACTTCCTTTACCAGGTGGCTCTTACCCTATAGACAGGCCTTTGTCTTGAACGTAGTGATAAAATCTTAAAATCATATCGAGATTTCAAATATTTATCATTCCTCTGACCCTACTGCAATAGAAAAATCAAAAACATGTGGCATCTTTTAAAAAAATCGCTTTCATTTTGCACTTGTCAACATAAGTGGATGAATTTGATAAATATATTTTTTAAAGATTTTATTCATTTATTTGACAGACAGATCACAAGTAGGCAGAGAGGCAGAGAGAGAGAGAGAGAGAGAGAGAGAGAGGAGGAAGCAGGCTCCCTGCTGAGCAGAGAGCCTGATGCGGGACTCGATCCCAAGACCCTGGGATCATGACCTGAGCCGAAGGCAGAGGCTTTAACCCACTGAGCCACCCAGGCGCCCCTTGATAAATATTTCTTGTTGATCTTCAAGGAATTCTTCATAAATGTAATCCTAGACAGTAATTTGTAAGGCTCTTTTTTTCGTTTCATTTGTTTTTGCCTTGCTACTTTTGTCTTTTCCCCCATGACCTAGGGACTTGGAATGAAGAGACAGTCAAGGAAATAAAGTGACACTGAATGTACAGTACTTTCCATTCTATGAGGAAACTATTGGGAAACATGATAAATATCCATGAAAATGTACAAATGCTTACTGATGAAAAGTTCTAATAACACTCAAATGTGATGGTGGGCTTGAAATTGGCATGGAGGATAAGCAAATCGCTAAAGGTAAGTGAGCAGCCACATGTGCCCTTTTACATTTCTGGTTATGAAGACGTTGGTAACAGAACAAACTTCTCATGGAAAGACACAAGCTGCATTTATAAAACCTGAGAAGTGTATGATTCCTATGGTGATGGTGTAATATAAAGCAGAACAGACATTGACATTTTTGCCATTTCGTCTGTGCCTTAATCCTTATTTAATCTTGGTCTGACTCCTAAGAAATGCTGGTTTCCAATATGGTTATTGAACCATTGGTTGAACTGCTTGTATAATTTACTGTGCACTTTGGAGCAACCACCTTCTGCCCTTAGGTTTCTTCTATAAATAAAGGCTAGGCTCAGACATACCTACCTGTTAGATTTAAGGGTAAAATAAGATACATATGAAAACTGTTGGAAGAGTAAAGAGATGCCATCCTTAACAAATCATGGAATACTTTCTACTCTGCTCTGGGGGACTATATAGTAACGATGGGGTTTCCTGATCTCAAATGCATCCATATCTCTGGGTCAGGCAGTGACATGTATACACAAGGACAACAACTTAAGCCTGATATTAAAATTTAATCTTCTGTATTTGGAAGATGTGTTTGTGTACAGAATTTTCACCAGAAAGTTTTTATAGCAAACTTTTTATGTCAGAAGTTTATTTTATTGGTAAAATATTAAATAATATACAGAATTAAAAACTGCACTTACACTTCTGAGAAGAAATAAATCTTGGACAAATTATATGCTTGTTCCTGAGATTCCCTAAATTTATTCCAGTAGCTGTGCACTCAGACAGTACAAACCTTTATAATATAATCCTTTTCACAAAGTATTACAAAGTTTCTGCAGCCTCTTTAGTTGTGCACACATACAGACACACACTCACACATGCATATACAACACTCATACACGTATACACAGTACCCACATACATGCACAGAACATGTATGTGTGTGCATTAAAAACAAGAAAATACAAGTCCACATTTTAGTCTGCAGTGATAAAACTGTTTAGCAGAGGTCTCCAAATTGGTAATATAGCAGAGTGACTTCTCACACAGCTGCAAAGACTGTTTCAATATTCCATAGTAAGCCTCATTTTCTGAGGTATTGTATCTGAGCCTTAAAAAAACTACATTACACTGAGCAAACCTGACATACAAGGTCTGGAATTTTAATTTTACATATATATTTATATATATTTCTTTTTTAAACAATTTTTATTTTCCCAAATTATTAGTTTGAAAAAAAATGAGGTTTACTGGTTTGACCTATTTTTTTTTTCTTTTGCTTCTAAAACTCAAAATATCCTAGAAACTGTCAAGCAATTAGTTTTTAAAGTAGTCTAATTACCTTTGGTATTGTTAAAGAAAAAAAATCTAAAATGGCCAAGACACATACTGCCTTTAAAAGAAATGCCAAAGAAATGTTATCTTTTAACAAAACATGTATTTACAATACAGCAGTTTTACTACAGGGACACAGGTATAAAAAAAGAAAACCAGCATTCTACATATAAATATGTATGATACGAAAAATACTTCTTACTTAAATTTGTATGAAAACAGTGCTCCAAATATTTCTTAAAAATTGTCTTCAGTAGGTGATAGGTGTTTAAAATTGAGCTAAGTGCTTTGCTTTTATTTTAAGGTTCATTTCCAAAAGAAGGAAAATGAAATAAAAAGTATTAGGTTCTTAATTTAAAACACCGGGCAAGGGTAAAAAGGAAATTAAGTCTTTAAAAATTGCAACTTTTTCAACTTTAGGACACATTTCTCAGGCAAAAGATTACCGATTCCAATGAAAATTTAGCCTAAATATAGATAGCATAAGATTAGACTAGTGGTTTTGACATTCTCTAATCTTTTGACTGTGGAGTGTTTTGTTCTTTCTTTTTGTTCTTTTTTTTTTTTTCCTTTGCCGGTTGTGTCCTTTAACTAACATACCATGATTTTCAAGGGTTTCTTTTGTCATTAACTAAAGAAAGAATAGGTTAGTTTAAAAAAAAATAACCATAGTTTTTAAGACTTCAAGGAAAGTATTGCACTTGTACAAAAAAATATCTTTTGAACTAAATAGCAGAAGCAATCATTGTGGGATTGCAAATAACACATGGTCTAAAAGATCCAACTATTAAGAGCAATATGAAGCCTGGAGAGCCCCCTCCAAACCTGGAATATTATTATAGTAATGTTAAAGCATTTTCTCCCAACTGGGAATAGTTAAGACTTTTTGCTTTAGACTTTTAACATCTTTCTAAATTCTTGCAAAAAACTGTTTAATCTCTCATACATTTTAGAAGGAAAACTCAACAAAAAAGGAAGGCAAACATACCATATTATGATGACATAATCTCTGAAGTCCTATTTTAGGTACCCAGTATTTGAAAGTGAAAGTAGCACAAGGGTTATACACCTTACTATTTTTAATCCAACTACTTCTCTTTTTAATATAAAACTACACTTGAGTATAAAAATATGTCAGCAAATTATACAGCCAACAAAATCACACAAAAAATGTTAAGACTTAAGAGACCGATGGATCAGAAGAGTTGACCTAAACTTCACACTAGTGGGGGAAAGAGAGGCAGAGATGTCCAGAGGCAGTGATGGAGGCAATGCAGACAGGGGGGACAAAAGAGGGAGGGTACAGGGAGGAGACCAAAATTTAAGAGCTAACAAAGAATTTCGTTACACAGAAGGGGAAGTGATATATGTTCAAAATCTGAGAGTGCTTGACACTCGAAATGTTTTATCACAGTTTCAGAAATTGAACTACTTAAAAAAACACACACAAAATAATAAAACAACAAAAACCAAAATCCAGAGTCCTTCCCTTGTTACAGTGTATTATTCATTTTTTAAAAATCCATTTCCAGTAAATTAAGTAGAATCCTGATAAGTGCATAGTAGGGGATCTAGTGACCTCCACCCGTTTGAGAAGCTTTTCTTACTGTATGTCACTTGAGGTAATTTGAAGGGTCCGGTTAACTGCAAACTGGCTTATCTGTACCTTTATGAAATTACATGCTATATCTTATGTGGCTTAGCAGAGGGCCTCTAAATTTTATATTTTATTCACAATAAAAAGGACATCTTAGAAAACTAGTCATTCACGTACCACTCTCTGTATGGGGTAAAGGTTAATTCACAACAAATTTATACAGAAAATATACAAATGCAATGTTATGGGAGGAAAAACCCCACAAACAGAATTAGGAACTTATTTCTAAGAGTGCATGTGAAAAATATCCACAAACTTACAGTACAGCAAGAAAAAACTAAGAAGCTAGAAATATAATGTTACATAAAAACTTTATGGAAATCCCAAAATTTTAGGTTTCTGCAATAAATGTAAAAATATTCAAGGTGTCATTATTTGGCCTAGCAATACACTATGATAGAAAGAAATACTAGCATATCACAGCTTCTTGGTCATATGACATTTGCTTTGTATAACAAGCAGCTTGTTTTTGTTTTTGTTTTTGTTTTTTTAAAAGCTGTCATATCCTAACACATCCATTGCAAGTAATACACAATCATGGTAGGAAACCATTTGAGATTATGCTTTGGAGAATAGCAATGTGATATGACTGTTTAGTTTTGTTTTGTTCAAGGAGAATTAATTACCTGCTTCTTTACATTTTCCATAAAACATTAACAGATTAGGAGACAGAGGTTCTCAGACTAATACAACACTAGTCTATAAATGAAATTCTAAAACAATACTGTATTTTATTGACCAAAAATTCCACTAATAAAGCCTTGTGTGATACTAGAAATTATTCTTCCTTAAAAACAAACAAACAAACAAACAAAAAGAACCCCACATACCATAATGCAATTCACAGCTGAAATTTCCCTCTATGCCATATTTTACCTACGTGATCTTGTAACGGTATTCAGAAATACTATCAAACTAGTAAGATTAAAATCTTGTTTCAAAGTTTCCTTTTACTTTAAACAGATGAGCTGAAATTCTCTGTATTGGAAATTCCTCTAATAGCTTTGCCCTAAGAACACAAAGATGTATTATATAGTACTCAAATTTAAGTGGTTTTTAAAAATACATAATAAAAGTGTTTGTAGCACTACAACAGCTACCAACACTCTCTCAATGCATTTTAAAAAGGCACCAATATAAAGAAATTTTATAAGTATTTAATACATTAAATTCAGGATCTTAAGATACCAGTTACTGTATATTTTAATTATTTTGCAGAAACTGGAGGTTTAAAAACATTTCTAAGATAACTCTCATATATACAAACTTCAATTTCACCCCTACTCTTTTTTTCTTTTGCATTTGGGGAATTTTTTTTTTGATAACCCCATACAGATAGTACTTATAAAATAATATATAAAATATAACTAAAGATGACCACATATGTAACATATCCCTTTTTGTAAAACAAACTTTTCAAAGTAAAAAAAAATAATGTAGCCAGTACCTCTTATAATCCAAGTTCTGTCTTGACACTAGGGGCATGCAGATTTTTGTTTGTATTTTTGTAGTCTTTTCTGTTCTTTTTCCGCTTTACGGAATCATTTTGGAGACAGGATGAAATAACATTTGGAGAATAAGTAAAACATAATTTTCATCTAAATGCTTTCACTAATGTGTATTTTGTAAAACCTTTATAACATAAAAAGACTTCATAGTTTTGTGAGGTGTAGAACTGATACACAATAACTGTAAGTAAAAACAACATCAAGCTCACTAAAATATTCTGGTCTTTCTCCATTTGCTAACAAGTAAAATTAATCATTTTTCTTGTCTGTATCTCCCTATTCAAAAGTTATTTGTGTTTCTTTCACTTTGGAAGTTACACCAAATCAACTTAAAGATCTTTTTGTGTTTTGATTTCTTCTGGAAATAGATTGTAAAGACCCAAGGTTTAAGTCTACTTTAATAGTTGAACTAATCCTAAAGACACACTAATAACTTCTTTAATATTTGTTAATACAATCTGGTAAATTTCATAAATTGCTCAGGTATTATAATTTTAATTCTTTATGTGCTTTTGCAACACATATGGTCACTAATTGCTCCTTTTCATGACTTTTCTTTTTACGAGTGTGTATGTACGTACAAACATACACTGTTGCACATATACAATTGGTTTTATGTATGTGGGAAAGACATTCCCTACTTTGTAGCCAAATCTAAATCCCAGTCGCTCATTCTCCCATTTTGTCCCACCAGAAAATTCTCAACGGAATGTTTTAACGACTTGAAATCTCTTCCAATCTGCTTATTGGCCATTTTCACGGTTCTAGAAAGCCAGATTAGGATGGCTTTTTAAAAGTGATTGACCACTATTAGAGAGAGGCAGCACACATCTCCAACAGGAGCTAGAGATAAATTTCTGGGCAAAATTAGGGCAAAGCAATGTGATGAATTTCTGAATTTTTGCCAAACTAGAAAAGAGAGGCTAACCCATTTTCATGCCCCTCAAATACTCTGTAATGTGAAATCTCACCTAAATAAACTGGGCATATAACTGTTATGTAAAACTTGATTTATTTGGTGTCTGACTCTCATATTTATTTTTAGGCCCTAACAACTTGCATTATTTCCTTTTGTGAAGAAGGAGGCATGCAAATATAGCCATTCAGAGTTTCCCAGAAAGCCCTGTGCCCACAAAGATTCTTTCTAACCTGCACATTTGCATTGACCTCGTCCTCATTTGTCCCTGCCACCCCCTGAGCCATCTTTACCTCTTTCTGTTCCTCGTATTGTAAAGTTAAGAAAGTACAAGTATCCACTTGTAGCAAATACACTCTCACAGATATTACGTCCCTTCAATAAAAGAGATTTCCAAAAGAGGTGAAATGATAAAAGGAGAGTACATTAGTACGGTCTTCATGGGGTATTAGACAACTCTTTAGGTCCACCTAAAATTAAGCTTCATCCCAGGGCAGTTAGGTACATGATAGTTCATGCACTGAAAAGAACAAACAGTGAACAGGAAGAAAATTCCTAGATGATGCCAGCAGAAATCCACACATAGCCAAAGTGATGAACCTGCCATCCAAATGCTTCCTTAAATTGCAGTAAAACACAAAATCAGTAATCTTAAGTTATTTACCTTCCTCCAAAAGGGAAAAAAAAATATTTGAAATTCCAATCTTTTTGAGTGGTTAGGGTAGGGGCAGTAAGGGAGTCTCAAAAACATGCTCTACCTTTGGATATACTGTATGTTCACAATGTACCAAAGCATGCAGGGGGGAAAAAAAAAGGTGACATTCTATTTAAAACATTTCATGTCTCTGTTTTGGTACATTCTCTTTGATTTAAAGGAACAGTATGGATATTTCTCCAAAAATAATTACAAGAGGGGCCAGTAAAGGAGAGCTGAGTTATAATCATTTTTGCCTAGCTCTAGCTGTGTTAGTGCTTAGAAGTCGCTTAAACAGCAGATGATAAATGAGAAAATGAGAAAAGAACAGTCAGTATTGGGGTCAGATTTGCTTCTCTGTCCATAGGTCTCTAATCGTGCTAGTTCTCACATCACCTGTATTACACAGTTTCAGCATCCTATTTAATAATTTTTTTGTGTTAGAGCAGTTATCCAGTTACTGCTTAACAGAATCAGTATTCATAAATGGCTAACAGATAATCCAGTCATGGACAGGCCTGTCCTCCCTCAACACAAGCAGCAAGTTCTGCATCCAAGTGTGACTTGATCCAAATGACTAAATCGCATTTGGTTTCTCCCCTCTAATGCTGTTGGACTGCAGAGAAAAAACAGCACCCTTATAAATGAAATTAAAAATTTGCACATGAAAAATGGCAACATATGTATGGATTAAAAGAAGAGAAAATCTTTACTAAGGGATTGAGATTCCTTTCTGACAAGGACTTACACATAGTTGAATGTTTTCAAGACAGAAAAATGTGCAGGACATGGTGACTTTCACTGGAGGTTAGATTACCTTCTAGACTCCAAGTAGGGTAAAAATAAGTTTTGTTTTTTGTTTATCTGTAGTCTAATGTACAGGTTACAAAGAAGTTCCCCTTTCCTTGCACCAAAAGTGGTAAATATTATTATTGAAGAAATACTAGAATAAATAGCCCTAGTTCCACGACCTTATGGGGTTCAAGTTACCACATTCAGGTAGAATTAGTAATTGCCCCAAGATTTGGAAAGCAAAAACCTACAGCAAGATTTTTATGATATTCTACTCAAATAGTAAAGATGATGGATTATGGATAGAACACTGGGTGGTCACAACTTGAAAAAACCAGTGAAAAGAGACATACCAGAAAAGGGATTTCTGAGTGGGTTTTTTCCCCCTACTGTTAGCCTAATTATATTTTTCTGCTGACTGGTTAACACTGATTAAATGCTGATAAAGTGACGATCGTAAGCATACTTTTAGAAACAAACATGCATACTATGCTGCCATCTCATTACAACTTTAAAAGAAAATTTCCCAAACAAATTTATGAAAAGTAGAGGTCCTTTCTGGAAACTACTGACTTCCTCTTAGCCACTCTTAGACCATATGTTATTCTTAAAACTAGATAAAAATTCTATTCATTAAAGGTGTTAAAAGTAAGGCTGCCAGGGTGTCTATAAAATGCCAGTCATCAAAACTATGGAAAACAGTGCTTAAGTTTAGAAAAATAAGATCATAGGACCTCAGATGTATTGTAGGTGTCCTTAACTACCTGTAGTTCAAAAGTTTTCCTATATGGTACAGTGTATAACATACCGTATTATAAATTCCATTGGGGAAGTAAACATAGAACCCACAACAACTCATCCAAGGAGTTATCATTGAAAGTAACAATGTGTTTATGTTCCATGATCTATAGAGGGGGAAAAAAAAGTTTACATTTTGAAACAAAATTCTTCCTTGAAGAGTAAAATTACTTATACCACTTTAAACTGCAAAAGTTCTACCCAGAAACTAAACTTTCCTGCCTTCAATCATAATCCTTAACATCAGTGGCAACTTAGAATCTCTCAGGTGAATCTATATGAATCAAGTGATTTTTTTCCTCAAAGCATGATATACCTTATATTTATGCATGGCAGAAATGGAACTGCTCTTAAATTCCCACAAAATAAACAAGCCAAGTTATCAAGAAACAATATCCCTTGTCCCTTCTCTCCTCTGTTTCTTCCTTATTGTAATTAGGCAGAGCAAACGACACTGCGTCCACAAAGTAAGAATTAATGACAGTAATAATATTTAAAAAAAAAAAAAAGGTATGTCAACATCTGAGGGAAGGTGGGATTGTAAGTGCAGTATTTCTTCATGTGCAGTTCATTACTTCATAGGGGTCCCCTTTGGAATGAAAAGGCCTAGTGGAATGTGTGCTCCCCTCGAACGATGTGTGATGAAAACTCATAACGGTCCTGGCTTCTGTAGCCACAGATGTTGCATTCCAGTGGGTCCCGGTAGCCATGGCAACCCATGTGAATGGTGTACATGACATGGTCTAGGAAAAGGACTCGGCAGTGCTCACATTTGAAGGCCCTAATCTGTTCTCCGTCCCCATTGAAGACCTTGTAGATGTCCTTCAGAGAGCCCTTAGGAGCCTTGGTATCCAAAGCCTTGACATCCTCCTTCATGTAAGCTGGGCTTTGTTTCCTCTTGGGATTTAAGGCAGGGTTTCCTTGGTAGGACTGGTGGTCATCATGGCTGCTCTCTGAGTCAGTAGAATCCAGGCAGCTATTGCTGGGAGAGGCCTCTCTTTCCTGGGGTCGACTCTTTGGTCTGATGAGGGAGAGAGGACCATCCATGTTGTTTTCATGACTATCGGAGGTTTCCCTGCTAATGGGTCTTTCTATCCTATTTGGATGATAGACCTGAGAATAAGCTGAGCTTATAACTGGGGCCACCTCAGCGATTGTGCTCGGCGGGTGCTGCATCAGTGGGTGAAGGGCCTCAGCTCCAAGGTAGGTGATTGCATTGTTGATGGCTTGGTCCATCATATGAGACTGCATTAGCTCAGCCTCCTTCTCATATGTTAAGTTCATATCAAAGTGAATGTCTGGGTAGCTGAATCGCATGAGCTTTTCCCCTGAAAGGAGGAGGGCGAGAAAAGTAAAAAACAAACAAAATACAACAAAATTAGTGATTGGATTAAAATATGAGTGTATAAAGTTAATCATCTCCATTTTCCGTAATATGATACTCTTGTTCTTTAGATCAAGCATTTGGGCTCTTTAATTCTGCTGAGACTCACAAATACTCTCAACCTGCAAAGAGGATTAGTAATAAGAATTTCACAAGCAATTTGCACTTGTTTTAATGCCATCATGAAAATGCATCTAGCCTGAAAGGTCTGATTGACTGTGTTATCTTATTTTCATTCTCAATTAAAATTTCCACTTGTCTACAGCTCAGTGACTATAGGTGGAAAAGAAATACCAGGTGAAAATAAGTCAGAGACTATGCCTGTTTTGCATATTTTAGACATCGGTGACCAAGCCGCAAAGATCACAAAAGCGAGAGTGATCTGCTTGTAACATCTGTCACCTCACTGTTATATCGGGTTAATTTGGTTGATTTGATGGCTATGTTAGAAAAAAAAATTATAGAGCCAGTATATGTCATCCTGGAGAATTAAAAAAACCATCACCATTAAAATACTGTTAAAAGATGTATTGTTTGGGGATGCCTGGGTGGCTCAGTTGGTTAAGTGTCTGACTTTTTGGCTCAAGTCATGATCTCAGGGTCATGAGATGGAGCCCCAGGTGGGGCTCTGTGCTGGGCATGGAGCCTGCTTAAGATTCCCTGTCTCTTTCCCGGTCCCTCTACCCCCTCCCATCTGCTTGTGTTTGCACTTGCTCTCTCTCAAAAAAAGTTGTATTGTTTGATAAATTAAGTGAAATTTAGGACTGTATACATATAGGAGTTATTTCCAAAAATAGATTATTTATAAACTTGGAAAATACTATGTTTTGTTGTTTTGCTTCTTGAAATGGAGAATTCATCCTTTTTTTTTTTTTTTTTTTTTTTTAAGAATTCATCATTTTTATACCACCCCTTCCTTATTCAGATATATGGGCAATGGTGCTGGTATGTACACCCATTGTTAATTTTCAATACTTTATCTTGACTGAAGGATTTGTGTAGTTTTCCCTTTAATATGTACTTCAACTAATTTATAATTTACTTCAAGATTAACCACGAAGAGTTCTGTGCATAAAGCAGAAGTAATTTTAATTTTTCTCTTTTAAATACTGCCAGCTTTGGACAGCATATTTTATATTTTTAAAATTCTGTCACTAAGTGTGGTCTCCTACTAATTGCTTGTTGTGTTGATAGGTAAAGCTCACAGATAAAGACTTCTTAAAAATATATGTGGACTTCTTACAAATTTTAGTATGTTATAGATGGAGGTCTAATTTGTAATGTTGATAAAAAAAAATACTGATCCACAGAAGTATATTCTGGAAAAACACTTTCAGATAGCTAGCATTAATTTCAGGTTTGAAGAGAGGTGCCCAAAGTAAGATAAGGGAAATGATCAGAGTAATGAAAATGGAAGCAAAAAAATAATGAGACCTTATCTCATGGCATTCAATTTAAGATATCACAATGTTAAGAGCTTAAAAGGTGAGCTAGACAAATCTAACCTAAATTCTCTAAGCTCAGTTTAGAGGGAGTGACAGCAATTTAGGGTTCATTATTAATACAGTGTGATATATGTTATGAGGTCAAATAAAAGGAATACACAACTAGGGGAGTAAAAGAAGACTTCTTGAAGAAAGTGGCATTAGAGATAAGAACGTGATGACAAATACTAGCCAACTAAAGGAATGTAGGGGTGGAGCTGCTGGTAGGAAGGCTCAGAAGCAAGAGGGCATGACTTGTTAAACAGGGTTAAACAGGGAAGTGACTTGATTAGGCATTTATTTGTTGAGATGGTTTAGGAAATTATTGCCCTAAAGATCATGGTGGCCTGAATTAGTACACTGGCAGTGGAAATGGAGAAAATTGGATGGAATGGAGAGACATTTAGAAAATATAGTTTCTAGGGCTTGGTGATTATCTAGACCTAGAATATGAAAAAAAAAAAAAAAAAGAAGAAGAAGTTAAACATGGAGCCCAATTTTCTGGCCTAGGAAACTTAGTGGATGGCAATGAGAAAAGATGATGAGTTCACACTGGGAAAGACTGAGTAACAGTCATGGTGGAGTAACTACTAAAATATAGTCTCAAATTTCGGAGAGAGACCTCTGCTTGAGATGTAGATAACTAAGTCATCAGCTGATAGAAAGTGACTTCTGAAGCCATAAGAATAGAAGATATAACCCAGGCATAGGTAAAGTGTGAAGAAGAGAAGGTCAGAAATAGAACCTGGAAGAACACCAAGACTTCTAATGCTTGCCCAGACCAAGGCAAGTTGGATTCTTGCACTGGGCCCCGTGTTTATAGAGTTTTTTTGCTCCTCATGGAATGAGGAATATATACAGCCAAGGGAATGTGCCTATCTGGAGAGGCCTCCCTAGACCATATACCCTAGATAGCCATGACCCCAGAATTCCTTGCTCAAATGGCACTGAGCTTGCACGAAGGGTAAGCACAGTCCTTGTCACAGGGTCTCTCCTCCAGAGCACCAATTTGTGCTACTGGTATTCATACACTTAGGTCTGAGGAGTGGCCAACACACTACTCTTTATGTGTTGTGTGTGGGGTACAATGTGAGAAGAACTAGAATACACAGGCTGAGAAGTCTACATACATGTGCATGAGGCCCCCCTTTTGGTACTGGACATAAACAGAAGTAGGTCTAAGAGAGAGGCCTGGCTGCAGGTTAGACGGTGGTTCTGCTCATGCTGTCAAGGTCTGGTGTGGAACTCTAAGGAATCTAAGGATTCTATATTTATTTGAACTCAATCTTCCAAGTTAGGAAGGGTAGGACACAATCGTTTTTCAGCTTGATTTAAAGTATTAAAATACTGAGGCACAAGAATGGAGGCCTCCATTAGTACCTCTGCTCCATTTGCATAGCTGTTAAGGGCAAATTCATAATGAAGACTGAGAAGGAGCAAAGAAGCTGGAAGAAATGCAAGGAGATCAATGTCACAGATACCAAGGAAAAAAGTGTTTCAAAAGGAATTATTCAAGAGTGGCAAATGCTCTCTGAAGTTGTGTAAGATGGTCTTAAAAGGGTCCACTGCACTTGGCACTATAGAGGCTACTGGTGACCTTAATGACGAAGAAAGCCAGGTTGCATATACTGGGGAATGAATGGAAAGAAAGAAATTATGGAAAGCAAGCATAGAGAGAGAACTCTTTCAACAACTCCCATTTTTGAAGAGAAGGAAAAAGTAGGTAGTAGCTAGAAGGAGACTTGGGTTTTAGGGAAGATTTTTTTTTTTTTTTAAATGATGAGAATTTATTGTATTAAATACAAAAAGGAAAGCGCCAAGAGAGGGAAGAGGTTGAAAATATAAGTGAGAAAAAGGAATAATAATGTAAGATATTTGGGGGGCTGGGATAGAATTCCAGAGCACAAGAAGAGGAATGAACCTTAATTAGAAAGCGGGATACTTCTTTTATTGAAACAAAGAAGAAAAAAAGTATTCATATAAATACACATAATCTTTATAAGATCAGTGATATTATACTGAAACTATTTTGACTGATTTACTCCCTGTAAGCTGAGATATAATACCATCAAGGAGTAAGATACAGTGTTTGTGGAGAAGGAAGAAAGGTTGAAATGGCCCCAGGGTTGAGTAGGAGAGAGGACTGTTGTAGGATGGATTGAAGGAGGACTGCTAAACATATGGATGGAACAACAGATACTGGAGATTACTTATTCATTGATTTATAGTGACATCAATTTGTAAGGCTGTGGGATTTTCTCCACAAGTACTAGCAGCCATAGATATGGGAAAGATGCTCCTCTTCTCACTGGAGAATGGAGTTTCACCAAGAGAAGATGACAGAAAGGCAACAAAATAAGAGAGTCAAGAATATTGTCAAGAGAGTGGTGAAAGTGATTAACCATGGAATCTAAGCTGGATACGAAAAAGAAAGGAGGATGCAAAAAGATATGCAGAAAGTACAGGGATTGTTGGTCTGGAAGGCTTGGTAAGGTCAAAGAATAGTATTTAACTGAGGAACATGGTAAAAAGGAATTTATTAAAAAAATCACAGAGATAGCGTGTGATTGTTTTTATATTTTGTTAGAAAGGATAATCCAAATAAAAAATACCATTAAATTCCTAATAAAAAATCTAATGTTATTTTATTACTTTTTTTTTTTTAGAAATTTTAAAAAAATCAAAATGTAATTAAAAAAAACTGTCCCTCTTTTCTAAGGAATGTGATCAAATCAAATTGGGACTAGTATCTCTAAGTCATAGGAAACAGAAATATTTCAAAGAACAGAACTAAATAGATTCAGAAGACGTAAAGGCATATTTTTCCAACGATACTAGTATCTAGTTGGGCTATAGGCATTTTATGGACATCCATAAATTGATCAGTTTATAAAACCGATGAAATGGCAATTAAAAATAGTTATTTATAAAAAGGAAGGGAGAAAGACAGAAAGAAAAGTTACTTGGGGCCCAAGGCAGGCATTTGAGTATTCCTGCAGGAGCTTTAAATTGACCTAGGATCAACTGTGATTCCTTAGGGCTGGTCTCTAGCCTTTATTTTTTTTTTTCAATGAGCTCTGTCAGTAAATCTCTCCAGCTTGTCTTAAAATGATATTTTGGCGATTTGTTAGTTCTTTAGTTTTAGATTAGAAGGAAATCTCTAAGTGATTATTGGAGTAAAAGAAATTTATTAGCCTTTCCTCCCTGAAATAACCAAAGAGAATACTGTCTCCCATTCACCACTCAATCCACAGAAGGATGTTCCGCAGTACTCTTTGACACTAGAATGTGAGAATCTATTTGAAAATCTTTCTCTTCTAACTTTTACCCTATATAAAGTCTGTAAGAACAGATATATTACATATATAATTAATGGCAATTCTTTATGTAGAATCACTATTTCTAGACTTTCTTAAAAAGCTTGGATGCTTTTTGCATCCTTAGAGACACTTTATGACTTAGAGCATACAGAACGATGCCAACTCTGAGTGTTATTAAAAATAAGGACTTGGAAGTGAAAAAGAAAAGTCTATCATATTTTTATTCTTTTTGTTTCAAAACCAGAGGCTGGATGAAAACAAAGATCCAAATATGAAAGCTCTTGAATGTAGGCTGCAGCATTGTTTTTCTAATGCAGAATTTTGGGGGGAAAAGATTTCTTTTAATTCCAGATCAAACAGAGAAAGCATTAATATCATGTAAAGAAAAGAGTTTAAAGACCTGACACTAATGCAAACTGGAAAAGAGATTACAAAACTGCCTTCTAGGCAACATCATTTTCCTTAAGTATTTTTATTTTGTAAATAAATGAACGTTTCATTTTATATACTACTATACTTTCTATATAATTTAATTTTGAGATATCAACTTCTATCAGTCTTTCTTTGATTCTCTAGGCCCATATACCTAAGGGTGTGTGTGTGTGTGTGTGTGTGTGTGTGTGTGTGTATGTGTGTGTGTATCTAAGTGTGGTACCCACGGAACAGTGTAAAGTAGAAATGAATAATTGACAAAAGAGATGGCTATTTATCTCTTGAGCTGAAGTATACCATCTATGTTTCTAATACATGGGAACCTACTTTTGCCCATTAAAACCACCTTTTAAGAAGTAAAATTTTTCGTAATGCTTACCCACAAACTTTTGTGGAGTGGAGCTTTTACGTTTTCCCATATTCCCTGTGAGCTTCTCTATGACAGCAGGTCTCTCAAAAGGCACCAGAGAAATATTGTTGTCCATGATAGGCTCTTGTTCCTTACAATCTTCCATAGGAGGTACTACGTAAAACCATACAAAAGATGCAATCTGATAATTTCTTCAACATTTTAAGAGATACAAAGCTGGATATGCCACTCGATATGTGTTAAACATAAGCTAGTGTGCTTGAATGAAAGTAGAAAGAATGATCTTTAGTGTTAAAGTACACGCTCTAATTTCACACACACACACACACACACGATTTGTTTTTATCTGAGTCACTCTCAGATCAATGACAGACTGTTGGCCACTATTGGTGGCAAATATGTTCATCTTGTTTCTCATCTTACTCCTCTGAAAGTGTTTTCAACATTGATTAAAATCAATACCACTTTAAGACTGCACTATTTTCAAGGCTTCTGGAGTTTATTTTTCTAAAACAATTTAAGTAAGTCAACTTTATTTTGCAGGAAAGCTTAAACAGACACACGGAGTAACAGCACGATATTTAACCAGTTTTTTTTTTTTTTCTCCCACGTATTTTCCTGTAGCAGATTTCCTATTGATGGGCTGAGTGAGGTTTTAGCCCTATTGGCAGCAGATAAATACCTGCACAAAGCAGCCTCCATGAAGGAGTTCCAATTCTGAGCATGTCTACACAAGTGGCCGCTTTATGACTGTAATTTATTTTAAACAGAGCTCTTCAGCAGGATAAGAAAATTCAACTTCCAAACTGGCATATTTGCTCACTAAACAACTGCTCTAATTCACTTGGTGTAAACTCTCCAGAGCTGTTCCCTCTTCATCCCATTTGTCTAAGTTGCTGTGGGCTAACAGATGAGCTCAGAGATACTGACATTAGAGATGGACATTTATAGTACAAAGAACTTATGTTTAAGGGTACAGATACAGATGAGATCAATGACAGAAGCCAATGTTCCCAGGAAAGACCATAACTTATTCTTGATTATGGTTGTTTTCTCTAAATTGTACCTGTGCCAGTACTGTTTGGGAGCCTAAAGGTTTCATATCTTAGACTACCTTTACTTGCTCTGCATATACTGTAAAATGATTTATTCTGCTCCTTTCATTTGTAAAGGATAGTTCTACTATGTGAAAAACAATACATTCTCATTTATAAGGACGGACACTAAAATAAAGTGAGAAAGCAGGAGATGAAGGTTAAGAAAATCCAGTGCACAATTCAGGTGACCTACTTAATAACCATTACAGGTTGCTGATTTTGAAGAAATGAAACATGGCAACAGAAAAATGTTTTCCTAATTTGGACATGTTTAAAGAAATTGATACTCAATCTAAGTTTTGGGTTAACCTAGTATAATCCAGTGGATAGGAAAGAAAAATTTACTCATAACTGTAAGATATGGCTATGATTGACAAGGGATGCCGCAATTACTGGATTTAAATTGGAAGTAAGGAAACATTCAGGTCATTTTCTGTACTGACATAATCCATGATATTATCAAGTGGAAAAATAAATATTCCAAAATATTACATAAAACATTATGTTCTCTTTCAGCAACAACTAAAATAAAAACACGAACTTAGAAAGAAAAGTAAAGAAAGGCTGACCAGAAAATTCAAGCAAGGGCAATCAGGAGGATGGAATGGCAGTGGAAAATGGACATGGTTAGGAACCATTAATTAGATACAGATTATCCGAATCTTAACTTTTGTTTCAGGTGGTGAATTTATAGGCACTTATTACATTATTAAACATAACTATAAAGCTAAAAAACGGGCCACATATGGACTGAAGGTGAAAAATATGTCACAAACTAGGATCCAAAATGAAAGAAGGAAAGAAAAAAAGGTTTGTTGTTGTAAATTTTGCTAGAAAAACAGCAAAACTGGTTAACGGGGTTTGCCCCCAAATTGAATATATTAATTAGTTTTGAAATGAGTAGTCTAAAACTTGGCAGTTTTGCTCTAAGTCTAACCTTGAATTTTCATATTTGCACACATTTAACACTCAAAACGAAACCTGGGTGTGCGAACTGTCCCACACCACATCCACCTCAATTCAGATGATTTGTCCCAAGTTCAATGAAGCTCATGTGAACTGAAAACAATGACTTTGTCAGAGCTCTGGTCTTACTTATATTTTATATCAGCCTTTCACATATCAAATATTGATCCTGTTTCTACCATATCAGCAACAATAATAATAATAACTGATATATACTATGTGCTAAGTACTGTTCAAAGACTGGATTTAATAATTCATTTAATCTTTTCAATAACCCCCTCGAGATAAGTACCATCTCCATTTTACTGATGGGGCAACAAAACCTCAGAGATTCCTTGGGGTTTACATCTTGTTAGTATGGACTATATGAGTTTAACTTAGGTGGCTGGGGTCTAGAGTCTGGGCCCTTAGTCATTATGATATACTATTCTTTTTTTTAAAAAAAGATTTTATTTATTTATTTGACAGACAGAGATCACAGGCAGGCAGAGAGGCAGGCAGAGAGAAAGGAAGGGTAGCAGGCTCCCTGCTGAGCAGAGAGCCCAATGCGGGGCTCGATCCTAAGACCCTGGGATCAGGACTTGAGCCGAAGGCAGAGGCTTTAACCCACTGAGCCACCCAGGCGCCCCATGATACACTATTCTTTTGTAGGCATAATTTGAGTGTTGAGTTTTCATAAACAAGTTTGATATATTTTTAAGGTCTGCCATTGGGAAAAGATCTGGTACATTTTCTCTAATTACATAACTAATCTGATTTTTTTTTTTTTCTTTCAAGGATATGGGTACAGTGTTTGGGCCTGAAACCCAAAACAAGTTCTTAAGTTAACTCAGTAAGGCAACAATCACATATAGAGATTCATCTAGGTTAAGAAAACACTAATAAACTAATTTTACTTGTTAGAGCAAACTTGATAACCAGCTATCCTCCTTGACCTTACTTTTGATGTTATAACCGAGATACAAATAATTTCATATTTGTACTATTTCATTATCTCATCACATTGAAAAATCTTAAAGACAGAAGCATCTAAGAGTGTTCCCAACATAGCTATTTGTACCAAACAGTCCCTGAAAATTCAAAATCCAAGAAGACAGAGGCTGAGGGACCTGGATTATAGGCCACATGTCTACCCTCTAGACAAGAGAGGGCAGGGCAGGGAATCTAGGCTGGCAGTTCTGACATGGCTTCATGCAATGGGAGACAGTTCTCTAAAGGAAAATGGAAACTTTATCAAAAGAAGAAGGAAGGTATGTAGGGCAGGCAAAAATAATGGAAGTCTTCTATACTGTCATACATTTTCTCCATGTTTCCAAATTATCTATAAAACAAATTCAGTTCTCTTATTTTCTTGACAACATCCGATGGTGCAAATACTTGCTTGCTTTGGCTTCTGAAATCACTTCCCATTCTCTCATTCTCTGCTCTTACTCATCTTCATGGCTCTTTTTTCTTTTCTTTCCTTTTTTTTCGGTCTTTTTTTTCTTCCTGGTATGTTGGTATGTTGTTGGGTCTTCTAGATGCCTCACTCTATAGTTACCCATATGACTTTAGAAAACGTATTACTTCAGGCTACCGCCTATATAATGATGGCTCCCAAATATATACTTCCTACCCAGACCTCTTTTGAAAACTTGAGATCTATATATTCAACTTCCTCTCAGACAGTTTCACTTGGCAGTGCAGTCTTTCACAGGTCCCTAAAAGATAATGTGTTCAAAACCTGAAATCTCTGTTTCCCATCCCAAACGTTCTCCTATTTTCCTAATCACCATCTTCTTGAATGACACCATTATCTACCTGGTCATCCATGCTAAATATCTGCGGCAAATGCTAGGTTTCTTCCTTTCACCCAGTCTCCTTTCCCTTCTTTCTACCACCTCCTCTTCATGGACACACATGGAGGTACTATGTATTTTAGGTTCTACATATTCAGTTCTCAATTTTTAACTGTATATTCCAGACTATTGACCAATCAGGAGATTGTTGCAATGATCTACTTGCCTTTGTCTTGACTCTTCTGATTGATGTCCTATATTTCTAGCAATTAAATGTTAGCCCACAATTATTTTTTAGGGTAAAGTACAAAATTCTTTGCTTGGCACAACTGGCCTTTGATATTCTGTTCTCAGACTATTTCTCTGATCTTATCACCTTCTAATTTCTTTTGCCCTTACAACCTGTGCTCTAATTCTACCAGTTACTTGTAGGTCCTTAACTCACCATGCTCTTTAGGCTCCTATTTCTTCACACATGCTGTTCTCTCTGCATAAAGGATTCTCCCATTTATTTAGCTGCCGTCTTGCCTGTCAAAACTCCACTCAAACATAACTTTCCCCAGGAATTCCTCTTGGACACCCAGAGTCTGATTTGGACATCTATCCTATATGACCCTATAAAGCTTGTCAGACAGTGTTCTGTTGGTTTACTGGTTTATTTTTTCCAGTGGTTGGTAAGTACCTTAGGGCAGGGATTGTATTTTATTTGTGCCTCTAGTACTTTTTATGATGTGAAACAAATATAATATTCAATATATTTTTACTGAATGACTTCATGAAGGAAATAATGTTACCCAATGAAAACAAGTTGAAGAAGCTTACAGGTTCTTAACAATGTTCCCTAAACTGCAATAAAGAGCTTCCCTTTCTCAAATAATTAAAAGCATAAACTTAAGAATACATGTTCTTGCTTTAAAGCTAGCTATCTTTTGGTTCATGTTTTCATTTTTCTCTTCTGGCAAGGGGGAAAAAACTAATTATATACTTTGGCGTTTAAAGTTTTTTCTTCAAGCTAAACAGACTTGAAAAATGAGCATAAAGATAATTTTCAAATAAGATAATCTGTCATAAAATTCATTATTATTATCTTTATTTCCAAAACAAGACATGAATTTTCTCCTTTTCCCTCAAACTCAAAACTTTTAAATCTACCTCCTAAAATATGTCTTAAGCATTTCACCCTACTCTCCTCTCCTGCTACTGCCTTCTCATCTTTTCCTTAGCATTCTCACTTCCAGTCTCTCTCCTCACACATCAGTCAGGCACCTCTCCTATATTCTACATTGGTGACATTTTTCCTTATAAGACACAAATTGGATTACCTCAGTGGAATTCAAACACTGGATTAACATAAAAGAGTCCATTTTTGCATTACAACCAATTATGTCAGTGTCATTTCCTACCACTTCTTTAACTCCAACTATGTTCGATGTTCAGGAACCTGCTAATATTCTTTTATACCTCCAAGTGTTAGCCTGTGGCAACTGCTCTGCCTGGAACATACATTCTCTGTGAATCTAATTTGTATGATTTTTTTCTCAACCTCATGTGTGAATCAAGCACTGCATGTAAGAAGCTTTCCTTGATTTCTCCAGACAGAGTTAGGTCAGCTCTGCATTTGTGCTCCTCTAGAAGTGTGTCCACATCTTTATTTTATTCATCTTCCTTTAAAGCACATATTTCCTACCATACTATAAATGTAAGAAAGAAATTATGTCCATTTATCTTTATACCCCCAGAATGTTTTGTAGAAATGGGCACACAGCAAGCCTTCAATAAATGTTTCCTGACTGCAGTGAAAGAACATCTCTTTGAACTCAGACATCCCCTTCCCTAGAAGAGTCAACATGGGGAAGAACATGTTTTAGGAAAGAGAGGCTAGGAGACATAACTATGTCAGACATGAATGAAACAATAAAGGATAATAATTAATTTCAAGGAGCTAATGGCAACCACAATGATGGCAACTCCCACCTCTACCACTAAAAGAAAGATAAAAAAAATAGACAAGATACAGTAGGATAGTAAGAGAGGGAAGGGGCTAAATACGAATTTTACTGTAACTGTCTTTAAAATGAGACACATGCCAAGCTATGTATCTGAGATAAGGTTAATGACAAACTCTAGGAGCATTTTGCCCATATTTTTTTTCCTCTTATGGCATTTATCAATTCCTACCCCATACATCCAATCCTGCATTAAGAAAGTTAACAGAAGAAAAAGATTAAGGATAATCTCACATTATTATTACCACATGCCCAAAGGAGTACAGCATGAAATGATATTAATATAAACTTATGTGGTTAAAACTATATCCAATATTGAATAACAAATATTTGGGTCTATAAATGATACCAAAATCTATCTTCTCCTCCCTCCCTTCCCATACACTTATCTTTGGCTTTGTCCCCTGCTCTACCCAGTACCTGAGTGTCTTTCCCACTTTCCCCATTTTGTTCCAGTTTTAGAGCAACCTATAAAGGACTTTTAATTATTACGAGCTAAGCAATCTGGGAAGTGAGTGTTGATGCTACGGTTGGTTACAAGCCCCCCCCCCCCCGCCCCAAATAGACCTGCTTAATTTTTCGCCAGCACTTATTCTATAACTGGTTAATTTGCCAACACACAGTTAAATGTTGACTATTTATGTACACTTTACCTCCCTATAACAACATAAAGTCTTTTAGAAGAGACTCTATTTCTTATTCAGATGTGCGTGCAACACACTTTTCACTGAGTTTCATAAAAAACTCAATGGAAAAGGAATTAGCAGAATTAATAATCCAATCAAATGTCAAAACGGCAAGGAGAGAACATTATATGGAAAAAATAGTAGTAGGACCACAAGGTGTCTTTAGAAAATTGTGGCATGCCCTCAAGCCTCTATCAGTTACCCTGCCTCAAGCCACCTCTAAAAGCGACAATTTAAACAGAAACGGCAAATGAAACATCAAATGCCTAAGTTAATGCTGCTGGTAAGTAACAACTTTATAGGGCATGGAACATTTAACATTTCTTCATATTTAATGCCCTGAAATGTAAGAGTGAAAAGAACGATTTATTGGGCATTTATTGCATATCCAATCACATTTAGTTCTTACACCAAGTCTGTGACACAGATGCCAACACAGCCAGGCCGGGTTTGTTGGACTCCTACACCCACCATTTTAAATTCCCTGCTCTGGATCCAACGCTAACCTCATTAGCCGAGGTAATGCAAGTTGCAATGTCAAATTTACTAAGACATAAAACACAGGTTTTCAAAAATGTTAGTTAATAATGATAATATAAAAACAAAGGACTCATTCACAACAACAAGTAGAATTAAAATACTTCTTAGATTATATAAACTATCCTTACAGAAATGCTTCAATTATTCAGGGTAACAAATATTTTAAATTCCCAACTCAAAAACAAATAATTACTTGCTGTCCAATAAACACAGTTTCACAGCATGCACTACATAAAACAAAACCCACGAATAATCTTTGAGCTGTCTATAAGTTGCTAAATAGACATTTATATTTTGAAAATGACTATAGTGTTCTCCTATTTGATAATGGCTAAATCCTTTTAAAATAAGACATATAAATGCAACAGTAAGTTAAGATTTTTGTATGTACTTATATGAATGATAAAATTAATCAGTATACAAATATAATTAATAGGACAGGACAGATGCTTCAAATCTAAAGAACTGAAATTCATAACTTTCCTTTGTAAATCTGATTTACCAACATTAATTTTTCAGTAACATAGAGTTATTAATTGGTAAACCTTAGAAACTACCTTTCTACCTGCTACTGTATATTGTGGCGATGAGGATGTTTTGCTTGGGTTTTGATTTTTGTGGAGGGAAGTGGTGCCCGATTTTAGTCTAGATTGTTCCCTACACTTAGTAGAAAGCAAAATGGATAATTTCCAAGGTAAATCACAAACCAGATTAGAGATATTTCCAATTACATCAATTATATCACTGATCACTTACCTAAGAGAAATGAAAATACACAACCAACTCTTTTAGGAACTGTACAGACTTTCCTAGGACCCTTTCTAACTATTTGGTGCCTCCAATGAGCAAATACTATCTTCCTTTGGTGTATTCAAAGTCTGCTGTCATTATCATGTTAATTCAAATGCAGATTATCAGAAATAAATTTGGGATTTTCACAAAAACTCAGGACAGCTTGTTTGCCAAGGGTCCCAAAGCTCAACTCATTTCACATGCTTAAGAAGATAATCCCACTGGGGCACCTGGGTTAAGCCTCTGCCTTCAGCTCAGGTCATGATCTCAGGGTTCTGGGATCAAGCCCTGCATCGGTCTCTCTGCTCAGCAGGGAGCCTGCTTCCCCCCCCCCCACCTCTCTCTGCCTGCCTCTCTGCCTACTTGTGATTTCTCTCTCTGTTAAATAAATAAATAAATAAATAAATAAATAATCTTAAAAAAAAAAAGATAATCCCAGGCAAAAGTTAATGTGATCTAAAATTGTTTTAAAAAGAGTAGAATTCGATCTTCATGCTCAAGGGTAGAGAGAACTGTCTAGCCCCTAAGGAACTACAAAAGCAGTGAGAGGGGAGTGAAAATGCTGAATGCCATTTCTACCCACCATGGTGACTCATGACCTGCCCCGCGGCCTCCATGCCGACATTCTGGAGATAGTTGTGGCAGCGTTCCTTGTGCTCCTCCAGTGAACTGCGCTGCTTGTAGCTTCGTCCACAGTAGTTGCACTTGTGAGGTTTACCCACTGCGAAGAGAACTCGAGATTAGTGGTGCCGTCAGTCTCATCCAAAGCAAAATTAGTATCTGACTTTTGATAGTGTGGAGGAAGCATTTATACGCTTTTCAGACTCAAATCTCTTCCTCCTCCACACTCTGATTTAGGCAAGAAAAGCTAATATATTTCTACTAAGACTAAAAGAAGATAAGGTAGATTGTACCTTTGGTGATAGGGGAAATACTGAATCAAATTCATGCTCTGACTGTATCCTAGATCATAAGGGGCTGATGATCAGTCTTCAAATTATCTGACTCGTAACACTAACATTTGCTCTTACACAATTCTCTCAGCTTTGACTCATTCAAAAGACAAATCAGGAGTGTCCTAGATACATGGTGAGAATTTTTTTTAATTTATTTTTTAGGGGAATAAGGACAGAATTTTTACTGAAGAAAACTAAAATGCAACAAATGGAATGTCATTGTTTAATGAAAAGATTATTCACCGTAAGGTACCAAGGGCCCAAAAAGAATTTAAGTGATGAGAAAAAGTACAGATAAAAGCAGAGTTTCTCTTTTCTTTCCATCTTGGTCATAGCTCTTCACACATGCAAAACTTGGCAGCAGATAAGTGTATTCTCCCACATCAGCACTGTTCTTATATTACCAAGAATTAGCCTACTAGGTGCTTTGAGTCAGGACTATTAACAATAACCACTGAAGTCCTAACCTATTTAGCTATATGACGATAGTAACATTTTCTTCTCCATCTTTTTTTTTTCTCTAATGCATTTC
Source organism: Mellivora capensis (assembly GCA_004024625.1). Lineage (NCBI taxonomy): Eukaryota > Metazoa > Chordata > Mammalia > Carnivora > Mustelidae > Mellivora > Mellivora capensis. Next base: position 229,586 of record PISX010000145.1, on the reverse strand, counting down.
ACATTCAAGAAATGAATTATTTCCTAGTAGCCAGAGAGCCATATCTCAGTATACCAGGTAAAACACTTCAATGCTCACATTAAAAAAAAAAAAAAGGCAAAACAAAACAAAAAAACCTTCAAAGAATTGATGAAGAAAAACACACTTATGGAAAGAGAGATGTTTTACTGTATGCCAATTCACAAGGATTCTTGGTTTTGAATAAATACAGAAACAACAGGTCTGTGCCGAAGCCCTCGGTAGTAAAACATAGTGTGAATCAGGTCAGTGGCCCTCATCTGACACAGGAATCACTTTGTTTTGCCCAGAGGACAAAGACCACTCTTTTTCATAGTTAAAATTCGTATCCCTCACTCTAGTCACCTTCCAAACCCACACTAGGACACTGGTCACCAGTGGAATTGAAATGCTGTAACAAGGCATTCAGAGCTGCATAGACACTTCCCCATACTGATTAAGAACAAAAAACAAAAAAACCCACCAAATTTTTAAAATTATTTGAGGTGCACATAAACTCTGTTATTTCATGATCATAATTTTTGCAAATAGTTTTAAATAAAAGCTATCTAAAGCAGGATTAATCATTTCTAAAAATACTAAGCAAACAAAGATCTATTTTTCAGAACAAAGAATTTTTATATATTGAAACCAAGTTTGTCTCTGATATTGTGAAGAATCTTTATCACTGTGTGAGAACATTAAAAATGACGAGAACCTACTTTTAGTCAAAAACATTTCATGTAAATAGTGTAAATATATTTGCATGTAGTTACATTTTAAGATATGGAGTTACATACTACAAAAGCTTTTGTTTGGTATCACTATTACTTAATTTTGGGTTTTTTAGTACTGTTTCTCTAGAAATAAGTGAATTTTCCCTAAACAAGTCTACTAACTAATACTTATTAAGCACATACACTGTGCTCAATAGCCCATGTCAACTAGTTTCATCATCTCTGTCTTCCTCTTTATCAATCCTGTTGCATTGTGTCCTACGATACCTGTTTTACTATGAACATATAATCCTATACTTTCTTCCCTTTATTTATATAAACCTGAAACCTTCTGAACTTCATTTAAACATAGTTCCCTTCCACTCCCCTTGGCTCACAGCCCTCAGTGAACTTCTAACTCACCCACCAAGGAAGAAAAGGGTATACTTATTACTGTTTTCGAAACTCATTTTTTACTAACCTCATTTTTTGAAATCTATCCTTTCTGCTTTACTTCAGCTTCTTCCATTTGACATCTGTTTTAAAACATCACTCTTTCCTCTTCATCCCAATTTGAGTGAACTGTTCTAGAAGTATTACTTCAGTTTCTCCAAAATCTTGATCTGAGTTCCACTATAGCAATCCACATACTGGGCAACAACATATGTTGTAACTGTTTTCTCTCGAGGACATTTACTCTGTAAATGCTCCACTTTATCCTTCTGGCTCTCTCAACTAATACATATTTGTTAAACACCTATTATGTACCAACAACACTGTGATGAGGCTGGAATGTAACTCAGAGAACAAATTCTCATGGTGCCTTTCCTCATGCAAATGACTGGTGAGGAAGATAGACATTTAACAAATATATAAGCAATATATTACAAATTGTGGTAGATTTTATGGAGCAAAAGAATGGAGTGTTAGCATAAAACAGGGAACCTAATTTAATTCGAGAAGGTTGGACAGGAAGGTCTGCCTGAGGTAGGAACACTTCTGCTGATAACTGAAGGAAAAGTAAGTTAATCAGGTAATGGGGGATGGGGGCGCGGGTGAAGGAGAGGCAGTGTTTCAGGATTTCCGGGAACTGCCATCTCCTTGTATTTGTGTTCATGTACTTAGCTCCTTCAAAGTCTAAATCATGCTCTTACTACTCTTTTGAAAATGATTTTCAAACATCAACGACAATCGTTGCCAGATCCAATGGCTCTGCTAACCCCACAAGACCACTTCCTGTCAATTCTTTGATATTTCTTAAAAAGCAAGTTCATGAAAATATTATTTACATTTTCTCCCTATAATAAGTTTACTTGTGTAATACTTATAAACCATGAGTTAATATGTATAACATATTATGTTGCATTTATTTTTATAAATATTATATTCTCACCATCTGAAACACCTTAATTCTGATATTAGACATTTTTATAAAGTCATTGATAGCTTCTGAATCACTAAATCCAGTGAACTTTGATTCTAAATCTTGCTAATCTCTTAGCCACTTTCAAATTTGCAATTGCCTTGAATCTCTTGTTTTAGCTTCTGGGATCAGGTTCTGTGTTCCCCCTCACTGGCTTCTCAACCTCTTCCCACCTGGCAAATAGATACATAACTTCCGATTTTCTTCTCACTATAATAGTCTCCCTCTGTTCCCTCTAGATTAAGCCCTCATTTCCGTGAAATGTCCAGATCCTGCCTGGAATAGTTTCCCATGTTTGTAAGCTGCTACTGGTCACTTACATCTTTATAGGATGATCTTGGTTAACCCAAAGATGAGTTTTCTCCTCTGTGCTCTCACAGTCCTCTGTCCATAGTCTGATGATGCATTACTTATGATTTCATTGTGATTATCCATATGATATCTATTCATCTTCCTAGTTCCAAAAAAATGAGCTCTGCCCTAAGGACAAAGGCCATGTTTTACTCAATTTTGAACTGATTGTGCTATGGTGGTTATTAAACACAGGAGATACTCAATACGTAATTGCTGAGTGACTGCACTTCAAACTCATACTTTCAAATGCCTTTTGGGTATTGCCTTGTGCTTATTCCTCTGAAATCTAAAATTCAACATATCCAAAATTATCTTCCTCCACAAAACTACTTCTTTATTCGGACTATTCTTTTGTCACTGTTATCACTGTTGTAATAACCCGGATTCGTAACAGCCAGCTCCTTTTGTTGCTTCCTTATCCCTTTCCCACATCCAACTGCTGAATTATACAGACTCAACTCCTTCAATGTTTCTCAAGTTTATCCTTCCTTTTCAATCCCACAACCAAGACACAAGTTCAATTCTTCATTACTAGCCTACGCTGGCATAATAGATTTTAAACCAGGTGTTCTCTTGTATAATTATTTAGTCCCCTCCTTAAAAACACTTACTGACTCTTAACTTCTATCAAAGTCCAAATCCCTCTACCTGGCATCCAGTACACCATACTAACTGGTTCCAAAGCATACATCCCATCTTCTACCCCAGAATTTAGCCAAAATCATCTTGAGCTTTCACACTTGTGTCTTAGTTCTTTCTGGAATGGCTTCATACAATTTGGGTTTCTTGAAATACCATATATCCTTCCATTCCCAAACTCCCTCATCTTCCATCTAAAAGTAATCTTTCCCATGAAAGAATCATTACCATATCAGCTCCACACCTAGGAAACTTAATATTCTATTTGTGGCTGTTTAGACTCTGATCTTATTGAGAAGCTGGAGCAATGTCTTATGTATTTTTGTAGCCTGCAAAAAGTTGAGTATGGTAATTTGTTCACAGAAAGAATAGTTTGACATCATTTTCTAACTCTTTAAATATTTTCCTCTCACTGGTTTTCCTTAAATTTCACTAAATTTCCAATTTTCAAAGCAATATGTCTGTATAGAAAATACCAAAATTCACCAAAATTACTCATAATTACACAATTTAGAAATAACTATCTTTTAACATTTTTATCCTCTTGTATTTTTTCTGTACATGCAAAGACACATTTTGTTATGAAATTGTGTGTCTTTATACACTCTATTTATACTCTACCTATTTTACTGAATATGTTTGAACATTTCCCTATGTTATAATATTTTTGTTGCGGAAGTTAGAGGACAATTTTTTTCCGAAATAGAATTATGATAATGTTGAATTACTTAGCTTGCTTAGTATCCCTAGACCTCTTCTTATTTAATAATTATTTATCTTTTTACTATAGTTATTTATGCCCACACCTGAAAAAAAACAAGTAGTCCTAAAGGGCATTTAATGAAATACACAGTCTCCCCTTCTCTCCCCTACCCCATCTAATTGTAATCTATTCCTCTGTCCTCTTTTTGGAATTTCTATTAGTTTGATGTTAGAACTTCTGGACTGATTCTTTACATTTCTTATCTTTGCCCCCCTCATACTGATTGTCCTTTTACTCTTTTGACTTTAAAAAATGTCCTCATCTTTTTATTTTAATCTTTCTGCTAAGTGTTTTCTGGTTATCATGTATTTTAATTTCTAAGAGCTCTTTCCTGTGTTTTACTTTTTTTTTTTTTTAAATAGAATTCTTCTGTTTTTTCTTGGGCACAAAACTTACCTCTCTGGGCCTTTTTTCTTTTTAAATTTTCTTCCCTCTTTATATCATCTCTTTTCTCTGAGCTTTTTTCTTTTTATATTGTTCCCTGTATTGAAGGACTTTCTTAAATGCCTGGTGCCTGAATATCTATTGTTCGTTCATATTGAACAATGAGGTACTAAAAAGTTAACTGGAAGTTCAGGAAACATAAGTGAAGTTTGTGAACTATTGCAGAGTGATCTCTTTATTATTAGACTCCCATGTCTTCTCTTTCAATTCCCTTAGAGAAGATGCCTCCAATTTCTAATCCCAAGGGTGATATAAGCTGGATGTCTTGTGGCAAGGAATGGGGCCACAAATCTAAATGTTCAATTGTGGTTTTTTACATAATCTCCTTGCTTGAAATCCTTTGTTGCCCCTCTACTCTCTCCTTTCCCTGGAGTTCCTAAGCTTGAACGTTTCCAATTCAATTTCTCCAAGAAATAAACATTTATTTTCCTGTGAGGGGAGAAGGATTTCGTTGGCTGGCTGTACTGTGTGAGAGTAGCTCTGTGATCTAACAGTTTTGTATGCAGATTTTGAAATAACTTTATATTTAGTACAAAGCTCCAACCCTGACTTCAATAATCCTGTTTCTTCTACTTTTCAGGATTCTCTGGTGCCAGTTAGCTTGCTGCTCATCCCTTATTCCCCTCTATAATCACTAAAGGTTTCAGTCTCGTCTTACTGTTACTATCCCTCCCTCTGTTTTCCATCCTCCTCTTGGCTGCTATTCTATACTTCCCCATTGTCTTTGATCTGATGAATTTAAAGCTCCTGGAAATGTCTACTGTGATTTTAGTGGAGTTTTAAGGAGTAGAGACAGATGTAGCTTTTAATTTCATCATGTTTAAACAGCAATATATAATATCACTTTTGTTGTTGGCATGGTATAGTTCTGGAAGGATGTATCATAACTTCCGTTTAAAAAAAAAGTGATTTACAAAGTGATTTTAAAAAAGTGACATATTAGGAAAGCTTAGCCACCAAAAGAGTAATTACACATTAGCAAGACACAGAATTTGTAGAAATGTAAAATTGCATATCTTCTCTTTTCTATTTTGTTATTTATTTAACTACTCTAACACAACATTCCCTACCTATCTTCAAAAACATTGTAGCTTAACCGTTTTCAATGGATCTCAAAATGTGAACTGCAGGCTACCTATGTTAGAATTCCCTGCAGTGTTTGTTAAAATGGAGATTCTTGGGTACCATGCTTGACCTACAACTTCTGGGAGTGCTACCTGGAGGTCTGCATGTTTAACAAACTTCCCAAGTGGCTGCTTACTGAAGTTGGAAATAGTGGTTTATAGAAAATCATAAATCATCATGTTTTCTAAATCTGCTTAAAATTTATTTTTAAGGTGAAGAATATTTTTTCTTCACCTTACTATTTTTTTCTTCACCTTACTATTTTTTCTTCACCTTACTATAATGATCTTAATTGTATTATCAAAGGAGTTGAAATTAACCTTATTAGAAATTTCAGGATTAAGATCTGAAAAGCCCTTGGATGAAGTTTCATTTTATTACTGGTAATAACACAAAAAAGAAATATTTTGATATGGAAGTTTACTCCTGTATGATGATTATGTATTTTGAGGATAATGATACAGTTTAAACTAAACTTTGCATCAATTCTCCTTCCAACTGACCCGTGCGTCTGAATTCTAAAATTCAAGGGGAAAGTTATACTGACCCATTTCTCTTAAACTGCAAATTGTGCTGTTATCTTTTTAGACGGCTATATGATGTTATTTCACACTAGAGAAAACAGCATAGAATTAATCATATCCACTAATAAAAGATATATGGTTTGCCAGGGCACTGATCATGGTATTCTATCTTTCCCGATTTCCATAGCACCACACTGAGTGCCATAAGGAGTATATTGTCAGACCACAGCTAAAAGCCATTAAGTCATCTTCCTGCCCCCCCCCTCCAACTATAACTTACGTGGAGAGAAAACAGTTGAATTAGAGTTCCCACTTTCCTTACTTGATAAAGTAGGGCTCAATCACATGGTAACAGCTTTACACTGGCTCTTCTAAGCAACCATCTTCCTCACAAATATTTGTTACTCCTGAATTCTGAGTCATGATATATGTAGACTTTAATTTTTAAAAAATCAGCATTATTGAGGTAAAATTCACATAAAATCCATCCACTTTATACAATTCAAGGAGTTTAGAAGTATATTTAGTTGTGTAACCATGGCCACAATTAAAGTACAGAACATGTCTGTTGCCCTAAACATTTCTTCTTTGTTCTTTGTACCAAATATCCCTTTGTAACCACTACTGTTTTGCCTTTTTTTTTTTTAATTTAAGGATTTCATATAAACTGAATCATGCAGTATATAGTCCTTTGTGTCTGGCTTCTTTCATTCAGTGTGACAATTCTGAGATTCATTCATGCTGTTACATGTATTGGTAGTTTATTAATTTTATGGCTGAGCAGTATTTCAATGTATTAATGTACCACAGTTTTTTAATCTACTCATTAGTTTAGGTTGTTTCTAGTTTATGGCTCTTAGGAATAAGGCTTCTACCAACACTTGCAGGCAAGTCTTTTTTTTTTTTTTTTTTTAATATGGATATCCGATTGTTCTAGCTCCATTTATAGCTCCTTAAATTGTCTTAGGACCTTTGTTAAAATCAGTTGATTGTATATTGTGAGTATATTTTTAGTTTCTCTGTTCTATTCCATTGATCTCTGTGTCTATCCATAAACTAAAAGAATAGATACTACTAACAGAGTTAGTCTTTAAATTAGGTAGTTTAAGTCCTATAACTCTGCATTTTCTTTTCTCTCTATTTTAGAGAAGGAGAGGGGCAGGACAAGCAGAGGGAGAGGGAGAGAGAGAATCTTATGCAGGCTCCAAACCGGCATCGAGCCTGACATAGAACTTAAACTCATAAGCCTGAGATCATGACCTGATCCAAAATCAAGAGTTAGACGCTTAACCAACTGAACCACCCAGATGCCACATACTTTTTCAGAATATTTTGGCTATTTTAGATCTTCTGTATTTCCAAATTCTGTAATCAGTTTGTTAATTTCTACAAAAAATCCTGCTAGGATGTTGATTGGGATTGTATTAAACTGATAGTTTTAATTTGAGAGAATTAATATTTTAAACAGTATTGAATCATTTAAACCACAATCATAACACATCTTACCACTTATTTAGGTCTTTAATTTCTCTTAGCATTTTTAAAAACTTTTCTTGCACAAAGTTATATAAATTTATCTCTATGTAATTCATGTATTTTGGATCCTATAATGAATTATATTGCTTTCTAAATTTCAGTTTGCAATTGTCCATTGTAAGCATATAGAAATAAGTCTGATTTCTTTATATTGATGTTGCTTCTTGCAATCATAATTAAATCACTTTTAATTTTGGGGGGGTTGATTCCTTGCTTTTTCTATATAGGTGATTATATTACCTAAAACTAAATACAGTCTTACTTACTACAATGCAATATCTTATGTCTTTTATTTCTTTCTGTTGCTGTACTGCATTGACAAGACTCCTAGTACAATGCTGAATAGAAGTGGAGAGGTCAGATCTTCTTGCCTTGTTCCTATTCAAAGGGTAAACTCATTTACTAATAGTATAATGGAAGCTCAAAATTTTCCAAAAATGGCTTTTACCATATTGAGGAAGTTCTTTATGTTCTATTTCTGATACTTTTTTTTTTTTTATCATGAGTAAATACTGAATTATGTCAAATGCTTTTTCTGTATCTATGAAGATGATTATAATCAATCTTTCTTTCTTTCTCTCATCCTCCCTTTCTTTCTTTCTTTTTGGTCTCTTACTATGGGGAATTTTTTTTTAAAGATTTTATTTATTTATTTGACAGACAGAGATCACAAGTAGGCAGAGAGGCAGGCAGAGAGAGAGGAGGAAGCAGGCTCCCTGCTGAGCAGAGGCCGATGCGGGGCTCGATCCCAGGACCCTGGGATCATGACCTGAGCCAAAGGCAGAGGCTTTAACCCACTGAGCCACCCAGGCGCCCTGCTGATATTCTTCTAATGTCAAATCAATTTTGGATTCCTGGGATAAACCTCAGTTGGTCATGATATGTTATCCTTTTTTACGTATTTCTAGATCCTATTTGCTAAAATTTTGTTAAGGATTTCTGTTCCTGTGTTCACGAGGGATATGGCTATATACTTTTCTTTTATCGCAGTGCCTTTGGTTTTGGTATCAGGGTAATGCTGAACTCAACCTGTAAGCATTATTCCCCTTTCATTTGTTCCCTAATGTTTCCTTAAATAACTTCTTCCTTGAATGTTTGACAGAATTTACAAGTGAAGTAATGTGGAGTTTTCTTTGTGGGGAGGTTTTTAACTATAATTTCAATTTCTAGAAGAAATATAAGGCTATCATAGTATTTCCTTTTGAGTGAGCTTGGATAATTTCTGTATTTCAAGGAATTTATTTCATCCACTTGAATTTATTGACATAAACTTATTCATAATATACCTGTATTATACTCCCAATGGCTATAGAAGTTTTAGTGACATCCAATGTTCATTTCTGATGTTGGTAAGATCAGTGTTATATTTTTGTACTGATTGATCTTGGTTAGAGGTTTATCTATTTTACTGATCTTTTCACAGAATCGGCCTTTGATTTCACTGATTTTTCTGTATCATATTCTTGTTTTCCCTTTAATTAATCTCTGCCTTTAAAATTATTATTTCCTTCCTTTATATTCTCTAGATTTAATCTGCTATTCTTTTGTACTATCTTAAGGAAGCTTAGTTAATTGGTTTTAGACCTTTCTTCTTTTTTTTAAATATAAAAACAATGCTGTCCATTTTCCTCTAGTATCACTTCTACTCTCATCATATTCACATTTTCTTTTATATTCTTGAACATATGGAGTGTATTTATAACAACTGTTTTATCAACCTTGTCTGCTAATTTCACCAGTTGGGCATTTCTGGGTCTATGTCTATTGATTGAGTTTTCTACTCATTATGGGTAATATTTTCTGCCTTCTATGCATATCTGTTAATTTTTAGTGTCATTCTGGATTTTGTGAATTTTACATTAGTGGATTCTGATTTTTTGTTGCATTTCTTTAGACTGTGGTTCACTTATTCTGGTATGCAATTACATTACTTGGAATCAGTTTGACTTTTTTGATGTTTGCTTTTACACTTCAAGGCAGTTCCAGAGCATGCTTTAATCTAAAGGCTAATTTAGTCCCAGTACCAAGGCGATAAACTTTCTGAGGATTTTACTCAATGACCTGATGATTATAAAGTCTTTCCACACTGGCCAGAGAGAACTGACTATTCTCACTGTTGCATTAGCTCCAGGAATTGTTTGGCCTTCTGTTTCCTTCCTTTTCCCAGCTGTACATAGTTTCTTCATAAAAACAGCCAAAGAGTCAAAGGGGCTTCAGCAAAACTCCAGAGTTTTTTCTGTGCATTTTCCTTCTGATACTCTGCTATACTCCAAGAACATTGGTCTCCATGAATTCTGATCTGGCTCCTCAAATCAGCAAGACTGACTGGCTCTTTTAGGTTTCCTGTTCCTAAGCATGGCTTGGAAATTGCTTCTAAGAAAGTAAGCTCGGATAATCATAGGACTCACCACGTTTGTTTTTCTACTCTCAGGAATCCTAGTCCTGCAGTGCGTGTTATTGAATGTCTAAAAGTCATTTAATATATTGTGTCTGGTATTCTAATTGTTCAGGGCAGGGGGTAAATCTGGTTCCTAATACTTCATCATTATGTTTGAAAGCAAAAAAGTTATATGTATAATTGGGTTAAATATTTAAAAAGTCACGCTAACCTTGTAAATTTTGCTACCAATACAATTCAGGTAACTGAAATGAAGTTTATTATATATGCAGTTTTATAATATGTATTATAATAAATAATAATATATAGTATAATAAAGATTCTGAGACAGAAGATAGCAGGGTTAGTGTTCCCAACTCTCTCAGAAGTTAATATGTAGTCTCCTTTGATCTACTGTCCCTCACAAAAATCCTACACCAACAAAAAGAGAAGCATCAATATAACCTGTCAGAGATATAGAGATTACTGAACTGACCTGAGAAATAAATTATAAATTAAAGATGCAGTAAAGCAAATTTGATAATCCTGACAATTCAATTCAATTGGAAAAAAAAATTTGCTAGCATTTGCTAGTATTTTTCTCCATCTGTCATTATTAGGAATAGAGATAAATACCTGCCCCTGTACTAAAACCCCCATATACCTACCAAAAGGAAGATCAAAGGAAATAGCCATAAATAATTTTGAAGTAGGAATGTTTACCATAAATTCATAGGGTGTTATGAAGGTATATAGCACAATCAAGTCTTGTTCACTTATGTTTTCTTGAAATATGTCACTTCAAGAGTTATCCTAGTGAAACCTATAAAACAAATTACAATAGAACTAATATATGTGGTAAATGTTTTATTCTTTATATAGATGTATGTATGTTTACACATATAGAAACATGCAAAAAAACACATCTATATACAGAAGTTATATTTACCATTTGTCATGATAATATAAAATCAGCAACAGTATTATGCATATAGCACATTCATTTTCCTTTAATAAAACTAAAAGCACCCACCATCCTATAAATATTTATAATGCAAAAAATGGGAACTTGATATCTGATTTTACTTGACAATTGCTTACAGAATTAGAAATTAATCTGAAGAAAGATGAGCACTGAAATATGGTGCAATCAATAATTTTTTTTCAGTTTTTAGTACATATAAGTTATACTTTGAATTAGTTGTCTACTTTATTGTATGAACCCTCTATATAAACAATTTTAATGTTCTTGATCCCTGTTGTTCTACTGCTGCCTCAAAAAGGATGTTGCCAATTCATATTCATGCTACTAGTGTATGGGAAAGCCTTTTGACCATACTCTCAACCAGAACTCTGATTAAAATAATAATTCTCTAATGTGCTAGGCCTGCGATCCTTAAATTTTAATGGGACACTAAAGCATGCTCTTGGGAAGGATATTGTAAAGCAAGATAAGCACAGGATATTTTAAATTTTTAAGGGAAATAATAATATTCAACGTCCCTCAGACACCAAACAAACTACTTGCTCACAGTTTCAACATATCACATTACAGTCTTTTCAATGATTGTCACATCTTTATGAAGCTAGGTTTCACGAGTTGCTGCAACACAAAGAGAGTACTGTGTGAAAATATATTTTTTCTATAAAAATATTTGGATACTAGTGGAGGTATCCAATCTGATTCCAAGATATGGGAAGTTGTGTAGTGTCCAACAAGGTACACACTCCCATTAGTAAAATATTGTGGCTGTTCAAGAATGAAATAAAAACATTATTTTGTCTTTCAATTTATGTATATTTTTAGATTATTTTTTCCATTAATTGGCAAAACTTTTTCATTATCTATTATGTACCAAGCACCATTCAAAGAGCTGGGGATACATTAATAAATAAGACAGAGGATGTCCGTGACCTCATAGAGCTTACATTCAGATGACAGTGGGGAGAGACAGGCAACATGTGCATGAACAAAAAATCCAAGATAATAAATGCAGATTCTGATTTAAGCTTTACAAGACTTTAAGACAGAGCAAGATCAAGAATGAGCAGGGGAATGTTCTAGGTAGGGTGCTTATGGAAGTCCACTCTAAGAAGAAGCTATTTAAAGCAAATATCTGAAGGATAATGAGGCATCCATGCCAAGAACTGGGAAAGAGCTAAAGGAAGAGACTTCTAGGATCATCAGTGCAAAATCCCAAGAGTAGAAAGGAATAAAGCAACCAAGGGTAGCAAAAAATACAGAGTGAGGGATAGAGTGGTATATGATCAGACAGGAGATGTGGGAAGCATTTCCCCTGGCCATGATAGGCAGTTTGAGTTTATTAGAAGAGCAATGGAAGGCCATTAAAAGATTTTAAGCAGAAAAAAATCACATTATTTAAATGGGGTTTCTACAGAGAATTCTGGCTGCTATATTGAGAATAGACTGGAAAGCAGGAGTATGGTAGCTGAGATCATAGACTCTGGGATCAGGCAAAGCAGAGTTTATTTCCCAGCTTTTCCTGAGTAAAAGTTGAATAAAATATGCATATGTGGTCTTAATGATGTTTATTACATCAGAGCATAATTTTTTAAAAAGTACTCTCACAAAGATAATTTATACACACTTGGATTTATTTTATTCTAAATTTCTGTATGTACTCAAGCTTTATGGAAATCTTCATTTATTTCAGTATGATACTTTAGTTTTATTATACTGAGTATTTTGGTGTATGGATGTGTGTATGTCTGTGGTATGTTTAAAATCTAATCCAAATAGTATACATTGTGGGCAAAATGTGAATAAAGACATCAGGCTAAAATATAATAACCTCAATAAGGTAGAGCTTTATAAGAACCATACATATAATATTTAAAACTACAGAATGTAGGGATGTTAGGTAGCATCTCTTATTTGTTTTAAAAAATTTTTTGAGTATAGTTGACACACAATGTTAAAATTAGTTTCAAGTGCACAACATAATGATTCAATTTCTCTATACATTATGCTATGCTCACCCTCTTTAAATTCAACTCTCCTTAGCTGTAAAATAAGGCTCTTAAAATAGTGCTTGTCACAAGATAAGAGCCCATTAAATATTAGCCATTTACTTTAATTTTTGTAATGGACTGACATTTATCATTTATTAGGAAATAGATATAGCCACCACTGGCCTCTACAAATCTTAAACTAACTTTCTAGTTAATGCAAGAATGTGCAACTGAAAGCACCCAAAGTTTCATTTATTCATTTGATATAGTATAAGGGATACAGATGCAAAACAGAATAAGATTTCTTCTTTGAGATACTGAACGTAGGATCTTTCATTCTTATCTATATACTTATTATCATCGTGTTTCTGTATAAACTAAAGGGATTACTACTCTAATAAATGATTTATAATATCCTAAATAAAAATTTAATTATATTCTAAATATATATTATATGATTATAATGACTGATATTGGTTTTTATATACCTAATTTGTAAGGTTGTGTTTTTTTTTTTTTTTTAAACCATTTGGGAGTTTTCTTACAAGATTTGGCAAGATAGTACAGGCTGTGGATGAACAGGTTTTCTTGACTCACATACACGGATCAAGTAGGAAAAATAAAAGGAGAGGGTGGAGGTTAGCTTACAAAAAACCAAACCAAAACAAAACAAAAACACAGTGTGATGTGCCCTTTTGGACACTGAGTAATGATGCTAGCATGCTGCCCTTCCACTTCTGCCATGAATTCAAGAGTGCCAGTCCCACAGACTCAGGGACAGGAAGAGAAAATGTGAAATGGCCACGAATTCAGACTATCCACACCAACATCATGGTACATGCATGGTACAAAACTGAGCTAGTCAACTTGTAATGAGGATGATGTCTGTAGAAAACTGGGAAGAATGAGAAATAGGTCCAAAATTCTTGCTTATTTCTTTTTTTTTTATTTTATTTTTTCAGTGTTCCAAAATTCATTGTTTATGTTTAGCTTATTTCTTAAGAATTCCAGGAAATAGAAAAAGATAAGGAAAGGTTCCAGCAGTAAACCAACCTAAGAAGGCACCTAAGTACTATATCACATCAGTATGTATTATAAGAAGAAAGACTTCTCTTTAATAATTCCTTCTAGAAATGTATTTGAAATTTAAAGAAGCATGATGACTGATAATTTGAAAAAAGATGAGATCGTGTATGTTATTTAAAAAAATTAATTTCTGAGGGATAGATAACATAGAGTATATAATGATATAATGATTATTGGTCTGGAAAAGAAAAGTGTTCTATTTACTGGATAGAAATCACATGGATCGTCTTACCAGCTAGCTTGACTGAAAGTGGTTTTTCCCTCCTGATCATATTTCAATGGGCAGGGCCATTAGGGTGTGTTTGAAGAGTCAGGAATGAAAATACGAATCCCATCCCCTCTCTCCAGTGTTTACTGCAAAGCATATAGAGAGGCACCATGGGCATCATTATCAGGACTTGGGTGAAATCAGCACAGCACAGTTATGCAAATCATGTGCGCAACTGACACTGCTTGTGTATTATCAGTGTAATCCACCTCTATGGAGCACCTCCAGGAAGGAAAGGAGGGGTGGGGGGTGGGATAAGTTCACATTTAGGAGATCACCCAGAAAGTGGGCCAGATGCCAGGTCTACAATCAGGTGAAAACAGTTCCTTCTCATGGGAAGTCTGCAGGACAAATTATACTACACTTAATGCATCATCACTATTATGCACGAACTACAATAGATTCAATTTCTGAACCAGCATAATTTAATCCAATATGTCCATCATTATCCTGGGCCATGGATTAGAATTTTTAAAATGGGTCTCTGACAAATCTGAGAGAAAAGTCATGATGATCTGGTTTCAAAATAATGTCAATATGAAAATAACTAATAATAATCTTTTAGGCAAGTACCTAATTTTCAGACATTTTTTATTCTTCACTCATTTCACAAGTTGTTAATATCCGAAAGTCTATAACCTGCAGCTGTTGCATGTTATTCAAATAATTTTGTACGTAATACAAGCTAAAGGTACTTATTTATATACTTTTTTCTGGTAGTCACCTAAAAAATCCAGCAATACTGAAGCAAACATTTAAGGATTGGGGGGAAAAACCTATGAAAAAGACAAAGAGTAGAAGGCAAAAGGAAACACAAGAGTTAAAGATTATTTAATGAAACAAGATGGAGAGTAATTACAAAGGCTATATACACTTTAGAATCCCTTCTAGTTTATGGAATTCCTGACCAGTCAGCAATAAAAGGAAATGGTGTGGCTGTGGTAGTGAGTCCCGTAGCAAGACATGACAATATATTTGAAAGCATTTCATTCTTATGATGAATTAACAGACTGTCCCATGTGAGAAGACTGAAAACTAGAGCATTTGACATTAAGTTGTTTCTTTAATAATACGGTCAAAGGTTAGCTCTGTCTCTAAGCCAGATACTACTTTTGAGCTTTAAGAATCTGAAGATGAGGAGTGATCTCTTCTTGTCAGTTTCTCTGAGAGGATGTAGTTAAACTTTAAAAATGCCTGTTAGTTGACTGAATATTCTACTAAAGGCGAATGTTCAAATATCTTCAAAAACAGGCAGAGTCATAATATTTTATAGTTTCTCATAACAGTTAAAAGCATAACTGAATAAAACATAAACTAGTGTTAAAAATAATAGAAATGTGTAAATGAGTTTGTGGCAGCACAGTAATTAACTGATAATGTTTTTAAAAAAATAAATACTGGGAACTAATACAAGTATTCAATACTTCTGAACTATTTTTATGGAAAAAAACTGGGATTATAGGATCTTTAAAAATAAAAAGGCAGTCCTTGTATCGTAGAATTAAAAAAATGTATAGCGAGGGAGAAGTTATTGTTTTAACAGTAGATATTTATATGGTACATCTGATCCAGTTGTTTTTTATAGGACAATATAGTTTTAAACTGACAATTAGACATAAAGCACAAACTTCTTAGGCTAAAAACTGTCAAACACTGAATAGATTACAAAGTAATATTGTAAAAATCAACATTCCTAAGGTGTTTGGAAATAAGCTAGGTATTTGTTCAGAATAACATAGGCTTATTGACCCTACATAAAAAGATGAAGACTTCATGACACTAGAAGTTTCCTCAAACAGCTCTAACTCCAGGGTATGTGATATACCTGCATATATATAGATATATGTACAGGTATGTATGATACAAATATATCACATAACCTAATTTTATAAAGCATTTATTTTTAGATGATCTATCCCAATAAAGAATCATATAATAAGTACTGGTTTAACTGAAAGCTAAGGTTTTCCTTAGACTATTATAGGTAAGTCTTATTGAAAACCCAATGGAATTATTTTTTTAAAATGAGAAGAACAAAAAAAAAGGCAATTTTGGGGCCCGTGGGTGGTTTAGTAGGTTATGTGGCTGCCTCGGGATTTTGGCGGGTCATGATCCCAGGGTCCTAGGATCAAGTCTTGTATTGGACTTTGTGCTCATCCTTTCTGCTTGAGGATTCTCTCTCTACCTCTTGCTTTGCCCTCTCCCCCGCCTAAGTAAATCTTAAAAAAAAAATAAGTTCCTACATTCACCTGCTTACTCAAATATATTTTATTTAAATACCTAAACAATATTTCAGTGTTACAACAAGCATCTTTGAAAATATGAGTGTTAAGAAATATTTGTTTTTTTTTTAGAATACAAGAGACAATTAATTTCTTTAAGACATTAGCATTTTTCATGTTCATATTTAAAAAAAAATTTTTAAATTTATTTATTTGTCAGAGAGAGAGAGGGAGAGAGAGAGAGCAAGCACAGGCAGACAGAAAGGCAGGCAGAGGCAGAGGGAGAAGCAGGCTCCCTGCCAAGCAAGGAGCCCGATGTGGGACTCAATCCCAGGATCGCTGGGATCATGACCTGAGCCGAAGGCAGCTGCTTAACCAACTGAGCCACCCAGGCATCCCTCATGTTCATATTTTTTAAAAGATTCCAGTTTTAAGCCATAAGTAATTTTTATAATAATCTTGATCCAGGACAATTCCATGGATATCTGAATTTTAGATATGGCATAAAAACATTTGAGACTATGAGAGAGATATTCTTACCTTTTCCTCCTTGCAATTTATACGTAACAATTTATAATGCATATATACTATATAAATTTCCATATATTAAAGATAATCTATTCTGTTTTAAATATTTAATTTGGTCACAGCATCATAGTATGTGAGACATATACTTGAAATGCTAATTAGGAAAAAATATGCAATTCTAGTTCCTCTTAGATTAAAAAAATATAACAAGTATGCTAAGTATTATTTTGATTAATAGGGGTCCAAGACTTAATTGAAACACTATTTCCCCAGTGTATTGGGTATAATAAAGACAATTAAAAGGAGCAATATATAACGTATGAAGCACACTAATCAAATTTCTAAGAATGAAAGGACTATAATTACTTGTTAAACTAAAAATCTAAAAGACAAAACTAATAAAAATCATTTTTGTAGAAGGAGTACTGACTCACTGATTAATCATTAAAAACTCACGTTTTAAATGTTATATGTTATAAATTTATATATAGCAAATCAGATAATTTCTGTGGTAAATCTTAAGATTAATTGGTGGTTTGGTTTTTTTTTTAAGATTTTATTTATTTATTTGACAGAGATCATAAGCAGGCAGAGAGGCGGACAGAGAGAGGGAGGGAAGTAGGCTCCCTGCTGAGCAGAGAGGTCGATGCAGGGCTTGATCCCAGGACTCTGGAATCATGACCTGAGCCAAAGGCAGAGGCTTTAACCCACTGAGCCGCCCAGGCGCCCCTAATTGGTGGAGTTTTAAATATAAACCAGTACCTTTAATTTCTTGTATCCTTACATAATGTATACAAGAGTATAGATTATTTTCTCACTGGACCAAAAAATTTGACTGTGATCTTCAGCTGATACACTGTTGATGATACATTCCAATTCTTTATGTCTCTCCCCTTCACATTCCTTCCCACTCCCTCTTAGAATGTCATTTAAATTTCACATGTAAAAAGATATTTTTCCCCCCTTTCTCAGCCAGTCATTTTGTTTTGAGTGTTACAAAAAGCAAAAGTAGAAGGAGGGTTGCAATTGCTAGATATGTTTAAATTTAGCCAACATATTGCAATAAAATAAAGACTGAAGATTGCCAAACAAAACTTAGATTCTATCATTTCACCTTTTTCTTTCTTTGTGAATGGATACTATTTCAGAAATAGGATACAACACTACTACAGCCAAAGTAAGAAAATGTTATTATTTCTTCTGTTATTATTTCAAGAAGTAGGGAATAAAATATGGGAGTTACTGACAAAAGTTATCTGCTACCGAGAAAATTAATTAATTAATTTTATGTTATTAATCTGATATGTTTCCACAAATAATAAAATTAAACTACTCAAAAATTATTGTAAGAAAACAAACATTTCCATGGCAAATACTGCTAAGTACTACTGAAGTATAATTATTCTTTAAGGGGTTCTGATTTGTTATTGTAAAACTGGACATCCTTCCAATTTAAAAAAAAATTATTAACGTCTGTAATAAAAATTTAAAGCACACAATCAAATCAAGTAACCAGGGTTTTATAAACTTAAACCCATTTTCTATGCCAGTGTAAAAAGTATTATTCAGGTACTAATTAGCAAAGGTGAGGGAGGGAAAATTCAACATTGTTTTATACTTTTTTGGTGTTTAGCACAACAGATGGGGCTTTGTAAAAAGTACTTTTAAATGGGAATGTGTTTTAACTAAACTTCTGCATCTCTGAAGCTAAAAGTACAAAATCAGAAACTGTCCTTATCAAGGCTGTTTCTTAAATATAGGTTAGCAGACAACTGTAGGGAAGTAATAGTGGTACTGTGAAGATCATCTGAAAAGCTTAAGACCTATTCCATTTTTTGAAGATCAATTTTAAAGTTAAAACAAACCACAGCAAACTATAAGACCAAAAAAAGTGGGGTGTGGGGACTACTCTTTTACTCTTTAAGATTTGGTTGTAGTGAACAATCAGTAGCCAAGTCCAGGGAAAAAAGATAATGCATTGTATTTAGCATCATATAATACTGGGGGTATGGGGAGACTTAAAGATCAAATTAAGTGACTTGAGAAAGTAATATAACTAATTTGCAATGAGCCCATTCCAAACTCAAATGTTTTGACTTCCTCTAAATAGTACTTTTTTCTTTATCATTTTGAGTTAATTTAATCAAGCTTTATAGAATAAACATATGGGGCTGTATCATTTATCCCATAACATACAGGTTTTGGAGTTTGACTGTCTTGGTGTGAATCTAGGCTCTGCAAGTGCGACCTCTCTGAGCCTCTCTCTTTTCACCTGTAAAATAAATATAGTAACAGCAAAAAGCTTTCTCAACTGACGGCCTCTTCCCGAAACACTGAATTCCTGGAGCTTGTAGGCCCCTCTTTTCATGTCACACATAAACACTTCCGAGTGGTTGAATTACACAGTCACTAAAAGTCAGTTATAATTCGAGCCAAGCCTATTTATGCCAGCTGTACCACCTGTTATAATTAGGTAAATTATTTAAATATCCATATTTCAAGGAAATAAGTACAAAAAGAAAATTGTTTCTAAAAACTAATTTTGTCACTTTGGAAAGATTCAATAAAGGTGAGTTGATTTTAAAAAATGCTAAAGAATTAGAGGTGGGCAAAGATAGTTATAAAAATTAGTGCAAAATCTTAAAATTTAATAGAAGTCTGATTGCATCACAAGGGTCTAAGTTCTTAAAGACACTGAAAATGGAATTAGAGATGATGCACTATGTTTTGATGTTTGAAAAATATAAACATAAGAACTTTTGTCAAAAGAATTTCTCATGTTGCTAGACTTATTGCTTAGACTTATTGCTTATTGCAATAGACTTATTGCTGTTAATTAATAAAATACCTAGCTTTGCTCATGTCAGATAAAAGGGCTTTAATTAAAGAAATAATCCTTGGGAAGTGCTTGCTGCAGTGCCTTGTGTCTAAGGAGGGTTCAAGAAATGCCAGATATTATCTGTAAATAACCTAACTATTGGGACTCTACAATCAAAACCAAGACACTACCTGGTGTCCTCTAAAATATGCAAGTAGAGTTCCAAATCGGAAATTTCAGCTTGTGTGGGATCATACACGGGGTGAGGGAGGAAGGGTTAGCATTTATTGAATGTATTTTTCTAATTTTTTTTTCTTTTAACACATAATTGTACATCAATGCCAAGCTCTTTGTTACCAACCTAGTAGAGGAAAAATTTCAAATCTAAAATATAGGAAGCAAAGATGCAATATTAATACTATACAGCACAATAACAAACTAAAACAATGGATAGTCATTACCCAAAGTAGGGGAGAAGAAGGAGGAAACAAAATACTTTGTACTGATAATATCCATAAAAACAGAAATTAATATTAAAATCATTACAATAGCCTTTATACCCTATACTAGTAATTTTAAGTACTAGTTCCTAAATTTTAGTCTATCTGTGGCATATTCTGTGTCACCTTTATAGCCATTTGCACCCTTCTTTGCTCCTGCAGAAAGCTAATTTGTATTGGCTTTATCAGTAGGCTCTTCTGTCCTCTGGCTTCTTGTTAGCCTTAGTGCATGTGAAGAATCAGCAAGAGACTAGAGGGTGGAAAGACTGAGGTCAAGGTGTTTATTCTTCAGTCACAGGTTAGCAGGGGCACATTCCTCATCAAAGCTCAGTGTTTAAGACCCATCTCCTACCTCTTCTAATTCTAGTGCTCTCTTGATCCCCCCTAGACATAGGGTTGCTAATGGTTTCTTGTTATTGCTAGCCTTGTAATGCTTCAATCATCCTTCCTTGGTTTCCTTTATGCCTCACTATTCTCTTGTAAATATTACCATGAATGTCTCCAAATTTTTCCCATTGAGTGTCTCATTGCTCCTGTCAGGGCCTTGGTTGATAGTTACTGGTAGTAGGAGTGGCCCAAGGCCTCAGAGTCAAAGTGGCATTCTGGCACTGAGTTACTCAATATGAAAAGAACAAGGTGGCTTTCTTACTGGGGAGTTAATGGAATACTACTAATTCTAGGTATTTGCTGGCAATATGATTACCCAAATTATCACTGCTGGTAGCATGTAGCCTTGCTGAAGTGACAGTGGCGGTGTGTAGAGTGAAGACTGTAGTGTGATATGGCTAGCTAACTCTGATGACCCTAAGGATTACACAAAGGAGGAAGGACAGTTTGAAGGTCTTGAATGCTCATTTCATGTCAGAGCAGAAGTTGGAATGTCAAAGTCCTCTGTCAGCTTTAGGAGTCCTTATTTACTAAGCCTCAGGGCAAATAAGGCTGAAAACCAACTCCAGAATCTGATTTGAAGGGTCACAGAGTTGCCACACTAAATAAAATGGGCAGTACCAATACAACCTGGTCATGGCAATGGATTAGTGAAACATGGAATGGTACTTCTGATCAAATACCAAGGCACAGAATGTTGAACCTGCAAACACTTCCAAACCACCCTTGCTGGAAGACACAGTCCTCACTCCCCACCTTTCCATCTAAGGAAACTAATGTTCTATAAATCAGCATTCCTATAAAGTAAGAAGGCTTTCGATTGTTACAGCTGAGGCAAGAACCCAATCAGAAAATGGCAATTCTTTTCAGGACTCATTCCTATTAACTCTCATTGCCCCTAGGCTCATAATAAATTAGATCCTAATATAACCAAAATCAAGGCCTGATCCAGGAGGTGACAGCCCTATACACTGAAAGAATCGCAAAACGGCCAATTGTACCAGTAGGAGTCCAGTTAGCACGTAAGGGAATGAATCGATTTTAAGTGTTTTACACCAAGAAGATGGAACAAAATACTAGATTGGGCCAAATTTTTATCAATATATATGCATTCACCTGGATTTGGGATTTAATATATTGCTTTGAGCAAGTGGGAGTGACTGACTAATTGAATCCTTTATTCAATGATGGGTTATTAGTAAAAAGTTAAAATGCCAGGGTTTCCTGGCATAGCAAAGAGGAAGAAGAACAAAAGCTCAAATAAGTAAGAATAATGGAAAGGATCTATTATGAATCACACTGTTCAGCCTGCCACTTACATACTTCTAGAAGGCCTATGGGAAACTCCCTTCACCAAAGAATTAACACTGGTCATGAAAGAAGCCACACGCTTGAAAAGCTTTATGGTAACTGTCTTCTCTAGGCTGGAGAGAACAATGATAGATGTTGCAAACAGATCTGGCCTCCTTGATTTAAATGTATATGTGATCTGAGAGTGGCAGAGGCTCTATGGTAGGAAATGGAAATACCAAATCCTACCACAGATTATTAGCCTATTAGATCTATTAGTCTATCAGTATTAGATCTATTAGTCTATTAGATCTAGTCTATTAGATTAGATGTCAATCTGAATTGACATCAATCTCTGGAACCCAAAATGCCATTGTAGTTGACCAGTTCAAAGTGGGGGTATATGGAGGTCAAGGTATATATGTAGGCTTTACCCAAGTCCATCTTAACAGTATTGTGGGAATAAATAAACTTAGTAATGGATAGAATCCTTATGTTGGTTTCCTGACCTACAGCTATCATGGAAAGCCAAGAACTGTGCTTGTCCAATGCAAGTATGAATCAGACACGTAATTCTACATTTTCTAGTGGCCATATTTTAAAAAGGTGGAATTAATTTTAATAGATTTCATTTAATAAGAAAATATCATTTCAACACATAGCACTAGCCACAGGAGGCTAGTCACTACCAGATTGGAGATCACAACCCTAGACTTAAAGATAGTAAACTAAAACAGAAAGATGTTGGCATGGGGATTCCTACTACATACCCATTTATACTGTTGATGAGGTTAATGCAAACTAGATGGTTCTGTGGATGCATGCAGTCTTACTCACACCAAAATGCCAACTACAGATGCAGTTCTAGCTGTAATACCGTTACTGGCACATATTAACATATAACATAGCCCCTGATACCAGGTATGGAGATAGTGACTTAACAATTTCTTTGGAAAATAATTCCTTATCAACAGATAATCTGAAGCACTTTGCCTTCACATTGCAGGGAGAGCATATTTTTATTATCTTAGCTTAAGGCTAGGTCAACTCTTCTGTTATAAGACAGTCCAAAGAAATCTAGTTCATCTTGACAGCCCACAGAACATCAAGTTGGAACATTACATTCACGGTACTGACTGGACATGGTGAGCAGGAAGTAGTAAATACCTGAGATGCCTCCGTAAGATATATGCCAGAGGACAGGAGATAACTGCCACAGAAAGTTCAGAGAAGCACACTATTAGTGTAATGTTATGGATTTGGTGGTCTAGATATGTTGAATTAGGTCCTCTATGATAAATGAAAATGGGTGCACTTTGCAAGTTTCACCATGAAGGAGGCATGGTTTGTATGCTGCTCTGATGTCTGTGCTAGGTACCCAAGGGAAGAGTCTTTCTACCAGGGATCAGAGGTCTGGAACTGTCAAATTGGACTCCTCCCTGGCTATTTGGGGGCATCTCAAGCTGCTAAACTAAGAGGGAGAGAAGTGGGCTATTGGTTGGTAACTTTTCTAGACTACCAAGATGATTCTGGGTTGTTATGTTTGGAACTCAGGTACCTCTTTTAAAAAATGTGCCCAATAATCCTGGTTACTGAAAAATTGCAGTAATGCAAGGAAACAGGATAGTCAAATCCTCAGAATTTGTAGAAATTAATGTTTGGGTCACTCATCAGATATAGAATCCTGTTCAGCCCAGGTGCTAAAAACGAGGGTAAGAATAAGGGAAAGATGGAATTGGTAGCAGAAGAAAGCTGTAATAACCAATTTGGGCTTTCTGAACAATTAGAGGGCACAGAATTTAGCAACTATATTTTATGTTGTATCTATTACAAAAAGCATTGGCAATGGCAAATATTTTAGATTACAGTTAGAAATGTAACTGAATTCATATCACCTGTTGTTGATGCAGTAGGTGGATGACACCTTCCTCTCTCTCACTGCTCCATTACACTCTCTTTAATTAGCCAGTTTGAGTATTCTATCTATTTATATATCCACATAATCATGACTTTGTATACCAAATTGCCAAATAATAGCATGATTCCAGTTACAGGGTCCATGTCTTTATTTTTTTTGAACCTCAAAGTATCAGTGATTTATTTACAAAATATGCAATTTCACAGAAACAGTTTCACTTTATACACACAAACTTCATAATTACACAGAACCATGTAAGTGTTGTCAAGTGTCTGGCCTGGTGAAACCCAATGGGAGTGGCCTGCTTTTGGAGTAACATCTTTCTCATTCCTCACTTCATTAGTCGCCAACCAGGAACCTCTAGATGACTCATGACTAATTTGCAAAAAAGATGCTGATTGCAACTGCCCAGAGTTCAGTAGAAACAAAAACCAAGGTGTCTTCTTAGACACCACCCACAGGGATGGATGTGTTAAAAGAACAAAAAGGAAATCAAGACAACACAAATTGAGGTACTGAAAGCCTTCCAGAGGTTGAGCTCTGAAGGCACTGAACCTACTAAGGACAATATAGCAATCCCAGGTAAAGTAGCATGTGTACATTATACCATGATATTAAAAGCAACACAATTTTGCAAAAAATGAAATAGATGTTTAAAGTTATATTTTTTCCTCAACTTCATGTAATAGATAATGTTCATGAAAATTAGTGTTTTACACCATCTGTGGTCAATTCAATAACGCTTTAATAAGCTAGAGTACATGGCTAGGTGAAGGAATTACCTGTCATGTCTTAAAAATATCCTTCAACAAAGAATAATTTTTATAATAAAGATGTAATTTTCATAGCATAACTTAAAATAAAATATAAAATGTCATAGTTGGAAATAAGGGAATTACTTTGAATCAAGGAGGAAAGTATACTTAAAATATTTTGTTTTTATCTTTGCATTCATTTTATTTTTCTATAACTGCTCCAAATTTACAAGTTAATGTCTAAAATAGCTTTATACATTTCACATTCACATTAAAAACCAAGTAAAGCCTTAAGGATTAATACGGAAAATGTAAAAAAAGATAATACAAGCATCACCTCACAACCCATAGCACTCTCTAATACAATTTGTCAATGTAGATGAAAATATCACTTCCATCAAATCTTCATATTAAAATTAAAATTTAATATGTCATTATGGACAGAAGGAGGATATAAAACTGGCTTGAGAGTATTCTATATTAATTTTCCACCTTTAAATTCTTGGTTATGGCAATTCATGCTAAAAGTCAAATGAGATTCATTCAGATTTCTAATCATTCTTTGTCTTTTATGTACTATATCCTAGCATTTTAAAAATATCACACTTACTCTAGATTTTTTAATGATGATTTATGAAGCAAAGAAAAGTTTCAGAGAAAATCCAATGACTACATTTTGAGAGTTAAAGAAACAAGGCGTGTTTAAAGGAAATATAAAATACTCTAACAGCCAATTTTCTAATAAGCATAATATTTTCAAGCTTAAAAATAGCAATGTTTGTTTTCCCACTGAGGTCCCAGCCTGGACACTCTATCAGTTGAAAAGTACCACAGCTTTCATCTCCTCTATGGTAATATCAGCATGTAACTACGGTATTTTACTCAATTTTCCATTATCCAGGATTAACCGTAATTATTGAATTAATAATTATAAAATTAAAAATCATACAGAATCTATAGAACAGTTGTTTCCTTACTTCAATAGCTTGAAATAAAAGATTCTTCAGTTGATGGTGCTACTTTCTGCCAAGTCTGTAAGTCTACAAAAAGGAAGGGCCATATGCACCTTGCAAGATTTATCAGTTATTCAATGTACACAAATAAAAATATTGTTGAGCTCATTCCTAGCGACGTACCAAAGCTGTAAGTTATTCTGTATTACTCTATAACACTTTCCTGAATTCTTATATTTTAGCTTTCTTCTCAAAGAGTCAGTGACACTTACCAGAGTGGGTCCTGAGGTGTCCTGTGAGGGCATCCCTTCTTCTACAGGCATAGCTACAAAAAGGACATTTGAACGGCTTCTCTCCAGAGTGTAACTTTATGTGTCTCAGAAGGTTGCCCTTCTGAGTAAAAGAAGCTCCACACTGGTTACAGTGGAAGGGACGTTCACCTGCCGAAAGGAAAAGAAGTGGGAACGATCGAGTGGGTTATGTGTAAGGGACTGATCGGCTGTACGCTACTAACTGGCAGTGGTTCTCTGCGCTGAGAATCTTCTCCCTCCTCAGACTTCTGAACCTTTTTCTTCCTAAAATTTGTTAATACTGAAGCCTTAAACTTTAGGTCAAGTGCATTTTCCTCTCCTCATACAATTTAACTGGATTCCTGTTACTGGTTCAAAAGAATCAGTAATCGCATCGACCACTGTTTGAACAACTAAGTGCCATCACTTCACTGACTTTACTGGTTGCTTTACATAGAATATTTAAAACCTTATAATGATATTACTAATTAGGCATCTATAATTTCAATTGGCAAATGAAGAACTTGAAGTTCAAGTATCAAAGTATCTGATTATAGTTACGGAGCTAATAAGTACTCAAACTGATAGGAATCTTGCTCCGTTGGACTACGAAATCTTGCTCTATTGAACCATGCTATATCTCTTTTAACATTACAGAAATTTTGAATTTGAGTTGAATTTTGAATCTTTAGTCTAACTCTCTGATTTAGCTTATGATTTTTTCCCTGGGGACCTGGTTACAATGTTCATTACCACAAAATCTCCCCAAATTAGTCCAGGCCCAGGTCTCTCCATTCCATAAACAGGAAAAGTCCAAAGAAAATTATTCGTCCAGATATTTCCTGTATATTCTTTTTGTTGTGAAAATAATTTGAGAGAAACATTTTCCCTCTTTCCTCCCATTACTGGATACTGCTATAAAACTGTTAAGCCAGAATTATCAGTTTAGTCTATTGTCATCAACTGGCTGTCACCAAGGTCACTGAACATAAAAACGTATAGTTGGGGAAGCAGTAAAATTAGCATTTAGGGTCAAACCACGAAGAAAATAGTATTATTTTAAGTTTGCTGATCTCTAAGGATATTCATGAACTAAGTTATAAGTTAATATATACATAGTACAAAATAGTAAAGTTCAAAGTTTAGAATGGATATAAAATTTTTTAAAAATGCTCTTTTGGTTTAACTGGACTATTTTTGTACTTGAGGTCAGATGAAGATTGTAATTTTAATACTTAAAAATTTATGCTGACTTCTCATGTTTTATATCTTTAACTAAAACATTTGAAAATAGTGAATAATGAAACCTCATTATTTTGGGGGAGGGCTTTAATTAATGCAAACTCAATGATTCCTTCTATTAAAGGAAGCTAGGAGTCAAAAAGAAGATAAATTGGCCATTTTCTTGCAGTTGCCACTGCACATTCTACCATATAGATTTGTTATAAAACCTAAAGAAATTAAAAAATGGATACATCAGGTGTATCTCAAATTCTGTACTATTTTCTCATTTTGGAACTTTATGAGATACATATCCAAAAAATTGTAATCTATGTGTTCATGTAGGAAGGATAAAAGTTTTTCTTACAAAATCTGGAGATCTGAATTACATTTTACAAAAAGGCCTTGTACTAGTGTATCATGAAAAAATTATTTTAAAGTCACCTTAAATTTTATCTTATTTCATTTGATTCATTTGATGAAATTGACAAATTAAATCAACACTAAATACAGCTTAAAAGAGAAATACTTTACTGAAAAACCTCTTATATGAAGTCTTACAAAGTAATCAAAGTTTGAAAATAAATCTAAATTTAGTAAATCTTTACACACATATGCACACACAAACACACACACATAACAATTTGGTGGCTTTTTCTTTCAATGAAATAGCATTCTACAGCTCTTTAAAACCAGGAATTTCTACTTCCCACCCCTGCCATGGAATTACTAATAAAAAAGAAGAATGCACTTTCTTCAGGAGGATTTTTATACTGCAGGAAAATAGCAAAAGCAAAATATACTTTCCCCTCCAAATACTTGATTTTACTTTTGAAATCTGTCTGGGTCTTCCAGGCAAGTAATAAATTAGTATGCAATAACTTTAAAATGAATTAAATCAGTTTGGTGAACAAAAAACATTTGAAATCATGTTTAGAAAATACTCCTGTAACATGCTAACTTAGATTTTCATTAAGCCTCCTACAATTGAAATATTTAAAAATTCATAATTTAGAGTACTGAATTTGTCATTCCAAGTAATGCTAATCAAAAAAGAAAAAATAACAAGGATAACTCTCTTTAAAAAGAATTTTGAAATTCACCTGAGTTTATGAGACCAATGACAGGGTAATTTTATTTTTACACTAAAAAATATTCCAGATATCTTCAAATATGTTTTAACAGAATTGCATCTGAATTTATATGATCATCCTTAAAGGGGCAGGAGAAATGAAAAGGGGTCTAGGTATATTAGGAAATACTGTCTGTTGCTGAGTGTGTCTTAGTGTGTAGTCTTTTGCTAACTATATTCTCATGGCCCTGAGAAATAAAGAAAGGCATGATGGAGGTTTACAAACCCTGTTCCCATTTTTGATAAGAGGAAAGAAGCAATCATAGTAATGCACTTTGATTTCAGCTGGATGAAGTTTTGAGAAATGCTGATCTACATGGATTAAGTCTTGAATTGGGATTATGAGAGACATGTAAAATGATCTGATATATTTAAGTAAAAGGTTCATATATTGTGTCTTTGCCTTGAAACAATACAACTCAATTATTTTTTAAATAACCTGCTTTTTCTTTAATAAATAGGCTTAATCAACTAGTTCTTTTAAATCAGTTGAGACTTTGCCTGAAAAATATATTAATCATGTTCTTCCGATATAAAGAAAAGCAAACTTCAGGAAAACACCACAAAGGTACTAAATACACTATACCCTAATCCAACTGAAAAAATCAAGTAGGCTAGTGTATCTGTGATAACCAATTCCCCCATGGGTTGGTACAAAAGTCTGGATTAACAACTCTGAATCCAGGAGAACAGTTAATATGTAGGCATGCTATCATTCATTTCCATTCTTAATCTGCTTTTTGTTTTGTTTTTGTTTTTTGATTTTTTAAAATCTGCTAATCTGATCAAGGACTTTTTTTTTAGTTATTCCCAGAATGAAGTTATTTATTCTTATTTTGAAATAAATTGTATTTCACTATTTTATGTACTTTGATAAACACATTATTCCTAGGTGTGTGTTTAAAGACTCAACTAAAATACAAGCCTACATGCATTGGTTTGCTTTGGTGAATCAACGACAGGGTGTTCTGTGTTGGATGGAACGACCACCTGAAAATATGAAAAATCCCATGTACGTGTTGAGAAGGCCTTGGAGCAAAAGAATGATTCCACAAAGCTACAATGTACACAAAGTTACAAAGATGGGAGTACTCTACCCCAAAGAAGGGCAAAGTTTAGGACAGTCTATATTTATAATGGTCCACATCAACTCATGTTTAAGCATGAATTGATTTACTACCCCTACTTCTTTTACTCTGCCCCTATCGCAGTGAAGAGTGCCTGGAGTATCCGATGACAATATTACCTGATTACCTACTAAAGTAGCAACACCAAGAAATAACGCCAAGCCATTTATAAGACACTGGAATTGGCACTTTAGTAGAGTTTGAAAGAGAAAGAAGAAGAAGTGAATTAGATATGATACTCCACATCACTTTAGTAAACTGGGTGGTTGTCGTGTATCTTTTTCTACTATCCATTTTATAATGGATATTCTATGACACACAAATATGTTTCCCAAAGGCTTTATAAGGATTTAAGACAGTGCCTTGTACACTAGCTATAAATAATTGGTGAAAGGGGGAAATTCTGAAATGTAGACAGTAGTTAAGACTTATAATCATATCTCATCATTAAATGTTGGTGCATTAAGATATCAAGAATAGTACATTTCAACAAAACCAGTCTGGGCATCAGGAAACCTTGATTTTAGCCTCATAATATCCTAATTACATAAGGGATAATGGACAAATCACTTGACTGTAAATGTGTAAATGAGAGATTTGGGTTAAAAAGACTTCAGTGTACCTCGTATCTCTCATGTTTTAAGCACTCACTAATTAAATTGATTTATCTCTCTTCCAAAGAGAATCATATTTAAAAACTCTGGGAGTATTAGTGATTAATATTTTGCTATCTAACACTATTTTGTATTATAGGTAAAGGTACCATCTTTAAATCAATTTTCATATGAACTTAAAACTTTTCTAACAGTCAACTGTCTGCCTTTCTTACATATAATCTCATTTCTGGTTTGTTTGTTTTTTTAATTTAAGAGACTTTTTTGTTTCATTTTGCCAAAGGATTTGGAGGGATTTAAATAAGGCCTTCCTCTCATTTAGCTGTTTTTTTACGTTACTCAAATGTCTAAAAGTATATCTTACACATTAATCGGAGGCCTCTTTCCTCACCCTATTCCCTGATCACACATTCCTACCAGCATACCCACAATCCTTGGCTATACTGCACCCTCCATATCTCTTGCAGGAGTTATAATAAAAAAAAATTACAGGAAGATGGTAACATCCTCAAACTAGGGGAAGTATCTGCCCAATACAGAGACCCATGATGGACAGAGATTGATTGGAAATTGTATTCTAAGAAGTTAACCAGATAAGGTGAAAATGATCCACCTCTATATAAATGCATGAGTACCAATTTATAGTATAAACTCGTAGCTAGCAAACTATATTACCTGCCCATGGGTATGGCAAAATATGTATAGAAATACAAAAAGATTAAGTTACACAATGAGATTCTCCTATACCTTTTGAACCCTTATCCTATTATTGCTATATTAAGAACTGTGGAAACTGAATCCCAAACTTCTTTTCTGATATGCTATTCAGATCTGAAGGCTGGAAGTCAAGACCCAGGCTACTCTCTGCTTTTCAGCAATCCAATACTAGCAGAATTCTGAAAAGGTGGTCTCACCACTGCCACCCCTGAGTAAAAAGGAAAGAGAACAGGTGTCAGGTCATGTCAACATCAGATGTCACAGGCAGTCATCGGGTTGTTCTTTCAGCTGCTTACCAGTGTGACTCCTTTTATGTACCATAAGCACATTGGGCCCAATGCAAACCATGCCACAGACGTCACATTTCAGTTTACCATTCGGAAGCCGGATTCCTCCCTCGCCTTGAAGCTCCTGGACTTTCCTGTTGTCAGCCACCTCGCTGCTCTCAATTAGGGGTTCTTCTAGGCCGCTACCTTCATCATGGCCCCTGATCTCATCTTCACGGCTCAGGGGTTTCCTGTCACACTCTTCATCACTCTGCATTTCTAGCTTTACTGAATTTGCTGTAATTTAAAAAGAAGAAATGAAGGAATTTTAAATGCAGGTTGTGGTGTCACCTACATCTCTTCTCCACCCAGTGCCATTCTACGAACACGGATGGAAATCACCAATGCAACATGAATACAGACTGTGCTCAAAACTATTTTAGTGACTTTGGCATCAAAGTGAAGATGGCTCAGAAAAGCTCTAGTAAACAGAATGACACTTTATTTGTACACTCATTTCTTTCTTTAACTTAGTTATATGCATTTAAAACAAGTCCTTAATTCTGGTATGGGCTTTTGATTTTGTCGCTACTGAGACTCGGCATTGTGTATGAGACAAGATTAGATATTGCTTAACCCACTGAGCCAGGCTTCTCCTTAACACTCATATATATATACTATAAAAATACACATACAATATGTACATAATATATATACCTATATATATACACAACATACGCATACAACATATACATATATAACACTTCTGTCTTATATCAGAATAGTTGTGTAAACCTGCTTCAGAGCTGAGCAAGAGAAACAACTTGGGATCTCAATCTAGCAAATGTCTTAGATGTATGAAGGCACACCATCAAGGCAAATATCCTAAAATCAGCTTAAAAACATATATTCAGTAAAGAGCTATATAAATGTAGGGCAGAGTGCACACACTTCACATGCTCTTAAGCTACTCTTTTTTTTATATGAAGAAAAATCTCTATGGAACATATTAGTCTGCAAATCAAAGTATTCCAACTTTAATCTATGCACACCAAAAAGCAATGAATGACAGGAATGGCATAGCATGCATGCACGCACTTCTGACTGTTAAGAAATTTAATGCCTTCTGTTTGCTGTTTTTGGATCATCCCACAGAAATGTTGGAATTTTGTTAGCACAGCCCTCATTCTGGATTGCTGACAAAGTCTTTTCACAAAGCAGAAATAGGCTTTAAATGAATACCAGTTTTTTATCCCCTGATCTTGAAAATTCTTCAGAAATCATATCAAAGTTCCTGTGCAAAACAAATTATTTGGTACTACTTGAATGGAGGAAATACATTCATAAAAAGGAAGTAAGTTTTTTTGCTGCAATTTTCTTAGAGAAACCACGCATTCTGTTGATTTGTCATTAGGACTTTAAACAGGTAGCACTATCAAAATGGCTCTTCCCCTGCTCCCCTCCCTTGGAACTCCCCTAAGAATAGAGGCAGCATGGGTACAAAATGAGATCACTGCATTTAGTCCAAAGACCATTGCTGTGACATTTATTAGCAGTATAAACTTGAACTAATTATTTAATGCCTGAACCTTTTTTGTCTTTTGTTTGCAAAGCAGACACAAATTCAAATCACAAAATGAAGTTTAAGTAGAATAGTTCAGCTATTAGGAGTGAGGATCTTATAACCAGACTGCCTGGATTTGAATACCAGCTCTGGCACTCCTTGGAAGCAGTGTCACATTTTATAAGATACTTAAATCCTCTGTGTACTTTATAAAATGAGGATGATAATGGTACCCACTTCTCAGGCTGATGTAAACATTAACTGAGCAAATACAGAAAATGGGCTTAACTATTATTTTTTTGGTGGCAAACAGTGCTTTATTTTTTCCATAAAGTTTTGTAAAGATCAATTATAGTATGTATGTACACTACACTGAGATGTACAAAAGATTATATAGCCTTTTTGGCCCCATTTCTAATAGAAAATCTCCTACACTGACTTTTATCCTACTTACAAATTAGTACCACTTTACCAGTTTTTGAGAAGAGAAGACACAATACTTTATCCCTCTTCATTTCCCCAACATGTTCAAATAATGTGTGGCCTCTAGGAGGTGTTCAGGCAGTATTTGCCGTGGTGTTTCAGTAAATTAAGAATTTTCTTTCTTTAGAATTTTTTTAAAGATTTTATTTATTTATTTGACAGACAGAGAGAGATCAGTGAGAGGGAGGACACAAGCAGGGGGAGAGGGAAAGGGAGAAGCAGGCTTCCCGCCGAGTGGGAGCCCAATGAGAGGCTGGATGAGGGGCTAGATCCCAGGACACTGGGGTAATGACCTGAGTGGAAGGCAGATGCTTAATGACTGAGCCACCCAGAGACCCCAAATTAACTCCTTTTCTACTCGAAGTTCACCATCCCTAAATTCTGATCTCAAAAGCAACTTTTATCCTCATTTTCTAATTCAGAACAGGATGTGAGAGTGTGTGTGTGTGTGTGTGTGTGTGTGTAGATGGTCTCTCTTTACACAAACTGAAGGATACAATTTATCTGACCTTACTTTGCTTTCTTCATTTAACAATATGTTTAATTTTTCCATATTATTACACAGAAATGCATACTATTCTAACAGCTACGTAGAATCTATTTTATCAATATAATTTATTCCTAGGCTTTATCAATAAAATCTAAGATTGCTTCTATTATAGATATTATTATATAATATCACATTGAACTGTCAAATCTGTTAGATAAAAACTGGCATTTTACTATAGATTTTAATCTGAATTTTTTATGGGTGAAATTGAGCACCTATGTCTATGTTTAAATGTTTGGGGTTTTGGGGGGCTTTTGGGGAGCTGGCTATGAAAGTTATTTGCCCATTTTTCTACTAGGTTGTTGGTTTTTTTCTCACTGAATTTAAATGCTTTATATGCTAAGGAACTTAACCCCATGTTTGTTATGTTTTGCAAATGTTGCACTATCTTATTACTCAAGGGTATTTGGGAGCATGTATTCTAATTTTACATTTTGAACTTTAATGTTTTCAACTGTGGTTTCTAGAGTCTGTATTTTGCTTTAATAAGTTTTTCCATACTCCTAGAAGTTTTCCATGTTTTTTTTTTTTTTCTGGGAATGAAAATTATTCTAACCAGAGTAAAACACTAATTTTTACCCTATATAGTTCCATATTTCATTCGTAATTCTCATTTAAAGAAAAAGTTAAGAAAACAAATGAAAAGTATGACTTTATATAGCATGACTTCATATACCAATCTGTGAGCAAATTGTCCTACATATTTAAGTGATGTAGCAGAGGTTATAAGCTGCACAGCAATGTCATCATTTATATTCCTGAACTGGTCGACATCTGATAAGCTGCATTTAATGAGTGAAGTCTACCAGCATTCCATTTCAGGAATTGAAGAAATCTATCTTAAAAGAGTAGGTCTGAGTTTGAAACTTCTGGGCCTCTTAAATTTCAAAACAGCACAAAATTATGAAGAATATGACTTGATGTTATATTAAATGATCACCTTTCCCCTAGTGAGAATATTATAATATGGACATCAAATATAATATCTACTGGGTAAAATGTCATTTAAAAATTACTGTGTATTAAAATTATAGTTAGAGCTTTGTATCCACAGAGGAATATAACTGAATATCCAAAAAAGTATACATTTGTTAGAACTAAAATACAGAAGAAATGGTAAACTTTAGCAATCTTTTCTCCAACAACATTATACTCTAAAGTATTATATGTTTATCACATATGAATGTATATACTACTGCTATAGTAAATATAGTAATTTATATCCATTGATATAGTAAATCAATATATGCAACATTTTATTATACATTATATTTTATCACATATGAATGTATATATTACTATAGTAAATATAGTAATTTATATTCATTGATAGAGTAAATCAATAAATGCAACATTTTTAGTATATACATATCATAGATGAAATTTTCCATTAATATGGTGGTCTATGTACAAACAAAATCCCATCATAATTAACTTTTATTCTGCTTCACTAAAATTAGGTTGAAATTTAGGATTAAAAGCAATTAGTCTTTGAATTTCAATTGTTAAATAAAAAATCTTCCTTACTCAAAGAATATAAAGAAATTCCCTCACAATTTATTTTCACTATTTAAGATGTTTCTAAATAATGCAGAATACTATATTTTAACTCATTAATGATTAAACTTAAGTCTTCAGTAAATTTATGTATACTCTAAATTATCATTTATATATCAATGAGTTGTATTATGATTATTTGTAGCTATAATATATAAAGCTACTATAAATATTAATCATTGTACAATATTCATAGTATATTTGTTATCAAAATTTTACTCTATTATTTGGTATTTCTTTTACTGTTTGGTAACAGGAAAACATCCTCATAAATGGGCTAATTTCTATGAAGATGAGAATTTGTTAGTGTGAGAGGGATGAATTCTTGTTATTACAATCTTAACACCAAGAATTATTTTTAGACTGTTTCCTTGATACGTCCGAATTTTACATTCTTCTTTTCATATCTATAGGAATTTATACACATTACTATCTAATGACAAACTAGTAAAGACAATATTTTGTAACAACAAATCATTAGCAATGAAAAGGGATGTGAAATAAGATTTTTTATAAAGAATTTATTTATTTGACAGAGAAAGAGAGATCACAAGTTGGCAGAGCAGCAGACAGAGAAAGAGGGGGCAAAGCACGCTCCCCACTGAGCAGACAGCCCAATGTGGGGCTTGATCCCAGGACCCTGAGATCATGACCTGAGCTGAAGGCAGAGGCCTAACCCACTGAGCCACCCAGGCACCCCTGAAATAAGATTTTAATTAATTGATCGGTTTGTTCTGTTTTCAATACTACAGTCACAAATAACTATAATATATAGACATTTGAATATTTTAATGAACAAAATAAAGATGTTGAAATTAAGTATTTTTAAGTTAAAGGAGATAATATGATTTTAGAGTTTATTTTTATTTTTTTAAGAGATATTATTTATTTATTTGACAGAGAGAGACAGCGAGGGAACACAAGCAAGGGGAGTGGGAAAAGAAGAAGCAGGCTTCCCATTGAGCAAGGAGCCTAGTATAGGGCTCGATCCCAGGACCCTGGGATTGAAGGGTGACTGAGCCAAAGGCAGACGCTTAATGACTGAGCCACCCAGGTGCCCTGATTCTACAGTTTAAAAAAAGAACAAGTCAAATTTTAAAGCATTCACAATTTTGAAAAAAAAGTTACCTAGACATATTTTTAGTTGACTCGGAGATTCCTGAACATGGGTAAAATAATAGTTAATAAAAAAGTAATTTTACGATCAATTTTACATAGAAGCTTTGAATATATTTCAGGACAAAAAGTACACAATTTATCTTTAAGCAAAAAGTTGCTTCAAAATGCAAACAGGTTTATAAATTTAAAATCCCCCCCCCACTTCTTCATGCTTTTAAAGTACTACTGAACTTTAGGATATAGCTTTTAGATGCTACAAAAACACAAAATTTAATTGCCTCCATTTACAGATGATCACACCAAGGCGGAGAAGTAAAGAGACTTACCTAAGGGCTTATATTATAAGTGACTCCCACCTAAACAATTTTCAATTATAAAAGTTTCTTCAGTAACCATACTAGGCTCTCTACACTCAAAGGTTTCATAATTATCATTGTTTTGAGATACATAATAGTGAATGGATAAGGTTACATTAGACTTGCCTTTAATTCACTAAGATGGTATTAAATAAGGGGATAAAAGAGTAAGAATATTTACAGAGATAACACATGTAGATCACTATTTTAAAAAGGTAGCAAACCAAATGGGGAAAAATTATATTTTATGAAGCTGTTAAAAGCTATTTTAAGGAGTCTCTGGGTGGCTTAGTCGGTTAAGCATCTGCCTTTGGCTCAGGTCATGATCCCAGGGTCCTGGGATCGCACCGGCGTGGGACTCCCTGCTCAGCGGGGAGCCTGCTTCCCCCTCTCCCCCTTCCCCTGCTTGTGTTCCCTCTCTTGCTGTGTCTCTCTCTGTCAAATAGATAAATAAAATCTTAAAAAAAAATAACTAATTCAGCATATGTCATAACAAAAATTTCTTTGCCACTATTATTACACTTTGAAAATTTAAAAAGACAATTCAAAACTTGAATATATACCATGTACAAATGAGATGGAAAAGAAAACATGCACATTGTTACATATACATGATGTTCCTAGTCATCCACGTCAGCCAGGATGGAACAAAGACCAAAACTGAATTCTCTTTAGAAATAAACAAACTAGCAAATATTTATTAAGTACTTGCTGCTTCCCTAATAATTTGCTAAAAGTGATTATGATGGTTTAAGACTAAGAGCTGGAGAGTATTAAATAAGAAGTCCATATCAACAGGATAATATACACTAGGAATAGGTCATGAAAGAGTTCATGACTAAGAGGAGGGAACTATTTTACTAACACATATACTTTGGTTACATAATTGTTACATTATTAACCTGAATGGTATATAAACAGAAAGAGACTTTTCCTTAGAAATTGGACACTTACTACTTTTTACACTGTGCTTCCCTCAAGTCACTCACCTATGCAAGATAGCATACAATTCTGCAATGTCTGGCAACTGATGTCATCAAATAATAAAATTCTCAATTTTTAAAATTTGGGGGGAAAAGGTCATTTTTAACATGTATGGTAAAATACACTGAAGTTAATTCTGAATTATCAAATTAAAGGAACAAATTCTATCCTAATCCTTACAATGTCACTGTCACAGATAATTCTGTCATTTTAAAATGTCAGCTTTGGGAAATACCACAGTAAGCAGAACCTTAGATATAATTATTAAAATATTTTTAATATATCAGTTAAACTTCCTATAACTTAAAATGTTGTTATTAGTATGACTTGATTCTACTAATCCACAGATTATTAAAATTTCATAGCTAGGAAAATAATGCAAAGGGATTATGATTTATTTGCTGTATTTAAAAGGATATATTTATTATATAGAGTATAAACAGGATTTCTAGATTGATTACTTATCAAATTAGTGATTTATATCTGTTCAGTTTCCAATTATATTTTTTAACTTTTAATTTTTAAAGGACATAAATACTATGAGACTTAAAAGAAACATTTGTTTCACAGTAATGAATAAAAGACAGTTAAAACCATTCTTTAATTATTAAATTTGGGGAGAAAAGTCTTCCAGGTGTGATATGTAAGTGGACTTTTTATATGCTTGATTTCTGTTGCGGGAGAATTCAAGAGGACACTTAAGTGGTGTTATTACTTACAAGCTTCAATTTCTCCCATTCTATGCCAGCTACTTGAAATGGTGTTAAACACACTAATTGAATCAATATGTCAATCTAATAATCTGTTGAAGTTGCTTCTGAGCTAATATAACTCTCTCTCATTTAAACTATCGAAACAGAAACACCAAACATGATTAAATCCACGTTAACAGCCCAGCAGCTGTTTAAATAACATGTTAGAAAAACAAACTGCCTTCAAAAGTCCGATGTAAAGCACAATTATCTACCAAGAATTTCACAGTCTAAACAACTAAAGTAAAATCACAACAAAAATTATTTTAAGGTACATGCAATCATTTTGTAAAAATCCCCTCAACAAAATTTCACACAATATGAACGCTTTGTTTCTTGCAACTGTGAATAAATAAATGTGTGAGCCCTGCAAAACAGCTCCTCACAACATCCTTCAAGTATTCGTTTTATAAATGGTTTTAGACAAGTCCAGACACTGGTGTCGCTAAACTGCAGCTGGGCCATTTGTGGGTAGCCTTTTCAGTGTGTACATCACAACACCGCATTTCCTTTTCCTCCCCACCTTCTCTTCTCTAATAGTGACATTATGTATTTCTTAAACCTACTAGAGTAACTACATCAAGACAGTGCTGATTTCTGACATACTCTCATTCTAAGAACGGTGTAGTAGAAAGTCTCCCTGTACCTGAGGCAGGAAACCAGGGTCTTTACCTCCCCCTCTGCTCCCTAACTAATTGTGGGACCTTGGGATATTTGTTTTCTTGGATTCAGCCACCTGCACCATCTGAAATATGGGGAAAATAACACTTGATGTTCATGAAAACTGCACACAAAATAGTCTCTTTACACTAATGGTAGTAATAATGGGAAAACAGCAACTTCCTATAATTCTTCATGATTTATAAAATATATACTCTGTCTCTATTATATATATATACTCAACATATATATCAACATATATCATATATATCATATATATCAATATATATTATCAATATATATTATCAATATATCAATATATTATATATACTCAACTATATATATATATATGCATATATATATATATACACTCAACAATGAATGATAGGGCAGTTACAGATAAACAAATGGAGGCATCAAATGATTTTCCCAAGAACACAAACTTAGTAAATGTTAACCTGATATCAATTCAAGATCTTCTGCCTCTTTCTATGACATGATAAGGGTTCTCCAATTAAACAAGTAACTAATTATATTCAGGGAAAATATTGTATTTAGGACAAACAGGTCTTTCATATGCTATAAAACTATGTCCACTGGCTGAAAAAATACTAGGAATTCAAGTCTATGATGGTCAAATAAAATAACAATATTATTTCACTAAAATTAACTCTCAAATTAATATTTTCCATCAAGTCTGGAATGTATATGTCCACTCAAAACAACTACCTCTTAAATTTTACATTTGCTTTGGTCTTAAGGCAGGGATAGGGTTTGTATTCCTGAAGAATTTGTCAATACATAATCCTCTACCCATCCCCAAATTTTTTTCTATATTCCTTGCTATGCTATGACTTATCAGTGGTAGGTAAAGACAGCCATTTGAGGAATAAGTCAATATTATCAGTTTTAATCTCTAAACCAACAGTTTATGCTGGATGTCATTTTAGGACTTCCTTTGTGGTCAAATTTTGACAGTTTTGTGTCAGTTGTTAAAAGATAAATCATACCCAAAAGCAGCCCATGTAGTATTTCACTTCTATTTAAAGAGATGTTCATGACAAAATAAATACAAAATATATGTCCTCTCTAAGAAAGAAAGAAAAGAAAGAAAAGAAAAAAAAGAAAAGAAAAGAAAGGAAAGGAAAGAAAGAAAGAGAAAAGGGATGACCTTGATGGTCTCCCACAATGCATGAAATTTTATATAGGATGCCCATCATCAAACCACACACCCTTATAGCCCAGCACAGTGGTGTCATTGTAGCCCAAGGAGGAAGTTTTGATATTTTGGCAGACAACTTGTTCATGAGAAATGTGCAGTGTGGAGGAAATAAGCCTACTTTAAATAGAGATGCCACAAGCAAACAATTGCCTACTCCTTTATCCATCCTTTAAATGAATGATTAGCCAAGTCCTAAAGACTCAGTATATGCTACTTCTTGCATATCCTTTTTTTGCATTTTCATGCAACCCAGAACAACTTTAAGATCATCTGTGCCATTTCGCCCAGAACAGCTAACTGATCTCTTGTCTTTCGCTACTTTCCATTCCTCTGATTCATCCCCCATTATATTCACTTGTGCAATTAATCTTCCTAAAGCAGAACTCATATTACTCTTTTAAATGTCTTCAATGACCGCCCACTGTATATAAATTAAATACAAAGGTGTTGGTGTGGAATTTAAGGACACCCTCAGCATAGTTCCATCATAGCTCTCAGCCATATGTTCTATGAGTCCCTTAGTCATTTTCCAACCATTCTTCCTGGAACACATCCTATACATCTCTACTTACTAGTTTTTCTTCCTGGCTCCTATTATTATTTTCTGGAATCCTTTCCCTATTTCTATCAATATTAGCATGCCATTCAAGGCCATTTATCTCCTACTTTTTTAAAAAAATATTTTATTTATTTATTTGACAGAGAGATCACAAGTAGGCAGGCAGAGAGAAAGGGGGAAGCAGGCTCCCTCTGAGCAGACAGCCCGATGTGGGGCTCAATCCCAGGACCATGGGATCATGACCTGAGCCGAAGGCAGAGGCTTAACCCACTGAGCCACCAAGGTGGCTTTTTTCATAGAGTATTTCCTGAGCACAAAGACACATTCTAGGGATTTCTTTAGTGTTTTTGCCTTACTTCTACATTCCCTATAGTATAAGATCCTTGAAAAAAAAAGTGCCATCTTTATTCACAGTTGCAAAACCATTATACCCTTGCATACACCAGGCACTCAGTAATTCTTGAATTGTTGCTAATTTACATATTGCACTCCTCTTTGTAAGTTAGACCATGCACAAATTAACCCCAGGTGACAAACAAATATATCAATACAGAGCTGGGTTTTAAACACAAAACATCATCATCATAATATGACTAAAGGACCACTGTATGACAGGAAAGACTATAGGTGCATAATACATGTCTCCTGTTTGATCATGATTGCCACTCTGTGAAGTACCTAATATTACCCTCATTTTACAGATGTGGATGCTCAGATGGGGTGAAGTAACATGTCCCAGTCACACCTCTACTCTGAGCCAAACCTGAGACTAGAACCCAGAATTTTGCTGTTACCTTATGTCACCAAAAACAAACTGGTTACTAGTTACCAGTAAAGAAATAAAGAAAAAAGGGATGTTAAAATGTTAATGAAGAATAACTCTGAATCAGCATGTGCCATCTGACATGTTTTTTGGTAACAGTCTAATACAGGTGTAAGTAGTGTGCCAGCTTTGAGTAAAGCGAAATTTGTCTGAGAGCCTGTTTTGGAAGAAGACCAGCTTATAGTGCCAGATTTTCTGAGCATGGATTTTATTTCATATAAGAGCAATCTACTTTGAACTGGTATTTGGCAAC
The DNA here is from genome assembly GCA_004024625.1 of Mellivora capensis. Taxonomy (NCBI): domain Eukaryota; kingdom Metazoa; phylum Chordata; class Mammalia; order Carnivora; family Mustelidae; genus Mellivora; species Mellivora capensis. The sequence continues at coordinate 187,741 of PISX010000145.1, read as the reverse complement.
CGTCTCCTTAACATAGCTGTGGGGAGGTTTGTGAAGCAAATTACATTGTGAAATTATCTCTTTAATAACGGGAGTACAAATTTTTAACCAAACTTCTCTAAGAAATAAAATCATTACTATAAAATCCAGCTGAGTGGGCATATTCCCAAAGGGACCCAACACACTGGACTGCCAGAGGTCACTAAGGACGCGTAAACCAGGTCAGAAGGCAGTGCTGCCGGCACGCTGAAGAGAAACAGATAAGACATGGAGCAGGGTTTCTATTACAGGGCAACATTAACAGAGGAGAGAACCAAAGCCACGCAACGCACTTCAGCGGCTTTCCTGAGTCTCTGAACTGAAGTGACAGAGGAACTCAATAGCTCTTCACGCTCTGGGTTCACATATCCTTGGTTTCCAAAATCTGGAGCCTACGTACTCCCATCAAGGCCACAGAAATTCTTTCCCTGGTGTTCTCCCACAAATACTTCCCTATTTGTGTGAAACAAGCAGGGTTAACATTTGGCCCCGAGACGCAGGACTGGTCAGTTGGAAATGTATAACGAATGAAATATGTCAAGTAGTAACAAAGAGGAGAAAACTCATAGTGGTGATTAGGAAAATGAATCTGGAAAACCACCTAGTAAATTTTAAAAGATCAGTGCCAGTTAAATACTTATTTTCCATAACGTAGCAGCAGCAGTTGTTGTTGTTGTTTTTTACAATGTCCTAATGAATAGACATTTTATTTTTTTTTTTAAGATTTTATTTATTTACTTTGACAGAGAGAGATCACAAGTAGGCAGAGAGGCAGGCAGAGAGAGAGGGGGAAGCAGGCTCCCCGCTGAGCAGAGAGCCCGATGCGGGGCTCGATCCCAGGACTCTGGGATCATGACCCGAGCCGAAAGCAGAGGCTTTAACCACTGAGCCACCCAGGCGCCCCTGAATAGACATTTTAGATAGTTATATAGAGTACATATATTAAAAGGTTAAAAAAATAATTATATTGCAACTAGGAGGTCCAAGGTGAATAATGGAAATGTTGGATTCAAATACCTGTGTTGAAGTTCTTCGCACGTGTGAATGTTAATGTCACTTAATGTCTCCCTGTTTCCTACTGTGTAAAGTGAGGATAATATCTTCTATGTAAAAATCCTGAGACTGGGAAGGTACACAATCATTTAGAGCAGGCAGTATAGCCTGTGGTTAAGATTATGGGATCTAGATTCAGTGCCCTTGGGTTTAAGGCAAGATTCTTTCATTTATTAGCCACAGGACCTTAAGAAACCTCTCTGTCCTATTTTTCTCTTCTATAAAATCAAGATAATGATAATACCTGACTTCTAGGGCTGTTCTGAGTATTAAATACAATTGTATATAAATACCCTTAGAGCTATTTTACTTATTAATAGATTTGCCAAAATATGAAAGCATATCATGAAGTATAGGACATCAAACAAATATAAACGTAGAGGTATGTGTACTGTGGGGAAGCACAAGGATGACACAGAAGGATTCATGAGGAAAGTTGCATTCACGATAGTAGTTATAGGTTGGATATGCTTTACATAAGAGAAAATAGATGGCACTCAACATTGGAGGCAATCATAAAGAGAAGAAAAGGCATGATACATGTTGGTCTGAGTGACACCATTTTCTTTTCTGAAATGCATACATTCAATGAGTAACATAAATAGAAATATCCTAAAATCTAAGAGAGTTTAAAATGGAGTAACCCATAAAAAAATTAATGTTTGTAAGGCAGTAATTTCAAAGACAAGTACTGTCAACTTATTAACAGACGGTGTTTCAACAATCATAGTATGAAAGAGGAAATTCTAAGGAATTCTAAGGAAAACTCCTTAGAATTCATTCATTCAGACATTCAAAATTACTGAGCATCTGGTTTCTACCAGGTACTGCAATGAAGCAGTGAACAAGATGGCCCTTGTGATTTACACATATGTGTGTGTGTGTGTGTGTGTGCATATATGTATATGTACAAATATCTTTTTTTATATATGAGCTCAACAATGCACAGTAAAATATTGTGGTGAGAATTACAATGACTGGTCATCCCTCCCACCAGAATATACTACTACTATAAAATTTCACTGCAAAATGGAGATCATAAATAATCAGACACTCTCATAAGATCACTATTTCAAAAGGATAGCTTCTTCTGAATTGTAAGTAGTTACTTTAAGCATGCCATCTATCTGTGAACTGAAGTTTTGGTTATTCAATGAGTTGTCTGTCTCCATATCCGGAACATCCGTTAGCCAGCTTTCTAAAGCTCGTAACTAAAGTATACAAAACATTCTTAAAGTGATGACATAGTTCTATATATCATAGAGAGCAAATGAGACATGCCAAATAAAGGGTACACCAACAGCTTCTTTAAAAACTAGCAAAGGTAAGTTATTACATTTGTCAAGTGTAAGAGAATTTCTTATTCATTTAAATATACTTCTTTAAAAATACTTGATCTTATCTGGTCATATCAAAAGTAAAGTAAACTATATAATAACTGGGTTTTATTTCTCCTTCTATTAACTTACGATTTAGTGCTGACATCGTATCTCTGCCACCCATAATTGGGCGTGTTACCTTCTAGAGACTCAGCTTCCTTAACTATGAAATGGAGATAATGTTACTTATTTGTGCAAGTAATATAACTAAACGCATACGAGCCTGAGGCCAAGGCTCTTGAGGTCCCTTCAGTGTGTGGTACCCATGATTTTAGGATGCAGCCAAGGTATGCTTGAAATTTTATGTAAAAAAAATTGTGTAATTGGTAATAATTGTTAGCTACTGAATACCTCAATATAAATTTCTTTTTTTTTTAAGATTTTATTTATTTATTTATTTGACAGAGATCACAAGTAGGCAGAAAGGCAGAGAGAGAGAGAGAGAGAGAGAGGAGGAAGCAGGCTCCCTGCCAAGCAGAGAGCCTGATGCGCGGCTCGATCCTAGGACTCTGGGATCATGACCTGAGCCAAAGGCAGAGGCTTTAACCCACTGAGCCACCGAGGCACCCCAATATAAATTTCTTTATACAAAAAGATCTAACTGATTTCTTGGCTCATCAGCCAAAATTGATGGCAAGCAGCCTACCACCTACATTTTCTTCTAGGAGTTTTACAGTTTCGGGTTTAAATTTAAGTCTTTAATCCATTTTGAGTTGATTTTTATGAATGGTTTAAGATATGGGTTTCATTTCAGTTTCATTCTCTTATATGTGGCTGTCCACTTTTCTCAGTACCATTTACTGAAGAGCTTATACTTTTTCTATGTGTCTTCTTGGCTCCTTTGGTGTAAATTAATAGACCATAGATGCAAGGGTTCATTTCTGGGTTCTCTAATCTGTTATATTCATCTGTGTGTCTATTTTTTAATGCCAACCATACTGTTTTGATTACCATAACTTTGTAACATAGTTTGAAATCAAGAAGTGTGATGCTTCCAGCTTTGTCTTTGTTTTTATTTTATTTTTTTTCTTCAAAGACTGTTTCGGCTACTTAGGGTCTTTTGTGGTTCCATACAAATTTTAGGATTGTTTTTTCTATTTCTGTGAAAATATCAGTGGAATTTTGAGAGAAACTGCATTGCATCTATATATTGCTTTGGATGGTATGAACATTTTTAACAATGCTAATAATTGTTCCAACCTATTGGCATGGAATATCTTTTCATTTATTTAGGTCTTCTTCAATCTCTCAGTTTTCAGCATACAGATCTTTAATCTCTTGGTTAAATTTATCCCTAGGTATTTTTTTCTTTTTGATGCAGCTGCAAATGACATTGTTTTCTTAATGTCTGTGATAGTCTGTTGTTAAGTATATAGAAACACAACTGGTTTTATATATTGCTTCTGTACCCTACAACTTTAATTTGTTGGTTATTTCTAACAGTTTTTTAATGGGTGTCTTTAGAGTTTTCTATATATAATATGTCATCTGCAGATAAAGTCAGTTTAACTTCCTTTCTGAATTAGATGCCTTTTATTCTCCTCTTTTCACACAACAGCCAAGATATGGAAACAACCTAAGGGGTCTAGCAATGAATGAATGAATAGGGCTGTATTACTTACACACACACACGCACACACACACACACACACACACACGGGAATATTATTCAGCCATGACAAAGAAGGAAATCCTGTTGTTTACAACAACATAGACAGACACTGAGGGCATTATGCTAAATGAAATAAGCTAGCAAGGGAAAGACAAATACTGATGTTATCACTTATATGTGTATATGTGGAATCTAAAAACAAGTTGAACTCATAGAAACAGTAGTAGAAAAGTATGCTCCTAGGAGCTGGAGGATGAGAGAAAGAAGGAGAGGTTGGTAAAAGGGTACAAAGTTTCAGCTATGAGATTTATAAGTTTTGGGGAGCTAATGCATTACATGGTGACTATTGTTAACTCTGTACTGTACAACTGAAATTTGATAAGAGTGTAGAACTTAAATATTCTCTCTCACACACAAAAGATAAATATGTGAGGTGATAGATGTGTTAATTAAGTAGGTGGGAGGATTCCTTTCACAATGCATACATGTATCAAATCATCACAATGTACACTTTAAATATCTTACAATTTCATTTGTCAATTTTACTTCAGTAAAGCTGAAAAAATTTCAGGATGCATTTAAAAATGAATATGCTGGGGTGCCTGGGTGGTTCAGTGGGTTAAAGCCTCTGCCTTCTGCTCAGGTCGTCATCCCAGGGTCCTGGGATAGAGCCCCGCATGGGCTCTCTGCTCAGCAGGGAGCCTGCTTCCTCCTCTCTCTCTGCCGGCCTCTCTGTCTACCTGTGATCTTTGTCTGTCAAATAAATAAATAAAATCTTTAGAAAGAAAAAAAAATGAATATGCTTCTTTATACCAAATCTCTTCCTAGTGTGGGGTTCAGATAAAGATCTATTTTAGATCATATATTTTAAAACTCTCTTAAAAGCAGCATTCCTTTTTCTGCCCCCCTAGTACTAATGTATTTCTATAGGTCATAAGTAAGAGCACAGTTAAATGTTAATGTACATTTATACATATACACAGTATATAATACTGGAAACCTAGTTGGTATGTGTTGAGGATGGTCTTTATTAAGCAATAAATGTTAGCTACTTAAGCAAAAGATAGTGTAACATGATTAATAGGCCATCCCCATGAGTTTCCTTCAGTTGAATATTGGCGGGCATCCAGAAGGGGGTGGGGGAAGCAAAACAAACACAACATACACAAAACTTGAAAAAAAAAAAGAGTGCTACAACCTTCATAAAAAGCATAAAGTCCTTGACTCAAATAATGTTATGAAGACTCTTCTGAATTTTTCCTTTTTTCTACTTTGTCCCTGTCAGGATGTGAACCCTGCCATTATGTATGGCTTGCGGCTGTTAGCAGGTTTCCTCCCCATCTGGGAGTAAGAGGCAAATTGCAGGTTTCCAGGGAGGGGGAATGCAGTTACAGTAGGGATTGCTTCAGCACTTCACATGGACGGTGCCAAGCCCAGTGATACTAGCTACCTTGCTCCCTGGGACAACCAGCCACCAGATTTTGTACTTAAGTTACTGAAAATATACAAGTTGTAAATTTCAGAAGCCGGAAGTCTTTCTTTGCTTGAAGACCATAATATGTACAAGGACCATTAAAAGTCATTTTACTCTTTTCCACCTGAAAAATGAATGAAATTATTTCAGGGGCACTAGAATACCCAAATCTACATTTTTGTTACATTCATCTCAATGCTCACTGTCCTATTCCACATCCCTAGTACGCTGCCTTTTTTCAAAGCAGCACATGCTTACTAAAAGCACTTCATTCCGTGGGAGCTGTCAGCAATTACTGCAAGGAACTTTAAATCTTCTTCCTCTAACCACTGTAGTATTCTAGAAATAATGACACAACTTCTCCCGGCTTTAAAATGTCAAGCTGACCACTCAGAAATGTAAGGTAGGTTTCTCCAGGAAGGCCCACCTGATAAGACATTTTATGTCTTCCATTTTATCTCCTTTTCCATTACTATAGTGCCTCACACCTTCACAGTGTAGCAACACCTTCTGGGACAAGCTGAAACTAAAACAAACCACGAAAGCTGCCACCTTAACGAAGTTAACGATATGTGCTTGGCAAGAATAAGCTATATAATTTTTTTTATCTGACACTATCTTTTGAATTAATTCTACTTTCTTCCTCACAGTGCTATTTCTAAACAATTTAAACCCATTACATAACTAATTTACCTAATGGCAAGATAGCTTTCCCTTAGGTGTGCAATAGTATTTTAAAAATATATATACCCAGTACACTATACTATTTTCATACATTTTAGGATTAAATTTATTTTCAAATATCTGGTTCAAGTTTTACACTCAGAAAAAAATTTGAATTAACTTCATTACTCCAACAAAGCTTTACATTCCTAGCTGACATCAGAATTACAGATTTATAAGGTTAATGGGAATATAATAAAATCTCGATATAGTTTTTCAGATAATATAGAAAGCATATGAATTATATCTTTAAATATGCTCAATTTTAGCAAAAGAAGGTATATTATTTAAGAAAGAGCCATAGAGAGATCAAGTAAGGTTTAAATGTCATATCTTTGAGCGTACAAAGGAAAAACAAATTAAGACACAGGATCCTGATAAATCACTTTACCAACAGAAAAGTTAGCTTCTCTCTTCAGATACCAAAATTCTTGTTACTGCTTTCATCAAATATTTACTGCGCACTTGGGAAGGCGCTGGGTCGTACTCCAAGATCAGAGAATTTGCTGGCTTTCATAATACTGCTTTCATATCATCACTTCCCCATAAAAGTAGATAAATAAGCAAGTCTATTCATTCAGTATACATGTATAGGGTGCAGTCTATACACCAGCGACACTGCTAAGTGTTGGAGATACAGGGGTGAACAAGACAAGCATGGGTTATAGTCTGGCTGGAGATGGACAGGATCCCAATAATGCAGGAAGTTCTCTGACAGGGAGTGCCAGGGTAACACCTGTCTCAGTGACAAAATATAGAAAGTTTGAGAGGAGGAAAAAGAAAAAAGGCAGGAAAACCAATGATAAGTGTTCAGGTCTCTCAAAGTAATACCACTAACAAAGAAAGAAGGATCTTAAAGGTAAAATCCAGTGCCAATGTAGCTATGGGAATGTATTCATGACGTGGGGCAATTTCAAATGGCTAGCAATGGAAAGAGTAGACGAAAGAGGGGAGAAGTACTGACATTTTAGTGAAGTTCCATTTTGCTGCGTGTCCTTCAACATTAGCCATTTGATTCCCAAAACTTTCTGGTAGGTATTAGTTTTGTTTTAGACAAAAGGAAGCTGAAGATCTGGACCACATGATAATGCTGAATAATACCATGACTCTGAACCAGCCAAATACCCTAATAATATATTGACTACAAAGGGAACCAAATGGGGGAAAAAATCTAACTTCTACAGATATGGGAATTTAAAGTTCATTTTCTATTGATGGTGTCATCTTAAGGCATTCATATTTTACTAGATACTATACAAACAAATATTTATTGGTAACTGACCTCAGAGTAATACAGAATAAAGATATATAGTATTAAACAAAATATACACCCATTCACTAAGTAGCATGCAAATGAATGAGAAGCAACATAATAAATTAAAAAGTGCAAAGAGAAAAGGAACTAGCAGAGAAAAGGAACTGAACACAACAAATGGGTCTAAGCACTAGACTTTAATGCCTGATTTTAAGGTGGCAAAAGTGTGAGTGTTCATTCACTCCACAAAAATGTCTGGGGCACAACTGTTGCACCAGGTACTCTACTAAGCAATAAAGACATAGTGACAATCAAATCAGATATAGTCTTTACTTTCATATTCTGCTCATATCTGGTAGAGACAAAGGGAGATGACAACCTTGCAAGAGTCTATTCGTGTGAAAGGAGGAGATAGTGTAAAGGCAAAGAATCTGGAACAAGAAAGACCCAGAGAATTCACTAAAATTCCTACAATTAAGGACCTGTAGCCCTACCATATAACCCTGTATCAGAAATAACTTCACTAATGTTTTATTAATTTGAATTTTTGTTCTTAGTATGTAAATAACTAACAAAGCAAAATATTTATTGTTGAAAATATACATGTAAGTATCAGCTGGCATTTTCACTAATAATTTCTAAATTGTTTCCATCACAAATATAAATAAAAGTAGCTAATTATTATTTTTTTTACCATGAATGTAGCTTCACAATGTGAGTGAACTCTGAAAAAAATAAAACATATACACACACAAAATTTGAATGAAAATCTAAAATGCAACCTCTTCAACCCATTATATTCACCATCATTAGATACAAGATTGCTCTGACAAGTAATAGAACATTTGGTCAAAAAATAATAGCTTGCTTAAAATTTCTATGTGCTGATAATAGTTGCAAGCTTTCACTATGCTCCCATATTATCAGTCTTAATGAAATTCACTTGTCAGTTCCATTTTGGAACAGTGAATGCTTGCACTGCATGACAAGGGTAAAATTAAAATCTCTTTTCTTTTCCTAATCAAATCAGCTAACAATGAATAATAAGAAAAAAGAAATAACCTAGAAATTTGTCACTAATTGGTCAAAAAAGATTAGTTTTCAGATTCCATTCTTTCTTTTTTTTTTGTTTCCACTGGTGATCTCTTTAAATATCACTAGTCAGCTACTTCTTTTAAGCTCACTGTTGCCAGCAAGTATATTGAGTAAAATGAGCCAAAAATATGTAAGATAAAATACAATGGTAGGAATAATGTAGTAGATAGCCAAGAATTTACTTCTACCCCAGCTGCAGGTTTTATTATCATGATCATTCATTGGGTATTGAACACATACTGTTGTGGAATATGCCAGTGAACGGTTCATTATAAAAGAAGGCAAAGATACCTGTCTACATATCTTAACCTTAATTATGAACTCCTATAAGCTTTAGTGAATTTCAACACTCTTGAAAGTAAGTCTTCTAAGAAAAGAGGTCATATTTATTTATCTTTTTATTTTCATTTGCAGGCTGAAATATCAAGCCTCGTGTATTAGGCACATTAGACTTTGTCTAGTGCTCTTATTTTAAGCTTTTGCTGAAAAGTGTTAAACATGGCAATCCAATAAAAATTAAGTATAGCCTAGAAGATGAAATGAGAATTCAACTCAAATGACACATGAACCTGATGTAATATAGGCAATGAAACCCATCCACCTGGACCCCAAATTTATGCTCCATTCTTTAAATTCATGCTGCTTAATGTTGTTCTGTACTCTCAATGTCCAATTTTTAATTTGTTGATTCATTTAATAATACAGATATTTAACAAATATTAGAACACTACCACCCAGTGCAAGTACAGAACTGTCCTGGCTACAGGCAGCAGAAGGTTTAAAGGAATAGATATAAATATTTTCCTCAAAAACCTTAAAATCTACTTAAGCAATATATCATAAGCCCATACACTTCATGATTTAGGGAGAAGACTGAAATAAAGGCTATTTTTTCATTCCTTGAGAAACATCACAAATAAAGATTAATAAAGAAAATTAATGTAGTTAATGTGGTTCTAGGAAATGATACACAATAAGCCAACCACAACTAGAAGATGCCTAGATCCTACTGCTGGTTAATAATGGACCTCAGTGAGTAACAATAATCATTATGTATCAGTTTCCCAATGAGTAAATGGCAAACTAACTCCATATTTATCACAGAATAACCCCATAAGTCAAATGGAAAATATTTCCAGGGAAACATTATACAAGTATTTTCCCATAATCATAAAAACATTTAGAGTTATGACAGAGAATTATTCAACACTTGATGGGCAACTGATAGATAGCATGTTCTTTCCTTGAAGGGTATAACTCTTACATCACAAGAAAAGTAGCAGAAAAATCAACATATGCTTACATCTTTCTAAAATGCAAATTTCATATTAAATATATAAAGCTCAAATCAGGGAAGTGAAACCACATTAACTTCTTAAAGAGAGATCTGTACAAACTGATAAATAATGTAAATTAAAGAAATTAAAAAACATTTGAAGAACCGTCTCTAACACAAAATCTGGAGGCTGAGAAAAAGTAAATTTCAATTTCACTTATTAATCACTGGGGTTCAGAAATATGTACCCATTTGACCCAATTTCTGCAATCATATTTCCTTAGTCCCTTGAATGTATGTATTTTTATATCCTCTCAAACTTAAAAATGTAAAAATATTTTCCATTATTTTGTTGCAAGTGTCCAGAGCACTTATCTAAATATCAGACCAATTAACAGCAAGGCAAAATAGCAAAAAGTAAGAAAAAAAGAACTTTGATGAGACAGGACCATCTCAAACTAAAAACATGAACACAATAATAGTATTTGTTTGTCATACTTTCCCTTCCCTGGTAACCCAATATAAAGGTAAATCCAAAGGAATAAAATTATTCTGGTATAAATATTATATACAAATATTTATGTCAAAGATTAAAATCCAGACTGAACATTAGTTAGAATTCACAAAAGAAAAACAAAACTCTTAAATCCAGTAGACCAATTATGCTTTCATGCTCTGTGTGTGTGTGTGTGTGTGTGTACGTGAGCGCATACACAAGATTGGCACAGCATTAATGAATGCAGAAAAGCTATGGTTCAAATTTCACTTGGAATTCAGATTTTGTGCTGTACTTCAATACTTACTAAGTTTTGCTGTAGTAATAGTATACTAATTTTTTTTTAAAGATTTTATTCATTTATTTGACAGACAGAGATCACAAGTAGGCAGAGAAAGAGGAAGGGAAGCAGGCTCCCTTCCGAGCAGAGAGCCTGATGTGGGGCTCGATCCCAGGACCCTGGGATCATGACCTGAGCCGAAGGCAGAGGCTTTAACCCACTGAGCCACCCAGGCGCCCCTATGTATACTAAATTTTTTGAGGTTGTTACAATTACCAAAAAACCCCAAAGCCTTCCCCTTATATAGTCTGCAAAAATCTCACTTAATATGATGATACAGAAAATTATTAGTATAATTATTAATCATTACAAGTATTACAAATTACTATCCTAAGTATAAGCCTAATTGACTTGTTTTTTTTGTGTTTTGGTTTTTTGTTTTGTTTTAAGAAGAGAGAATGGTGGGGAGGGTCAGATGGGGAGAGAGAGACTTTTGTAGGCAGGCTTCCCGCCCAACATGGAGCCAAATAGAGGGCTGATCTCAGGACCCTGAGATCATGACCTGAGCCAAAATCAAGAATCAGACACTTAACCAACTGAGCCACCCAGACCTCCCCCCCAACTTTTTTTGAACTCCCAAGTACAAACTTTATTTCTATTACAAAGATATAGTAAAACAGCTGTTGTTTTCTTAAAAATAACTTGTAGTGATCTGAATTATCAGTGTGGTTTTCTAGGAAACAATTCAAAAATGGCATACAAATTAACTGTTTCTCAGCCATCTACCATGTTGATACCCTATTATTAATACGACTTAGTCTCACCTAAAGTGGAATGATAAGTCCATCCTGACTTAATTTTGTTCAGTTACAATCTTACTGCATCTGCTGGCAGCCTTCTCAGTATTTCAACATATGTTTCATTCCCATTTGTTAGCATTAAATATAAAATAGTAAATCCCACTGGGAAAAGTTTCCTAAAGTCGTGCCATGTATTACTGAAACTATCTATTGAAACATGCTGTATATGTTTATATTCATTAGCAAAATGGTCATTTAAACATTTAAGCAAATCAGTAGAAATATTTACAGTTAACCAAGAAATAGGTAAAAATACCAACTGTGTTTGGGTTGTAGTCAGTAGAATATACAAATATACATATAAATTTTGTCATATGTAAATTCAAATGTAGATGTTATTACAATATCATTAGTATAAATTTATTTTTTAAGCAACATACAATTTGCTGTGGATGTTATCTAAATACATATTTATCAACACTCATTTGAGAATTCCAGTATAACTATTGCTTGTCAGAGGTAGTATAAAAATCTTCTTTAAAAATACAACTAGTTACAGGGTGCCAGGGTGGCTCAGTTAACCTTCCAACTCTTGATTTCGGCTTGGGTTGTAGGATCAAGACCCACAATTCTCTCTCATTCCCTCTGCCCCACCACCCAGCCCCACACTCTCTTTCTCTCAAAAACAAACAAACAAACAAACAATAAATAACAACTAGTTATCCTCAAAGGAAACATTTCATTAATTTTTCATTAACTGATATTATATGTTGACATAATGACCATTAACTAATTTATATTAAACACACTAAGTATATGTATTACTCATCCTTGTTTGAAAAAAATGCACATAAAATATTTTCATGTGACTTCTATCTTTGTATAATTCAAGTACTGATATGCAACCTAAAGTATATGAAAAGAAGGTTTATGATCTTTCTTTACCTGGGATGAAAATTATCAAAGGACCCATGGGCATAAAACAATCACAAGCAAGCACCAAGAATATGTCACCACACAGACACTGGACTTGATCAAATTTAGGTGAATGGCACACAGCAAAGAGCATCATAGTAACTCATATACAGATCTTAAAACACATGGACACACTAATAACTATGGTTTTTAAACAAATAAGTTTGTAAGAAATAACAGGTTTTTTTCCAACCCTTTTCTACACATCAAATCGCTTAAACCAAAATTAGACTTTGTAAACAGGCAGGAAAAAAATGAATTAAGCCTCAAATAACCCCATTACAAACTTAAAATTTTTGCAAGGATGAAGTTGTCACATGAATTACCACATAGTTTTTCACTTACATAGGGAAACCTAGGTATAACTATTCCATTTGTTCCAAAACACTAAAACAGGAAAGGGTTCCTAATATATAATGTCATTTCAAAAAAATAAATTAACAACCATAATAAAATTCCTAAATACAAGATATAAACAAGATATGAATAAGAGAAGTATTTGTATAAGTATTGGGCACTAACCAGTTATGTTACTGGACTCCAAGACAGAATTATTTGGAGATAAATAATGTATATCAGGCATATAATATTTATATGAAAATTACATAAGATGGCTTATAATGTAGTTAAATTGACATACCATTTGTATTTTGTCCTCTATTTAATGTAAATGAGATATTGTATGTGAAGTGTTTTTTAACTCCAAAAGCCAAATGCATGTATTAACGATGGTTATGATATATTGGAATTAAATATTTGATATATCAATTAGATACTTCCTTATATTCAACACTACAGAATGGTTATTCATTTTCAGTTATTCAGGAAAATTTCTATATGTTATTTTAAATTAGAAGAAGCTTGAAAGATACCTCACTTCTATATCTAAACTATACAATTCACTAAAAAAAAAAGTATATGAACTTAGAAAATCAGGAGGCATATAACTAACGTACATATCATTTCAAGAAAAATTCTGGTTATCATAGAATAAAAGATTGTTACATGTTGGCACAAATTTACCAAAAGGAGTGTGAAAAATCTTTATGCAGGCTGCTTAAAAATGACAGAAATTTCCATCTTACATATGTGAGAATCGCCAAATCTGGTATAAATAAGGCTTATTTTAATGACTTCCCAGTGACTTAATTCTCTATTTCAAGAATTCCAACATCAAATGAATATCAGAATGGAGTACAAATATGTATACTAATTGTCATTTGTTTACATTAGTGCCTCTAAAACGTACTTCCAAAAAGCACAAATGTTCCGTATGCTAAGTTTAAGTATTCTACAGCTAAAGTAAAATAATACTGTTTTTTTCCTCACCACAGAAAATCAATTACTAGAACTTTCCAAAGTTAAAATCTTTTAAAAATTTTTTATTAAACTGCCATTAATTATGTGTTATCTATAGTGAATGCTCACAAACAACAAAATGAATGAAAATAACAAATGAATATGTTCTGTGTGGGACAACCTCTTTCATGGTGAATACTAACTTGTGAAATATCAGTTTGATATAAAAGAACAAACCCATCATAGTTGAGGTTAACTCTATTAAAAAAAAACATATATACGGCATTTATTGTTTTTGTTTTCTTTAGTTTTTCTTATTTTGAAGGGTGAGGTGAAGGAGTATTTATCAGCAACAGGTTCCTTACTTATACCACCATCAGAAATTTCTTGCATTTTACTAAGAGAGGAAGCTCATACTGTCCCACCACAATTGGGCAGAATATGTTTCAGTCCAAGTAAAACTGTGTAAAATAACAAACAGAAAAATAAAACAAAAACCAAAAAACTGTATTTTTTAATACAATGGACAAAATTTCTCATCTCCTTATTTTTCTCAGCTACTTCCATTTTCTCCGAAGTACTCACCTAATTGGTGCCCATGTTCTTCTGTCCTCCATTTTAACATCCAATTTGTCCTTTCCACAGCATATCCTAAATGGGCAACATTCTGCATATGCTTTCCTATCACCTCCCCCAATCAAAATTCACCTATCATTTCACCCATCCCTTGGAACTATGACCAATTACCTAATCTGATAAACTGATAAACTGCTGAGCAATCTCTAGCAAAAAACAGATTAACATTTAAAAACCATATGTACCCCAATTCTACTTCTGATAACTTAGAACTAGAAAGATCAAAGGAACAAAAGGAATGAAAATACTTTTAAGAGGAAAAGTAAGAAGCACGAAGGCTGAACTACTATATATCTTGGCCAAATGTGTGCATATATATATGTACATAATGTGTGTATATATATATGTACATAATGTGTGTATATACATGTACATGTGTGTATATATATGTACATGTGTGTGTATATATGTACATATATATATACACACACACATACACACACAGAGTTCTGATGTGATAAGCTGGAAAGAAAGAGTCTTTTGCTCATCCAGTAATTCATAAACATTAACTTTTAAAGAAGTTGGAGACCTGCCTTAAAATAATCTGTGAGGGAAAGTAACTTGGGTATAGCTAAGAAAACACTAACTATGAACTGATAACTACTAAAGCTGGGTGATGGATTCATGAAGGTTCATTAAAAATCTGCTTCTCTATATATTCACATTTTCCATACTGAAAATAAAGAGAAAAAAGGAAGAGAAGAATCAATCAGTCAATCAATTCAGTGGCAACAGTAATGAAAATGCATCAAGTATATTTAAGAAATTTGAAACGGCTGAAACAGAAAATAAGTGATCAAAGAGAAAAAATCATTTAACAATGCATGACAATAAGAAATAAGGGTAATTGCAAATGACATATCAGATAAAGGGCTAGTATCCAGTATCTATAGAGAACTTATCAAACTCAACACCCAAAGAACAAATAATCTAATCAAGAAATGGACAGAAGACATGAACAGACATTTCTGCAAAGAAGACATCCAAATGGCCAACAGACATCTGAAAAAGGGCTCAACATTGCTTGGCATCAGGGAAATTCAAATCAAAACCAGCGTGGGATACCGCCTCACACCAGTCAGAATGGCTAAAATTAACCAGTCAGGAAACGACAGATGTTGGAGAGGATGCAGAGAAAGGGGAACCCTCCTACACTGCTGGTGGGAATGCAAGCTGGTGCAGCCACTCTGGAAAACAGTACGGAGGTTCCTCAAAAAGTTGAAAATAGAGCTACCCTATGACCCAGCAATTTCACTACTGGATATATGCTGCAAAGACACAAATGTAATGATCCAAAGGGGCACCTGTACCCCAATGTTTATAGTAGCAATGTCCACAATAGCCAGACTATGGAAAGAGCCTAGATATCCATCAACAGATGAATTGATAAAGAAGACGTGATATATATACACAATAGAATACTATGCAGCCATCAAAACCCCCCCCAAATCTTGCCATTTGCAACAATGTGGATGGAACTAGAGGGTTATGCTAAGCAAAATAGGTCGATCAGAGAAAGACAATTATCGTATGATCTCATTGGTATGAGGAAATAGAGCAACAAGACAGAGGATCATAGGGGAAGGGGGGGAAAAATGAAACAAGACGAAACCAGAGAGGGAGACAAACCATAAGAGACTCTCAATCTCAGGAAACAAACTGAGGGTTGCTGGAGGGGAAGGCGGTTGGGAGGTGATGGACATTGGGGAGGGTGTGTGCTATGGTGAGTGCTGTGAATTGTGTAAGACTGATGAATCACAGACCTGTAGCCCTGAAACAAATAATACATTATATGTTAATTAAAATAAATAAACAAACAAAAAGAAATAAGGGTAAAAGGTAAATGATTAAGACTGTGTAAAATAAGTGAAAACTGAATGTTTGGAAATACTTCAAAGAATTTTGAATTCTTTGAATTCTTTGAATAAATACTTCAAAGAATTTTTTAAATCTGGTAAAATTTCAGAGATCTGATTAAAGATTTTTAAAGGAACAGTATTAGTTTTCAAAACAATGACAAATTTAAGATGAAGAATAAGTTAGCCCTAGCAAGAAATGTTTTGATGGCAATGAAACAAAGTATATGATACCAAACACATCATTGACTCAAAATCCTAACTAACTCTAATAGACTTGATAAAGTGGGGGGAAAGGCCACTTACTAAGTTCTCCTCAGAACCTATTTAATAGGAGATGGAATGTTTGGCAAAGTCCCGATCTATTCTTAAATTAGTCCAAATCATTAAACATCCCTTTTATAAAGTTTTTTTTTTTTAGGTGTTAATCTGGAATTCTTTAGTATAAATCTATTAAAACTGATAAAAAGCCAATTCCAATTTGTCTAATTTCTACTAAGTTACATAGAATCATAAGCCTAGAAGCTAGAAAGATGAATAAAGTAGAACCACTGCCCCTGAAACTCAAGTGGAGACATAACAGGCTATGGGAGAGCACAGGAGGTAGTTCAAGAAGACTCAGATCCTACAGAGCTGGCCAGTGGTTATCCTCACCATCAACCACCTGAAGCATGGCCCAACGGTACAGAATATAATCAAGATATTAGCTGGAACAGAAGGAAAAGTGACTAGATATATGAGTATGATATTATATTCAACTTAACTCCAATACCCACAATATCCTTAAGTCAGATGAAAGGTGACTGGCAATGATTCAAAATGAAGCAGCAGAAAGCATTCATTCCTTTAAATATTTATTGAACTACAAAGAGCTCAGTCTAGTAGAGACAGAAAGTCAAAAAATAATGAGAATATTGTGGGATGAGTACACTTTTAGATATGTGTACTTAGGAGGATGTCATAAGTAGTTTGAATGGGTTAAGGAAGGCTTCTCAAAACCTTGCTGACTAAACTCCATCTTGAAACATGGGTTTGTCAGGCAAACTGGGTGGAAGGACATCCAGGCAGAGGGAATAACATGTACGAATGCAGTGGAACATGAAATCATGGAGTATACATGCTTAGTGGTCAGAAACTAGTCATAGAGAAAGTAGGACTTAAGGGCAAGAAATTCAAAACCCTGGAAGCAAACGACAAACTAATGTAACTCTGTACTCAACTAGTGAGCCACCACACAGCTCCGAACTTTCTCCTTCTTTAGGGCCTAGAATCTGAGTTCATTAAAGATAACTGTTAAGGTCAGTGGTCAGGCTGCAAAGTCAGGCAGATCATTAAATATATTTTAATAAGAACTAAAATATAGACCCAATAAAGGTCTGTAAGGAACTAGTGAAACACAAGATCAAGTTAAAGGTAGTGAGGTGGACTACAAGTTACCAATAATTCGACAGAAATCTAAGATTTCTGGTAACACGTCAAATGGGAATTCACTTTTCTAGTTTTGTTTTACTCAGTAATGTTGTCTACTATACATTAAAACAATTTATCGGGACGCCTGGGTGGCTCAGTCGGTTAAGCCACTGCCTTCGGCTCAGGTCATGATCCCAGGGTCCTGGGATCGAGTCCCGCATCAGGCTCCTTGCTTGGCAGGGAGCCTGCTTCTCTCTCTGCCTCTGCCTACTTGTGCTCTCTCTCTCTCTTTGAGAAATAAATAAATAAAATCTTTAAAAAAATTTATCATGAACTCCAGCAGCAACAAATATATAAGGAAGACTTGTTATCTAAAAATTATTGTGCTAATTTTAGTATATAAGGAAACAACAGGAATGATCTTTAAACTCAAGAAGCTTACAGCCATAGTAAGTAGAACACACAACTCTTGATCTCGGGGTTGTAAATTTGACCCCCCACAGTGGGTATAGAGATTGCTTAAAAATAAAATCTCAAAAAATGTTTTTAAAAAAGAATCTTAGCGCCAAATTAAGGGAGTAAAACAGTCACCTAAATATATGAACATATATACAAAGTAGGACATGTGTTAGATAAGGGCTTTCCTTTATTTAACAATGTACTTTTTTACTAGCTTATCCTGTGATGTTACATTCATGTGGTAAGTGATGAGATTGATAATAAAAAATACTGATAAAAGGAGAAAAGGGCCATTATGGAATCAGTGTTAATAGTGGCAGTGAGCAAATTCTTTGAACAAGTCAATTCTAAAACTCAAGGTTTATAGGGTTTGGATCTTATATATGCAGTCAGTATCCCACATCATTCAAATTACTCAAAGTCCTTAGTATATAAGATGTGAAAGAGTATTTAGACTGCCTGAGCTGAATTATTATGAAGCAAGAGTTAAAAACATTCTTTTTCAGGGGTGCCTGGGTTGGTTCAGTCAGTTGAGCATCTGCCTTCGGCTCGGGGCATGATCCCAGGGTCCTGGGATTGAGTCCCATATCAGGCTCTCTGCTCAGAGGGGAGCCTGCTTCTCCCTGTCCCTCTGTCTGCTGCTCCCTCTGCTTGTGCTCTCTCTCTGTGTCAAATAAATTAATAAAGTTTAAACAAAAATCCCTCTTCAAAGTTTGGTGAGTATGTGAATAAGAAACACCTGCTATCAACTCTACACAAATACCAAAAGGCTTGTAAATTTTATTGGCAATTATTTTGGAGGGGTTTTCCAGAAAATGAAATTATTATATCCACAGAAACATTTTTCACTAGCTTTGACTGTTCAAGTTTTCCTTTTTCATGCTGAAATACATTTGAAAAACAATTTCAAAGGAGAGATTTTTGCTTTGCTTTACAGGGTTATTAGCAATTCATTTAAGTCCCCAAAAAGCATTTTATATTTACTTTCTTTAATGTGTCTGCTTATATGATGGTAATTTTATACCTTTAATACAAGATAATAAATTTCCTAACCTTCAGTTAAAATGAACCATATGGGTGAAAACTATCAAAAAATACAGCATAGAACTCTACGACCTAGCAATTGCATTACTGGGTATTTACTCCAAAGATACAAATGTAGTGATCTGAAGGGGCACCTGCACCCCAATGTTTATAGCAGCGAGGTCCACAATAGCCAAACTATGGAAAAAACCTAGATGTCCATCAACAGATGAATGGATAAAGAAGATGTGGGGTACACACACAAGAATATTACTTAATCACCAAAAAAAATGAAATCTTGCCATTTGCAATGACGTGGATGGAACTAGAGGGTATTATGCTAAGTGAAACAAGTCAATCAGAGAAAGACAATTACATGATCTCACTCATCTGTGGAATATAAGAAACAAAACAGAGGATCAGAAGGGAAGAGAGTAAAAAATAAAACAAGATGAAATCAGAGAGGGAGACAAACCATAAGAGACTCTTAATCACAGGAAACAAACTGAGGGTCAATTGAGGGGAGAAGGATGGGGGGATGGGATAACTGGGTGATGGGCACTGAGGAGGGCACATGACATAATGAGCACTGGGTGTTCTATACAACGGATCAATCACCGACTCCTACCTCTGAAGACAACAGTACATTTTGTTAATTAACTGAATTTAAAGACCAAAACTAAAGCATAGACAGCAAGAAGTATTAAAGTTAAATAAAGAAAACACTCCACTTTTATAATGTTTGAAGTTCAAGTAACCTGCATAAGCTCTCATGTAAAGAACAGATTCTGAAATAAATCAGGCCTTGGTTCAAATACCCAGAACAACACTTATCATTTACCAATTACTCAAGTAAGCACCCCTGTCTAAGCCATAGTAAAGTGAGCACATGACACAATCAGCTCATCCTGATTTCAAATTCCAAAGCTGTCATTTACCAGTTGCATATCACAGGGCAAATTAGTTGGCCTCAGTTTCCCTTCCCCAGACTGCTTCCCTGATTTAAAAAAAAAATAACAACAGCTACTTCTCAGAGATACTTTAAGGATTAAATGGTATAAAATACATGAAATCATCTCATATAAGGCCTAGCAGATAGAGGCACTCAATAAATATTAGTTCCATTCCTTGCTCCTCTCCAAAGAATTCTCCTAAACTATAGTTTATACACACAATATTAGTTTAATTCCTATAGTCATTATTAGAAAAGTGCTTGGTAATACTTTTTATTATAGCTTGGGACAAAGAAATGAGTATTGGAATCTTTTGCATTACTTGTAGATAATATAAATAAAGTATACAGAAAGTATTTTTGAAACAATCATAAAATGATAAAATACATGAGTAAAAAATAGCCTATGTCACTTTGAAACAAGAATATACTCCAGAAGAGAAAAATCATGGCTTTCCCCTAACCTTAATGTTCTGTGGTGGCAGGTATCACATCTACCTTCGTCATCTGAGGTCTTCCCAACACCAAAGACAGTATTAGATATGCAGTAGGTAGTCCATTATTATTTTGTCGTACATATAAATGAATGAATGAATGAATGTGCAAAGGACATAATTCATTTTCCTGTCAAATATTAAGGGATTTCAATCTCAGGAAATTCTCTTTGTTATTCATTTGAAAACCTTTTCAGCCTATATCATTTATTTTTAATTGTTTAAAATGTATTAATTTGAGGGGCGCCTGGGTGGCTTAGAGGGTTAAACCTCTGCCTTTGGCTCAGGTCATGATCTCAGGGAGCCTGCTTCCCCGCCCCCACCCCCTCAATCTCAGCCTGCCTGCTTGTGATCTCTCTCTCTCTCTCTGTGTCAAATAAATAAATAAAATCTTTAAACAATAAAAAAATAAAAAACAAAATAAAATGTATTAATTTGAGATGACATGCAATGTTAACACTGGTTTCAGGTATACAACTAATGATTTGACAAGTTTATACATTGTGCTATGTTTACCATCAGTACAGCTACCATCTGTCCCATTACATCTCTATTACAATATCATTGATTATATTTCTTATGCTTTGCTTTTTTTTTTTTAAAGACTTTATTTATTTATTTGACAGACAGAGATCACAAGTAGGCAGAGAGGCAGGCAGAGAGAGAGAAGGGGGAAGCAGACTCCCTGCCGAGCAGAAGCCCGATGTGGGGCTCAATCCCAGGACCCTGGGATCATGACCTGAGCCAAAAGCAGAGGCTTAACCTACTGAGCCACCCAGGTGCCCAATATGCTTTGCTTTTTATTTCAATGACTTAGTCATTCCATAACTGCAGTCTATATAATTTAAGAACAACAAAACACAGATTCCCTCAACTGTCTCTTCTTTTTTTTTTTTAAAGATTTTATTTATTTATTTGACAGACAGAGATCACAAGTAGGTGGAGAGGCAGGCAGAGAGAGAGGGGGAAGCAGACTCCCTGCTGAGCACAGAGCCCGATGTAGGGCTCATCCCAGGACCCTGAGATCATAACCTGAGCAGAAGGCAAAGGCTTTAACCCACTGAACCACTCAGGTGCCCCTCAACTGTCTCTTCTTTAAGTATTTTCTAAGTTGCTACGAAGTGTCAAGCTCTTGTTGGGGATATGCATAATTTAAAAGCCTTTCATACATGAAAAATGTTAGCATGGCTTCTCTAATTTGAAAAACAGCAATAACAGTAACCTTTGTTGGAGTCATATTTTGCAAACTTTGCAGCACTTTCCTGTTTCTCCATCGCACTGATAAAATGCTCTTTGTTCATGCAATATTCCTTTTCACTGGATGTCCTTTTTTGCCCTCATTTTCCTGCTTTCATCACCCCAGCTGGACCCCCAATGTTATTTCCTCAAAGGATATCCATTTCTGACTGATTTGAGCAAAATTAATGTTTTCTATCAGAGCAGTGAACCCCAATTCTAAGGGGAGTGACATGATTTCACTGTCTCTTCTGTTAAACTGTGCACTGTGACTTGAGAACAATCTTATTCATCTCTGCATTCCAAGAATTTAACACAGAGGCTGGCACATAATAATATTCAGAAAATCTTTACTGAAACAAATTGAATCCTTTCCCAAGTTACTTTTCTAATTTGTTATAAAAAAGAAACAGGTATAAAAGAAATTTTCAGTAAGCATTTTTTTAAATAAGATGAGATCTTTCTTTTATTAAAAGATGCTAAAGAGCAACAAAATATTTCCCAGATTATGTATGTTATCAAACAGAAAGGCTTTTGGACACATGCTCATTTTATCAGCAAAATTCACCACGAAGGTAAGTGATATCATGACATATTACAAATTGAATGGCATGTATAATAAGATATTAACATCATATTAACATATTTAAATGTGAAATCATTTAAAGGAGGCTTTGTTTTTTAAAAAATTCTGGTTTAGGTCCTTATACACTGTATTCTGATTCCAGAAACTATTTCTAAAGCTTATTACAAAAGCCAGTAAAACTGGAGTTTATTCAGCAGGCCATAAGAGTCAGAGTGCTGGTTTCACTGTGGTGTAATAAAAGAATGAGAGAGTAGCTATCTACTCAGCAAAGGTGTTGCAGCATTAATGATAGGGAAACTGACCTGAGAAAAACATCTGAAACCCACAGCATAATCTGTAGAATGAAGGAGGCGACACTGCCAGTCAATACAATGCACTCTATTTACAAATTACCTTATTCTGATGTACAACCTCTTTATGATTTGCCGTGTATACAGAAGCGCAAGTCTCTATTCTCAGTTATCCTTAAGGAGGTTGCACCCTTGTTAATGATAGGTGTCAAGATCTCCCAAAGAGATGGACTTTACCCACTGGAAAATGTTGAGACTTTCCGGGATCACTCTGGCCAAGTTCTTAAACTTGAGAAGGTGGTGATTAAAAGTTAGCAAGTGGCTCTGTTGTGGTGAGATGTAGGGTAAAGAATAATTGCTAACCCACACTGCAGGCAGCACCAAATACTAACTTTACTGAACTACAGAACTCAAAGACTGCTTAGTATAGGAATCACCACCGCAATAAAGAAGAGGAATTACTTGGATTTAGGAAAACTTTTGAAGTTTCACCTAGTGTTCTTCCTTATGTTCTTCCATATTCAGCAATACTTCTTACTATTTAAATATAACTCTGAATGTAGACACTGTAGAATCCAAGGAAAGAATCTCTGGAATGTTGTAACTGTTTGAATAGCTCGTACCCTGTAAATACCTGCATCCAAAAGAAAAAGAAAAGAAAAGAGAAAAGAAAAGGATAAGAAAGGAAAGAAGAAGACAGGCAGGTTGGAAGAGAAGAAAGCTGAAAATGTCACTACTTTATCAGTACTAAACTTCCTGAAAATATAGTTTTAACAATGCAAAATTGCATATGACATGAGGTATAATTAACAAAAATCAGACTAAAATAGCACTAAATTTCTGTGGACAAGAATGTCCCCTGTGGCTGAGGGGAAGCAGAAGTGATTCTGATGTGATATTAAGTTAATTCAGGTGAGTAACAAGAGTCCACTTATTTTCACACATAAACGCTAACCATAGTGGGGGCAGCTCACCTTTTTCCTATATCCCTACAATTGTCTGGAGATTTCTGGATTCCCTCAGCAGGAACCACAGAGACTAACAACCCTTTCAAGGAGATACCCGCACCCCTTTTACAATCAGACACCAGCCCAGCAGCCCCTAGCTGCGCTCAAGCAAGGAATTTTAGGAATGGAGAAAGGAATGGCATATTCCCTAGAGAGGCTAGCTTGGAACAGGAGTAGAAGGGGGAGGAAAAAAGGGCACCCTTCACATCCCTGTCAGTCAACTATTATTAACTATTATGCTGATGGAATGGAATCTAACCTTATACTGGCCATGTCTGGCTTTCTTCCAGGTTCAACATGATTGCCAAAGAAGAGATTGTGGTTTTATTAAGTGATCTAGCCTTTGCTCCTTAAAGATCTCTGTGTTAATGCAATAGGGAGCATCTCAACATTAAATTCTCTGTTATACATTTACTCTGTTCTAAACAAAACAAAACAAAACATCTTTCATAATACCAGTACACCTAAAAGTAGTAATCACAGGTTTTAAAACAAAGGGTAGGGGGAAGTCAAATCAACAGACAACCTGAGCAAATCAAAGCTTTTTGATACACAGTGTATGGTGAGATTAATCTTGGTAGAACAGAGAAAAAAAAAACGTGATTTGAACAGTGCCTGTTGCTTCAACTTGACTCATTATTTCTGTGGGAATTTTGATTTGCATAAAGGTATGGGAGACTTTATGAAGTACCAAAGATTAACTCAGATCACTAATCATATTTACAATTCAAAAAAATCCCACATGTGCTTATAAAATTCAAAATACTGATTTTAATATTTTGTAATTCTAAAAGGTATAAAAATGCAACTCATTTAAATGAGAAAAAATCGCTTTATATAGGTCTATAGAAAAATGACAATCCATTATTATTTGCTCATTTATACCCTCATTCCAAAATATTTAAGATCAGCTTTAAAAATAATATTCCTTTTCCAAAAATAATAACCAAAACTGAAGATATTTAATAGATATTAACTGCATGCTAGGCACTATGCTATGAGTTTCACAAACATTATCTATTGTAATCAGTGAACAATGCAATGAAGTAAGTGATGTTATCCCCATTTATATTGAGAACACCAATTTAAAAAAAAGTAGCTTAGCCAAATCTTAAAATTAGTAAGTAGCAAGATCTTGGAGAGTAAAGATTTGTAAAGAAGAAAAACATATAAAGATAGGAGAAAAAATAAGAGTGTATCACACATAAAAGATCTGCCATACATATCAGAAGTAAAGAAAGTCATGCATGATGTTCACATATCTGGCAGCTTTGAACCGTGATTACACTGTAAGTAATTTCAAAATTGCTCTGCGATGCAAGAGCATTCTGGCTCTCCTATCCTTTGGTTAAGACCTTTTGGTTAAGAGTCAAGATGTCTATCTGCATGTCTTAGAGAAACGAGTCTCAAACTTGACCTGTTCAAAACAGAAATTTTCACTCCAATCTCTAAATCCACTCCTCCCTCCAGGCCTCCCCATATCAGTGAATGACATCACTATTCACAGGGTTGCTTGGGCCAAAAACTAGCAGTAATTCCTAACACCTCTTTTCGCTCACATGCTACTTCCAATCCATCAAGTCGGATAGGTTCTACTTACACAATACATCTGACCTCTTCTCACCAACTCCACTGTTCTCGCTTCCAGTTGGATCCACCACCATCTATCATACAGATCACTTTCACATAGGCTCCCTTCACAAGCTAGCTTGCACTACAGCTCCCTTTGTCTACACTCCACAGAGTATCCCACAGTGTGGCCCTACTATTCTCCTTATTCACACCAATATCACCACACTGGTCTTTTTGTTTCTTAAATATACCAAATAAGCAATGTTTTACAATTCTCAAGAATGATCCTGATACATCTTCATTTGGTAAATCTAATGTTTTTTGTAACACAACATTTTTGGCTGCCAGATCTGGGGCCCAAAATGTAACCTCCACTTTCTAGCCCCGATTCTATTCGTAATCAGTCATCTGCATGACAACCTTTATTTGTAAAGGGAAGAAGAGGGAGGAAATTGAACTAAGGGTAACAGATAAATATAGAGGTGAAAGTACAGCCTAGTATCTGTCCTCTGTGGAACTCCTTGTCTGAGATTAAATGTTTATAGTAGAGGAATGAAGGCCACAAAAATGATGGAGCTTTGCTTCATGAGAAATGAAAATCTGGAAAAGAGATTACAGCTAAAAACTGATCAAAAGGGACTTCCTGATATTCTGGGCACTAGAGTTTTTGCTTTTTTTAAAAGATTTTATTTATTTGAGAGAGACAGAGTGAGCGGGGTGGGGGGGGCAGAGTGAGACGGAGAAGCAGACTCTCCACTGAACAGGGAGCCCCATGTGGGGCTTTCTCACAGGACCCTAAGATCATGTCCTGGGCTGGAGGCAGAGGCATAACAGAATGAGCCACCCAGGCACCCCTAGCAGAGTTTGTTTAAAGCCCAGAGGATATGGTATGGCAGAGTTGGGGAAAGGACTCCCTATTAAAAAAAAAAAAAATCTCAAAAGACACATATGACATCCTCGATATAAGAACTGGTTTCCTTCTCACAGGCAGTGACAACAAAGGATCTTTGTCAAGAACTTCTTGAGCTATAGATGTTAACATTCAGGAGCCAGGGGAGGAATGGCAAGGCAGTGTGTGGGAGTGACAACTAAGGGAATGGTTTTCAGACACATACGAAGTGATAGTAGATCCTAGCAATAGCTTGTAACACTGTGAAGAAGGCTAATTTCCATGAATCAGGCCAGTGGGGTTGCTACTAGGGAGCCTGAACTACATTAATCTGCTCAGTGAAGTATATGTGTCTTTATATAAAAGTCACAGGCTGGTGAGATCTGTAACATCCAGGTTCACCTACAGGCATCTATGTTCTGCCTATAGGTGGAGCCCAGTTTTTTTTTTCTTTTATTCTATTTCTTGTATTTTTTTCTTTCTAACAGAAACTAAACAAATATGATCTTTTGTGTCATCAGCTCTAGACTCATTTACTTTGACACTTATACTTTTATTTGATGCTCTGCCCACACGTAGACAGAATTATATAATACAATGAAATGATTTTATATCATTCTTCATTTTCACCAAGAAATAAACCAATTTAAAAATTGAAGTTGTTTTTTTTTTAAATTGGATATGTAATTAGTTAAGATGAGGTATGACTGGTAATTTTATTTATTTATTTATTTATTTTTATTTATTTATTTGTCAGAGAGAGAGAGAGAGAGAGAGCACTGGCAGATGGAGGCAGAGGGAGAAGCAGGCTCCCTGCTGAGCAAGGGAAGCCCGATGTGGGACTCGATCCCAGGGTGCTAGGGATCATGACCTGAGCTGAAGGCAGCTGCTCAACCAACTGAGCCACCCAGGCATCCCGGTAATTTTATTTTTTAAAAAAGGCAATCTGGACATAGACATGCACACAGGACGAAACCCATGTGAACATGAAGGCCAAGATTAGGGTAATGCCAAACTACCAACACCTACAACAGAGGCCAAGGACAGATTCTCCCTCCTATCTCCCAGAAGGAGCCAACACTGCTGACATCTCGATCTTGGATATCTAGCCTCCAGAACTGTGAAACAATAAATTTATACGGATTAAGCCACCCAGTTTGTTGTACTTTAATACAGCAGCCGCATAACATTAATACAAGTTCAGATGAGATACATTCCATGAACTTCAAAGAAAATGCACAAGTGATCAAGAAACTACTGTAAGAACCTTTTGAAATACTTAAGAGACTAGGAAAGGTGCCAAAACACCAGAGATGGGCTATTCTTATAATTTTTAAAAGCAAAGGATGTGAATTCTGCAAATCTCAGATAAATAAACTTGCAATGAACCCATTAAAATTAGTAGGCAAATGTTTATGTAACAACTTTAAAAAGGGTTTCAATGTGGTTTCACTAAAATTAGTATTTTTATTGTTGATTCAATTATTAGGCTGGTAGATAAAGAAAATGTGAACTTCATCTATCCTGAACTTAAGTACACTTTTGAAGAAACCTTTCATGATATTCTTGAGGTCAAAACAGAGAAACATGCAGGAAATAATATGAGTTAGATACATTCATAACAGGTTGAACAACCACACCCAAAAAGAGTTGATAAAGGAAAGATGTTAACTAGAAGAGAAGTCTCAAGTCCTATGCCACAGGGCTACTTGAACAGCAATGAAAAAAAAACATGCAAGGCCTATTTATCAAACCTGTGGATGACACAAGCTGATAAGGATACCTGATCCTCTGAATGGTTAAGTCTGGATTCCAGAAGTTATCTAACTGAGGAAACACTGAAGGAATTAGAGATATTTAAATAGGAGAGAAAGAACAGAAAGATGGATATGAAAGCTGAAGGCTAGATATATGGAAGATTTAGGATCAACAAAGTTCTTGCAGGAAAGATCTGGATCTTCATAAAAGAAATAATACTTCACTTCTCTCTGCTACCATCACTCTAGTTCTAACTAATAATATGTTTACTTAACTATTACTGGTTTCCTCATGTCCACAAATTTCCCCATTTCTTTTCCTGCAATTTTCTAACCCATGCTCTAAAAAAACCAAGTTAAGCCACCTTTTGTAAACTGTGACCATGGTAGCCTGCTCTATCATTTCAAGGTACAATTATGGCTATATTAAATGTTTACTTTGAGTATGACTGGTTAGCATTCTCACTTGCCCTAGAAGTCTGTAGCAGTCTGTATACCATATGTTAAAGAAGAGTAGAAAGTGCTGATTATTTTGCTTCCTCCAAGGCTACTGGTCAAAATCACTCATCAGCGCTGATCCAATACTGGCTCCCTATTCAAGCCACAGTGTTTTACACTTACCATTATCAACCGCTCTTCTTCAGTGTACAAACTACCCTCAGGACATCTACACTACTTTCCAGCATCAGTCCCAGGAGCACAAAAGCTCTTCTGAGAGTTGATCCCCAGCCTGGGTTCCACTTTTGTGTCCTCAAGTAAATTTTTCAAGTAATTTTTATTTCAGAAGTCTTATTGCCCTTTCTTGAGCCCAGGTTTTCTGGGGGCAGGGCCACAGAGCTCCATCCCATCAGAGAACAGGTATTAGTTCTTTCTCTCCCAGAAGGCCCTGAGCATCTTATGTAAACTGACCTCCTCCTCCCCAGAAACCAGCTTTACAGAGCAGAACGTACCTGCATTCCCTGGAGGTAGCAGTCTTGTATTAATGAAGTCAGAAAACTTTCTACTCTAAGATGATGGCTGTGTACTTCCTCTATATTTCCATAACTAAGAAAGTCATTTAAGTAATACAGAAAATCAGCCTTTCTAAAATTTAAAAATCTCCTCCCCTTCCCCCACAAAAAAACCCATAAATCAAATCCTGCCAAGTCAGTGTTCAAAATCTTTCAAGAGCTGCTCATTTGCATTAGGATAAAAATACAAACTTCTTCTATGATCTACAAGAAAGTATAATATCAAAAGGCTCCCTTCCTACCTCCCCAGCAACCAGTCCCATCCTTCATCTTGCTTGGAAATACAGGCCCACTTGTCTTCTTTCACTTCATTGAGGAACACAACAACTCTTGCCTACCTTAGGGTTGTTGCACACTATATATCCACTAATCTCTCATACCGCACAGCTCTGTGTATATCCCCTTCTTACTGACTCTTCAGCTTAAATTTCACCCAAATATTAAATATTAATATTTAATATTTCTAAATATTAAATATAAACTAAGGTCTAAATATTAAATATAAACTAAGGTCCTAGTGCTCTTTTTCATTGTCCCCCTGTTCTTATACTTTGCAGCACCTATCATAAATCATTATTATACATTTCTGTATATGCTTAATTTTTAATGTTTTCTCCCAAATTGGACTACAAGCTCTGTAAGGACAGAGCCTGGCTGTTTTGTTAGTCACTAGATGGCAAGTTCAGTGCCCAGCACATAAAACATCAGGGAATATTTCAAAACTGAGTAATAACTAGAAGTGGCCAACAACAGAACCACCAATGTTCAAGGCTTGGAAAAAATCTTCAGTGTACATCAAAGGTTTTGCAGAAGGAATTCCTGAGTTAGAAAGTAACATCAACTATACAAACTCTAACTTTCTAATTTTGAAACTAATACTTGATAAGATATAGTCTGCTATATGGATTCTAAGAAGAGGAGGTCATTTATAATCTGGGAAGTCAGTTCAAGGAGAAATTACCTAAGATAGAAGTGACATAGAACTTAAGAGAAATCTTTCACTTAGAAGGGCTCAAGACAGAGAATTTCAGAGGTGTGAAAGTGGGTAAAGGCAAACATAGAAATGGAAATTAGAACATCTTATCTAAGAAGATCAATCTGATTCATTGAGAGAGGCATGGAATAACAACAGGTTAGGCAGAAATGGTAAGGTCAGTTGATAAAGGGTCTGAACTGAGTTCCATCTCTTGATCAGCAAAGCAAAGATATTAGGGACAGTCATCTGTATATGATGAATTTGTTAGAAGGAAAAGTAGTCAGAGATAAAGGGCCAGTAAGAGGCTACTAATCCACCATAATAATTATGAAGCTCAAAGTAAAGACGGGGGTAACACTCTTCTACATATCACTTATATAATCAGGTTCACTGCAAAGAGACCACAGTTTCCATAAGCAACAGCAGGACAGAGGGACTACCACAGATAGCTGTAGGAGCCCAGGGGGATACTCAGCATTTGCTGAGGCCAGGATGGGGGGGGTGGGTGCTCAAGGCAACTGGAGAAAAGGCTATTATTTCTCAAACCCGTATAGAAGCATTTTAATATTTTAGCAACCAGTATAATGTACCTGTGAGTACTGGGCGAATTATCAGCCCCAAGTAAAGAAAGCCTAGATGAGACAAGGAACAGTAGGATAAGAGAGGATAGGATCAAACCAAGAGAAATCTTAAAGAAAAAAGAAAATAAGAAACTAGAAGGCTAAGTATCAGAAACAAAGAACATTAAGTACTCAGTAAGTTCAAGATTTCAAGCCTGAAGAACCCTAAAGGATTATATTAATGATAGGGATAGGATATTTTGGAAAGAAAATAAATTTGAGTGAAATGGCATAAAAGAATTCTGAGTTTTTAATCTGTTGAGCTCAAATGTTGTTTACAGTTATTTCTAAACATCCTAAATGCAACTAGAAACATAAATTTTAAATTCAGAACTCAACTCAAAGTTGCAGACTTTGAGAAAAACTAAGGAAAAATCAGTATAAATGTGATAACTACAGATATGCTCTTTAAGTGAACATTATAATGAGTAATTGGTAGAGATTTTACAATAAAGTAAATTAAAACTGACCAAAATATACCATTAAATTAAAAATTAGGGTGTTATATAATATTGCAAACTGAACAAATCATTCAATAAACCCAAGATTCATTTAAAACAGTGGCCCTCAGGTAACCTAGGTGGCTCAGTCAGTTAAGCATCTGAGTGTTGATTTTAGCTGAGGCCATCATCTCAGGGTCGTGGGATCGAGCTCTGCATCAGGCTCAGCATGGAGTCTACTTGTCCCTCTCCCTCTGCTCCTCCTCCTGCTTGCACACTCTCTCTCTCAAATAAATAAAAACTCAAAAACAACAACAACAACAAAACAGTGACCCTCAATTCAGGATGCATTCTATAATCATTTGGGTAATTAAAAAAAAAAATTACACTGACTGTGGGGGCACCTGGATGGCTCCGTCAAGTTAAGTGTCTAACACCTGCTTTTTGCTCAAGTCATGATCTCATGGTGGGTTGTGAGATCAAGCCCTGAGTCAGACTCCATGCTGGGTGGGGGGAGGAGGGATCTGCTTCAGATTCTCTCTCCCTCTCCCTACCCCTCCCCTCTGCCCTCACTCTCAATCTCTAAAATAAAATTTTTTAAAAATCTAAAAAAAAAAAAAAAAAAAAAGGTACTGATTGCTATGGACTGAACTATGAACTAGATCCTTGCAAAATGTGCCTGTTGAAGCCCTGACCCACAGTGTGATTGTATTTGGAGATGGGGCCTTTTTGGAGACCATTAGGTTTAGATGAGGTCAGAAGGGTAGGGTCTTCATAACGAGGTTAGTAATCTTTTAAAAAATACCACAGAGCTTCCCCTGTCCTTCTCTCCCCCACCATCTCCTTATCTTTTCTCTGCCTTGTGAGAATACAGTGAGAAGGTGTGTAAAAGCTGGAAAGAGTCCTCACCAGACCCAACGAAGCTAACATACTGATGCTTAAATAATTAAATGAGAATCACTGAATTAAAAAATATTCTAAGACTGCAAAAATATCTATATCCAAGTCAGTCACCTGGCTAATTTAATTGAAATATTCTGAAGGAAAATCTGTGACCTAGGAGAAATGCGTTCCACACATAGTAAATACTCTATAAATGTTTGTTACATGAACAAAATATATGAATGAATGAGAAATGCATGCGTGACTAATGGAATAAAATGATCTTGTGAGAGAAAAGTCAAATATCACAAGCTGAGAAAATATAAAAACTTAATCTTCACTGAAGAGGTATAAAACAATAAAGGCTTACCTAGATCGTAAAAATAGTTTAAACACTGAAGAGCCAAAAATCTAAAACCATGCTTATATTACTTATTTTAATTATACAATGACCCCTTTAATTGTTCAGTGGCATATAATAAACATTTCAAAGATCAACTCCAAAAATATTTTTAAGAAAATTAATACAACTTTGAGGTTGCCTTTTTATTTAGTTTTACTTAAGTTTCATGTAAGTTTGTTATTACAGATGTCTACTAATGAAAGGCTGAAGAAGAAGTGGACATTTCAATGTATGCTAAGTTGTACGTACACTTTGCTTTTCCACTAAATCTAAAGAAAAATAAGTTCTTGCATGCATTTCAACAGAAGCAAAACTCGGGAAAAATTCCTAATTTAGTATTTTTAGCTCATCTGAGGATATTGTTTCCATTGACTAAAAACAGAATTACAGATACTTAAAATAACATATAAATATTATGACTAGGAGTAGAAGAATTCCATATACAGTTTCCTTAATATCAGTTGATAATTGTACTGAACCCATGTCTAGGTTACAATGACTATATAACGTCATGGCTTTGAGAAGATAATGTGGGAAATACACCCAGGAGAACTTAAGAGAGGAACTGAAGAAGAAGGTATAGCTGAAATCACTAAA
This sequence comes from Mellivora capensis, assembly GCA_004024625.1. Classification (NCBI taxonomy): domain Eukaryota; kingdom Metazoa; phylum Chordata; class Mammalia; order Carnivora; family Mustelidae; genus Mellivora; species Mellivora capensis. The sequence goes on along the minus strand of PISX010000145.1, from coordinate 154,911 downwards.
AACAGCAACACCCCATCACTGAGGATAACTTGTTCGATCAAGAGAACACCACACTCTAAACTTGCTACAAATTTCACAAACTTAATAGTAAGCTAAAAGATCGACTCTAAAAATGTCTAAAAATATCTTAAAATATCCAAGAATAGCAACTCAAGCCAGGCCCTCAAAATAAAGCTGCCGATAATTACATGTAAAATTTGTTTGATACTTTTTCTTTCTGATTAGCAAAGCAACAAGCCCTCACTACATAAAACTGGTGAACACAGAGATACATAAACACCTGCAAATCTACCCCTATTTTTAACATTTTAGTATGTCTCACCCTGTCATATCTTTTCAAGGAGAGTTGACACCCTATGTATATTAATAAAAAAATTATAGACATATATAATATATATTATATACTATTTACTCCTCTAAATTGGTATAAGCATTTCCCATTTCATTAAGAAACTCTTCATCAACATAATTTTCTAATTTTACATAATACTTCATCTAAAGAATAACCTTTACTCAAGCATTGTTTCCAAACATAATTTTCAATTATAGACCTTAGTAACCGTATTTATACATAAAGTTCTGTCTGCATTTATGATCAGTTTCTTAAGATTAGAGTGTTAAAAGAGGAACTAACATTAAGAGGCCAAAAACCTGTGTGGATATAAGGGTCCTGATAAATACTACAAAATTTCCTTCCAAATTGGGGCACCAATTTCTATTTCTATGAGTACTAGGTGAGAATATTCAATGTTACCAATAGTGTTATCAATCAAACCAATACAATGTTAGCAATGTAAAATAATCTCAGTAGTTTTAATCTTCTTTAAGATCATGGGCGAAACATGTTTTTTGTTATAATGTGTATTTCATGTTTGCAAATAGGGATGGACACTTCCTTCTTTTTCTTATTTTTAAAACATTTTTAGATGAGTTTGTTGTGTAAGCTGTTAACCTGTGATAAAAATTTCAGAATGCACCAATTTAATTATCAGTCACGGAAAAACTAAGCTATTGCGGTCTTTATACTTTAAGAGATAATCCACTGGAGGTAGTAAAGTCAAGGCCAATGGTATAATTTTTGTAATAACATGGTTTACTGTGCTCATTAATACAACTGTGGAATCATTCAGATGTTAAAGTGAACTACTGTGGTTCTAAAACTATGTAATAATTAGAAATAATCAGACTTATAATGTAAAATGACATAATATTTTAAAACATTTTATTGGTAAATAATCATATCTAAATAATCAAAGTAAAATTCCATCTCTGCTATAATTACCAAATAGAGAAAATAAGAACTAAATTCTGCACAGTTCAAATACTTATACTATATAACCTGTAAAATAAAATGTAATATCAATTATCTTTCTCTGTGCTTTTTTAAAACTATATTTACTTATGCTGACAATAATTTAAATCCCAAGGTTCATTCCTGACTTGGAATTTCTCAACTGTCCAGAAGTCTCCACAGTTAGCCTTTATGTCCAGTAGATAAGTTACCTGGATGACTTTTAAAATCAATCATATCCATGAGATTATACAACAGAACAAAATACAATAATTTTAATTTAAAAAGTATTTAAGTCCCAATTTCTTTATGGGTGGGGTAAGAGTGATTCCTGTATTAGAGCTTATTGTGTTATAGAACCTGGCAATAGCCTGCAGAGGTGTTCAATAAACATTACTCCCTTACTTTTCACTCCTCCCTCTCCCACCCTTCTATCCATATACTGTTGACAAATAAATTTATTTGTAGTTAGATGTGTGATAAAATAGGATATAATTACATACTTAAATATCCATCACCAAACATTTTTACGCTCTATTAACAGTTGAACATAATCTGCTACAGGATCATGTGAAAGGATTCTTTTCCAACTCAATATTAAAAAAGAAAAGACACTTTGCAAAAGAATACTTTTTGCAAGGGTGATTAAATTAGGTAATATGTATTAATTAACCTCAAAATATCCCAGACGTTAGGTCAGCTGTTATCATTCTATACCAGTGGTTCTAGACTTTCACTGTGCATCAATTTATTTAGGGAAATGCAATCCATTCTATACAAAAATGAACAGATAGAAGGAAAAGATGTGAATAGAATCATGGCCTTAGGTGATGGGCAAAGAGTCTCCAAAGCAGAGCTCTCTCTGACACTGTCCTGGTTAAAACCTGTTTGTCTAGGGACTGGCTCAGATGCTCCAGTTCCAGCTTCCCAGCCTTCCAAAGTGCTGACGTGACCTCAGTCGTCTCTTTGCTGGAGCTGTATCCAACTAACAAAACCCAACACATGCAGGCACTTGTTTCTCCATTATCCAGTGCCTTCAAGGGCAGCAGAGAATCAGGAGTCAGTCACCTCTGCTAGTTCCACCCTTGATAGTTTTTACCCTTAATCTTTAAACACTGCTCAAAGGCTATCAGGCAGATGGACACATCAATGATCAGTGGTGGAATTAACCAAATAAAGACAAAATATAAATCCAACTATATATTAACTAGATGAATAACAGAATTTTAGAGAAGGAAAGGATCTAGCAAACAAACCAAGTTTACCCATCTGCTGATGAAGATCCAAAGGCTTATTTCATTGAGCACTCTACATGAGGAAAGTCACCCTCCGTCCTTTTCTTCCCACCTGACTCCCTCTCTCCCTTCCTTCCTGTTTTTCAATTGCAAAGATAAAGAGAAAATAGGTTATTGAAGAGCCAGGGAAAGGGAAAATTATCTTAAGTATTACTTTACTTGATGCAAATATGATATACATGCTTCTTAAGAGTTGAGTATCTATGTCCACATGAAGAGTAGAGATGTTATTGAAAAATAACTTCTCGAGGCACCTGGGTGGCTCAGTTGGTTAAGTGTCTGACTCTTGATTTCAGCTCAGGTTGTGATCTCAGGATTCTGAGATTGAGCCCCAACTCAGGCTCTGAACTTAGGGCAGAGACTGCTTGAGATTCTCTCTTCCCCTCTCCCTCTGCCCCTCCCCCTGCTCTCTCTCTCTAAAATAAATAAAATCTTTAAAAAAGAAGAATCACTTTTCATCTCCCTTTTGGGAAGGATTCCCAATCCTTGGGATACTTGACAAACAGTATCACCTATAACTTGAATGCATTATCCTTAAAACTGCATTATCAATAATTGGTACATCAAAATCAACATGTGTGATGAAGCCTCATCTTAACCTCCTGTGCCCATTTACCACTGAAGATCTGCAAATACTTGAACTTTCTTCTTCTACCTCAAACTAGCTCCTCATTTTAGAGGACTATGTACATAAAGATAATAAAACATAACATATTCTCTTTTTTCCTTCTATTACTAAAAAAAAAAAGTCCTAAAAATCTGGAATATAAATTAGAAAACACCATCTCCTATCCTAACATACAAAATTTACACATTTAACAACCCTTCCCCTCATTCTAAAGATGAGAATGAGGGTAATATGGAACCCACTCCAATGTGCTTTTATAGCACACAGAGAAAGCAAACTTGTACCTAGCACTTTAGAATCAATAAATGATACATAGATATATGAATAAAAGTTCTGCTACTTCAGATGCAATAAAAAGTTAGCTTTCATTTTTACTTTAGTATCCTTTATAAAAATTATACAGTTATTTACACAAGTAGGCTAGTTATATAAGTTGGTTTGGGATATGTTTTACATCTTAATGTACAGTGCATAAGGTCACCGATGCTGGGCACATAGATAACTCTCCTGTCTTCTAAAACAGTGCTTGTCAAACAACCTGTGAAGGACACTTTCGTTTTAATTTCCAATTTGTCAAATAAATACCTTCACTAATGCAAAGTGAAATTTGAAAAATATAAAATACTGGGCGCCTGGGTGGCTCAGTGGGTTAAAGCCTCTGCCTCCGGCTCAGGTCATTGTCCCAGGGTCCTGGGATCGAGCCCCGCATCAGGCTCTCTGCTCAGCAGGGAGCCTGCTTCCTCCTCTCTCTGCCTGCCTCTCTGCCTACTTGTGATCTCTGTCAATAAATAAAATCTTTAAAAAAAAAGAAAGAAAAATATAAAATACAAACTCACAATTTTTATTACTGTGTCAAATCTTTACAAACGTTTTACACAACACTTACTTAATTCCTATATTTATTTCCAGACAGACAGGTAACAAACATTTCCCAGACCACATATCAAGTAGGCTGCATATCTTTGTTACAGAGAATACACTCTTGATTTTAGAAATGATGGAGAGTGACTGCTTTGTAACAAATTAAAATTAGAAATTAAAAATCCTTCTCATTAATGATGTTTCACCTATATGGATCTCAATTCAAATTAGGTAAAAATTTTAAAAAAGTAAAGTAGCCAGTATACTTTATTCACCCCTTTGTAAAAACCACATACTTAATTTATGATTTTAAAATGTCATTGAGTAAAGAAACTGGATTTTAAATGAATATGGATTTAGAGTAGAGTGGATTTAGAGTAGAGCAGTATAGTACAGAATAACTTCCACACTGTAGAACAGTCACTAAATAAACTATGAAAAACAAACAATAAGAGTAACATCACGGATTTATATTTAAGTAACTAAAATAAGTCCCTCACACTAATTTAACTACAATGTATTTTGGACATTTGGCAAATTGAACAGATCCTGCTTCTACTTCAGGTAGCACTGAAAGAAAAAAAGTGCTATGTACCTGTATAGAGTTAAAGAGAAGTCCCAATAATGTAAAACCAACAAAGTCAAAAATATGGTAAAATGTTTAGTTTCTCTTACCGAGGAATATATAATACTTATTAAGTGTTTTCTCTTCTTTTATGGTTTCAACACAATCTCTTATCAGTTTTGTCATTAATGCAAATAACAATACAGACCCTACCTACACAGTTGAACTTTACTAGGGTTGACCTTTTATATACTTCTATCCCTTTACTGATGAAAGAGTATCTCCTATATTCCTATCCCTAAACAAGTTAATAATACAATAAAACAAAGTGAGGTGGACAGAAAACTTTCTTGTGTCCATAATGACAAAGTTTGGTTTACCAGCAATATCACTTCATACGTTTCAAACCCGTCTTCAAAAAAAACTCAGAATCATGAAATGTTTTCATTGGTTATTTAAAACACTATTATACAGTGATTAGAATTAAAGATGAAAGTGAGGGGCAGTCTCTAAATCAACATTACAAGTGATTTCTCCAATTTGAAAGACGTTTTCTCCTTTCCTACGTCGAACTAAAAGTTTCCTTACATAAGGAAGTACAGCAGAGGTATGAGAGATGAAATGGATTGGACAGCTTCACTCCAGTCTGCTTTAAGAAAGCACTAGCTTGGGGCGCCTGGGTGGCTCAGTGGGTTAAAGCCTCTGCCTTCGGGTCGGGTCGTGATCTCAGGGTCCTGGGATCGAGCCCCGCATCAGGCTCTCTGCTCAGCAGGGAGCCTGATTCCTCCTCTCTCTCTGCCTGCCTCTCTGCCTACTCGTGACCTCTGTCTGTCAAATAAATAAATAAATAAATAAATAAATAAATCTTTAAAAAAAAAAGCACTAGCTTTCTCCACATTAAGGTTTTCCCGGTGACTGACACTACCTACTGGGAAGATAATTCTGAGATTACAAAAGCAAATTAGTTTCAAAAAGAGAAAAGTATTTCCTAAGCCCAAATTAAATTCATATTTCATTTCAAAAAGCAATAACTTTAAGACCCAAACACGGAAGGCCACAATCAGTTTTGAATGAATAATCCAGGGCCTTTCCGAGTACTTTTAATCACTGTCTGTATTCCATCACACATGAAATACAGTACAGCTTGTTCCACGTTTGATCCAAGATGCTAATGATAGTAGCTGTGGTAATCAAATCAGTAGCACAAATGATAGCACATTCACACCTAAAGTGCAAAGGAACATTCTTACCACTTTATTCTCACTTCAGCTCAGTCTAAAGGACAGGAAATAATGTCATTCCTCTCTTAACAAATAAACCTGCCATTTCAGATAACTGATCCATGACGGGTTACTAGTATTCAAAACTGACACTTGGAACAGTATCACCATGCAAGCCAACAGGAAGTGATTTCCAGGCTGGACACCTGAATCTGCTATACAGATTCTTCACTCTCTAGATAAACCTACGAACGAAGCCCATAGGATACATATTTTTAAAGTTATAGCAATTTCCTTTTTTTTTTTTCAATTATCATCTACTCTCATTGGAATTTGTGAGTGGCATCTTTCAGCTGGGACAAATGTATACTCCCAGAAATAACTGAACTTTCTGTACCCAGGAAAGCCAAGGTGTGGTACTGTTAGCAGTTGCCAAGGTATCTGTTTGCCCAACTTTTGAGCAAAGGTTGGAGCAAAGGTAGTAAGTAAGCTCTTGAAGCATGAAGTGAAAGTGGAAAAAGAAAATTTGCAGATTAGATTTCCAATACTGAATTAAAATGCACAGTGCTATATAGTACTTGATCATTAAGTGCAGTACAAATAAAAACAAACCAGAGCAGTTCATAATTCACCAAGGCAAGTTTCAAGGTTGTCTTTGCACCTCTCCTTTGTTTCTGACATACAAGCAATATGAAATTTTAAGATGTCAGTCTCTTAAGATTTCAATAACTCACTACCAGAAATAGCAAAGAGTACATAAAAATCCACAGCATACAGCAAAATGAGTTTCAATAAGACTATATAAAATATTTAAGGGAAAGGGCCTCAGTTATTTTGAATCTACAGAAAAAATGTACTCTTTATTTAACTAATAATGAAATATTTCACTCTTTCTGCCATATTCCCACTACAGCAGAGGAAGGGGTCATGGAGAGGAAAGCAGAGCTTCCTCAGCATATCCCTGCTGATGTACAAGGCATGTATGAGGGCAACAAGATGGGAGAGTGACAAGTGAGGTAGATGACGAGATCTTTTTCACTCTAGAATATTGAGGGTAGGCAGTAATGGTAAAATGAGAGAGGCGACATGGCTAGGAGGCACAGAAATAATCTGAGGCTCAAATCCATAAAGTGGTCACAGTAATGATAACATAAACAATAACAATCAAAAGTTACTAAGTGCCCATCATGTTCCAAATACCATATGGGAGGCTTAAATACACAGTTAATCTAATTCTAATTGTCTTAACAAGTAAGTGTTATCATTTCTCTTTCTATAGGCAAGTCAAGTGAGGCTCAGAGATCATTAATTTATTCACACAAGGTCACTCAGTCAGTAGCTGTATTCAGTAGTATTCTTTGGGTAAATAATGATAGACTGATAACTACTGACAGACAGACTTGTACACATGTTTATCACAGCTAATGGAAACTCTTAGATTTTAAGCTGTGACTGTCTCCAAAGCCTGGACTGACGACTTAATTAAAAAATCATAAAAGGCTAATCAAAAAAATTTTTATTAACCCTTACAGAAGATAATCCTCTGATTTGTCAAATCAACAACTAAAAAGGAAAGGCTTAATATAAGCTTAGTGGGTACTTAATAAATGTACATTAAATGAACACAAGATGACACAGGTTAGGCTCTTTTTTTTTTTTTTCTTTTGAGGAAAGAATAGGAAATCTCCTTAACCTTTCTTATTGCTACTTCTGTTCCCTGAAAGGGAAGTGTCTTCTTAAAAGTAAATTATATCTTAATCTTCAATAAGTGTTTGTTTTGTAAACTTTGGATAATTAGGGAAAATAAGAGCGTAATATAATATTTGAAGGGAGCTTAAGAATGAGCTAAAGTATATATAGATTTGGTAAGGATGCTAATAGTTATAACTTAGAACAACTATTATAGAAATATACATTGTAAAATTATTAATCAAGAACTGATCAGATTTTTAAGGAAAAAGTTAAAACTACTTTGAATTTTCTAAAAAGTATATTTTGAAATGTATTGAGTAAAAGGAATGCTAATTATGTCATATAAATGATGTATATTATTTTCTGCATAAAAATAATTTCCTTTATTTTAAGGCTCACACACTTCAGATTCTATTTTAAATAGAGATAAAATAAGAGGAGACAAAAAGAGTTAATTATTCTGCAAACTTTCAGAAATGCCCAACTAGTAACAGTTAAAACAAAACTTGTTAGTCTCTTAAACTACCACACAAGTGTTTTAAACGTTTTGTTTTGCTGTGGTTTTAAAGCTGAGTGTAATCTCTCTACTATTGCTTCCAACGGGCAAAAAACAAAGAGTGAAACTTAAATACAGCAGTAAACCACAGGACAGAGACTAGGCTCTCTCAGCCCATTCCTTTCACAAACTTGTTGATGGTCCTGTCTGCACCATCCTAACGCCTATGTTTCTCTGGCCTTGGGCCAAGAGTATCATTTTACTCTGAGTGAAGAGAAATAGAGTTTCATTCTTCCAATCTTGTACTACTTTCACCCCGACCTTGTAATCTTGTTTTTCCACATTTTCTAACTACTCACACAAAAGCTTTACCCCTAAAATATTCATACAGGATAGGAAAAGAAAAGAATGGGAAGGAGGCGTTCTCTTTATAGATAGTACTCATAGTCCTGGGCACTATTTTAAACACTGATAAGGGCAAGCATGGAAGCAGGGACTCTGCTTGCACCCAGTGAATACAGGTAATGTATCCATTGTTCCACATTGCTATGGTCTGGTGACAGGAACCCCAACTAGAACAAGCTTGCCCTGCATTTTCCTTTGCATTTAGATGCCAACTTTGATAAGGTCACACCTTAAAAGATCCACATAGCATGCAACACACAGATAGCAATAAAGCCTTCAGCTATTCCCATACTCAGATAAGACAGTAAAAAGAAGAGGAAATCAGAACAACATTCACATACACAAATAGATTTACACAGCCAACCCATTTGTAACTACAGCTATCTCAATTCTTCCTCACACCAGGGACTAAGTGGAGCCAACAAGAGTAGTGAAGAGATTCCACCCCTCCTCCCTGCCTTGCTTCTAATTCCAGAACTTTCTCAGAGGAGCTCATTGTTTTTCCTCACTAGGCTCTTTGAGGAGTATCCAAAAAAATTCCTTCATGATTTTGTTTCTTTCGATTTCAATGATGCCCTAAAATGTCCAACTCCTGACCCTTAGTTCCCCTGAAGCTCCCAAAAGATTTGACTCTTCTCCTACCCTGGAGCTCTCTCTCATGAGCTACCCATAGAAACCAATTCCCCTGATTGCCTTCCCTCCCAATCATTCCCCAAAGATCCAATCCACTTCTCCCCTACTGTTTTCCTTTCCAACTGCTCCCAAAAGAACCTGACATCACTATTAGTTAAAACACACAAGAGGGGCGCCTGGGTGGCTCAGGGGGTTAAGCCTCTGCCTTCCGCTCAGGTCATGATCCCAGGGTCCTGGGATCGAGTCCCGCATCGGGCTCTCTGCTCAGTGGGGAGCCTACTTCCCCCCTCTCTCTGCCTGCCTCTCTGCCTGCTCGTGATCTTTCTCCCTCTGTCTCTCTATCAAATAAACAAACAAACAAACAAAAAAACACCACACAAGAGGTTTGGGAAGGAGGAGGAAGAATACCACTGTAGCAAAGAAACACACACACACACACACACACAATGAAGAAATGACATTCTAATTCTTGAACCGGTTTTTCTCTTATCGGAAAGTTTTGTTTATATATAATACATCATATCATCTCTGATACAGTCAAACTTTCCCAAACTGCTTGATGAAATGATTTTATCTAATACATTTAAAGAAGTGTAATATATGTGTGTGTGTATTTTCCTAATAAAAACAACACAACTTACAGAAAGCTTACTAATATAAAATTGTGACAAAAATCAACACTGGAGTGCAAAGACTGAAGTGTAGAAGACCCAGGTTACCTTTTTTTTTTTTTAAGATTTTATTTATTTATTTGACAGACAGAGATCACAAGTAGGCAGAGAGGCAGGCAGAGAGAGAGGAGGAAGCAGGCTCCCTGCTGAGTAGAGAGCCCGATGTGGGGCTCGATCCCAGGACTCTGGGATTATGATCTGAGCGGAAGGCAGAGGCTTTAACCCACTGAGCCACCCAGGCGCCCGGACCCAGGTTACCTCTTATCAAACACTGGAAATCAGAATTTTGAAAACAAACTTCTTCAGCCAAAACTATTGATAGATTGGGATCATGCTCAAAACTCCTGTTGGAGAATGCTACAATCTAGCTCACAGTTTAACCAACTGTCAGAAATTCTTTATTTCATAATAATATTTACACTAAGATTTAAGAGTTTTGAAACAACTTCACTAACAGTATTTAATTTTTGCCTACTTCAGATAATAAAACACCTCTGGACAAAAGATAAATGTATAATTTGTTTCAGACCTTTTTTTTTCAGTCTATATATTTTTATAACCAGAAACACAGTGATAATAATTAAATGATTCCATTTTTCCTTTTAAGATATATTTACTTAAACATTCTTTATTTAAATTGTTAAACTTCAAAATTCACTACTTTAAAAACAAAACATGAAAAAGCATTACTATGATGACTGAAAATAATTAATCAAATAATTAGTATTCAATTTTTTTAAAAAGATTTTTATTTATTTATTTGACAGAGACACAGCGAGAGAGAGGGAATACAAGCAGGAAGAGTGGGAGAGGGAGAAGCAGGCTTCCTGCCGAGCAGAGAGCCCGATGAGGGGCTCGATCCCAGGATTCTGGGATCATGACCTGAGCCGAAGGCAGACGCTCAACGACTGAGCCACCCAGGCACCCCAGTATTCAAATATTTTAACACAGATTCTGTAATTTTTTTTTCCTGTGGATTCGAAAAAGATAATTTATGGAAAAAGGAGATCAAACTCTTCCTGCTTAATTTAGAACATCTTTCCTTTTTCTAAAGGATGGTCTAACTACCTTTAAGAAAAAAATGATTGTTTTTAGGTTTTCCATTCTGATACCAAATTTCTAAAAGCCTTTTGCCTCATGGAAATATAAAAGTATAGGGTCCCCAAATCTCAAACTCCTATATCTAGCTCATAATACTATGATGAATATACTAAATGATGCACATGTTTAAGATATAGTTAATATGTAAAACTTGGACAACCTTACTAAAAAATATCTAATTTATAGATAATTTAGCACAGAAAGATTTTTAAAAATTTAATGTAATTTTTTTGTTTCAAAATATCTCTATCATTTCACCAATCAAGTCATCATATGGTAAAGAATAGATACATCATGCTTCATTGAGAAAAAAATCATCTATGTAGAAATGAACTATGTCACACGGAGGGGGAGCAAATTAGCCTGCCCAGACTCAGAAACAATAGTTAAGGTTCCCTCAGTTACATAATAAAAGAGCACCATCACAAAGCACTTGGACTGTTCATATAGGACTATCAAAATAATGGTTCTCTGAAGACTACAGTCCCTTGCCCTCAGAGAACTTTAAGGTTTAACAAGGCAGAAAAACAAAAAGTTATTTTTTATTTGAATGAGGTTTATTATATTTATTTCAAGAAAGAGATGATAATTTATAAGGTCTCATGGCTTCAAAGTTGTAGCTTTTGAAGGAGGGGAATCTGAACTCCAGACAAACTGTATGCCTCATTTTAAGTGTGGGAGTAGACATTCATTTTTCCAGTTTCCATTAAAATTTCAAAATCTAGAACTGTAGAACCGTCTCTACATGTTTCTTTCCCTACATAAAGAAAGATCTACTCATTGTGTAGTGAACATCTGAACTTAATAGGTAAGGTGAATTGTAGTTCAAGTTCAGTTATTGCCAGACCTTTCATGTACCAGAGTTATCTGTGATTATTTGGATAATTTATCCTGATATAAATATACATATCTTTTTTATGAACACTCAATAGAAGAAAAAATAATTAAACATATATTACACACACACACACACACATATATATATATATATATATATATATATATATGAGAAAAATCTTAGACCTTTCTTGACAATATTTTAGAGAATTTTCTAGAATAACTAGAACATGGAATAATACATGCTGAAATGGAAGTTAAGTGATGAAGTCTGTCTATTTACTAACTGTATAGCCCTGAACAATTCACTAACTTTTCTGTGTCTCTATTCTTACACCTCTAAAATGAAGGGTATTGAATTATTTCTGAAAAGCTATGATTAAGTAAAATGAAAAGAACAAGGGACAGGATCCTAAGTTAGGCAAAAGGTAACATAAAGGGAACAGGGACACCAAAATGACTTGCTAGGAGGATGGAGTGAAGATAAATTGAGGAAAGATGATTGAAATGACTCAGTAGAAACCCACAAGACATCCTTTTCAGTATTTAGCTCCCTAAATATTCTCCAAAGTATTCACAAAGGGTGTTAATATATTATGTCAACTAGATTAACACCCGCTGTTAAAAAAATGAAATAATGAAGACTATATAGGATACAGATTTCATTGAAAGTTAGGGTTTTGTTTTTGTTTTTTTTCAAATTGAGCAGAAGTATGACAGAACTTTATACATTTCTTTTCAATTTCTCCTACATTTACACAGCACAAAACAACCTTGCTTAAATTAGCTTAATATGCAAATTTTATTCTCCCCAGTGTCCTATGATCTGTATTTGTTCTCAATAAGCAGATATACTTGTGTGAAAAGACACAAGGATCACCCTCTAAAAATCCTTGAGTTGTGGCCCACAATTTCAGAGAGCTGAGCCACATGCTGAGCTACTGAACTGATGTGACCTGAGATCTGATCCCACTGCAGTAGCCACCAGGCTACAGTGGTAGTGTTACTTTACCAAAATAAACCCCTCCCCAATACAAAAAAGTGCCAAGAGTCCTTCCAGGTGCCAACTACTATTCTTCTGGAATAAGATTCCACCAACAAAGTTAGTATAGTTTGAAATATTTTCTTTTTTAGAACATATATTTAGATTCTACTACCCACCCTAAATCTATTCTTAAAGTATCTGCAAAAACACATACATACATACATACATATGTATATATATATAAATAAGCAATATAGATTCATTGTAGAAAATTTGAAAACTAGAAAATATAGAATGAACAAATATCCTAATTCCAACACTCAAAAGACGTCCACTATTAACAGTTGATATATATTCTTCCCATCATCTCTCTATGAAATAGATACACACACACAAACACACACACATTTATTTATATATAGTGGACTTTTGCTGACAAATTTGAGGTCCTACTATATAAACTTGGGCAGCCTTTTAAATTTCCATATTTTGCAAAATTTCTATGCCGAGGCACCTGGGTAGCTCAGATGGTTAGGCATCTGCCTTCAGCTCAGGTCATGATCCCAGGGTCCTGTGATCCAGCCCCATGTCAGGCTCTTTGTTCAGTGGGGAGCCTGCTTCTCCCTCTCCCTCTGCCCTCCCCTCATGCTTTCTCTCTCTCTCTAGTGCTCTCTCTCTCTCAAATAAATAAATAATATCTTTAAAAACAAATTTATGCCATAATCACCTTTATACCACATGATTTTTAATAGCTGCATCTTACTCTATCCAGTGAAAATGCCATTTTAAAGCAATCTACCATGATTTAAAAGTTTTCAAAAAATGTAAATCTAATAGTTTTCCATATTAAATATTTAATTTGAGAAGATTATTTTAAAAGTGATTTTAACAATTGATTCTATCAAACTCTGAGTAAAGGAAAAAGGCAAATAGACACAAGCTTATAGCAGTGAAAATATTGTAATCAACCCCTCCATTTTATTCAAATAAATCAAATATTAGGTAGTGGCAACTGTGCATATGATCTTGTTAACATTCACCTTGAAATTTTAGGTCTGCATATCATGATTAATATAACCACAGGAATAACAAATGCTTGTATCCAGCATCTATTATGCTAAGTGTTTCCTAAAGTGTTTCCTAAATCATTTACTCTGATATTGACCACAAACTTCAGGGGTAAGTACTAGTATCCTTTCTTAAAAACTGAGAAACCAGCTTTCTGAAAGATTAAATAATACATACAGCTAATGAATCCTACCAAAAATTAAGATGTAGCTCTTGAATCCCATATTGAATACATGTTTGAAGTTCTAAAAAAATTGTTAACTGTATTTTAATGCTAATGAAAATAAAGCCCAAGACTATTACTATTACTATGCTGTTATAGCATGGCAATTTGACAATGTTATATCTCAGAGAGATAAGTACATAAGCAAGGTAAAATATATACAAGAATTTTTAATTATATTATAAATTTGGGGGCGCCTGGGTGGCTCAGTGGGTTAAAACCTCTGCCTTCGGCTCAGGTCATGATCCCGGGGTCCTGGGATCAAGCCCCACATCAGGCTCTCTATTCAGCAGGGAGCCTGCTTCCCCCCCGCTCTCTTCCTGCCTCTCTGCCTACTTGTGATCTCTGTCTGTCAAATAAATAAATAAAATCTTTAAAAATAATAATATTATAATTTTCAGTGTTGCATGTTATATATAACAATGTCTGGTGATTTTTAAGATAAATTCCAGTCCTAATTTTTGTTCAATTTTATTTTTTCACTGCCACTTACATACATACATACATTGATGGTATTAAAGTGTTAAGATATCAAGATATAAAATGCAATTAAAATTATTAAATGTCTACAAGAAATAAAACTACCACCAAATGATACAAGTGTAAGGGATCTGCACTGAAATTCTACCTGGGAAAAGCAAACTGATGGGTTATGCTAGTCTTGTACAGTTCTACTTGCAAGAAACTGTGGGGTTGACATTTTTAGTCCCATTTCATAGGAAAATTAAGTTCTCTATGAACATATATAAAGTGGTATAGTTTGTTATTTTGTGTTTATCATTTTTTTGGTTGAATAGATCCATAGTTTCATGGTTCAAAATTTGAAAACATATAAATAGAGAAAACATATAAATAGAGAAATGTCTTGGTTTTTTAAAAAAGTGTATAGTAAAGAATCTTGCTTCTATCCCAGTTCTCTACCTACTCAGCTCCCACTGCTCTACCAACATACCCCCTAAACAATTAACAATTGTTAATTGTTAAACAATTAACCATCTTTTGCTCTTATAGACAAAGCTGCAATGAATCAATTTGTACACTTAACATTTTATAAGTATATAAGATAAATATATAGAAATAAGAATATTAAATCAAAGCTTATATGCATTTGTTCCATTTTACATTCATAACAACTTACATTCCCATTAAGAGTGGAAAGCCCTCATTCCCTTGGATCCTTGCCAACAAGCAGGCTATTACACATTTGGATTCTTGCTAATGTACTAGATTAAAAATGTTGTTGGTATAGTTTAAGATTTCTCCTATTTTGAATCAAGTTTAAAAATTCTTCACATGTGTAAAACCCAATGGTATTTCTGGTGAAATATAGTTCACCTATAGTGAACTATAGGCAAGGATACTTTGACACTTTGACCAGATTTCCACTAGGTCTTCTTTGTCAATTATTATGAGCTGTTGCTATCAGGGAGATTAGATCTTTATTCACAATGAGTTGCAATTTCCACCTCAATTTCTCATTTATCTTTTGGTTTTGCTTATGGTATTTTGTTGCTATAAATACAGAAGTTTTAAATTTGTAAAATTTCAAATATATTCATCTTTATATTGACTTTTGGATTTTGAATTTTATTTTATTAAAAAGGATTTCCTTATGCTAAGACCACAAGGAATCCACATTTTCTTCTATTACTTTTATGTTTTCATATTTCACATTTAAACATTTGTTCTAATTCAGTGCGTACCCTGATGTTCAGCATAAGATAGGAAAGATGTCCAGTATACTTGTCAAAGAAAACAGTATTACTTTCCATTTTAAAAACCTCTCTTGCAGATTATTTAATATAAATAACATTCAGTTCAATGAAATTTGCATGTCAATTTTGAACTTGCCTATCATTCCATTATTTTGTTGCCATCATTTTTCAACTGATTCTCTGAAATTTATGGGTATCAAATCTTCTCATCTGTAAACAGCAATTATTCTGTATGTCTTTCTAATTTTTATGCCTTGTTTTCTTTTATCTAACTGTACTGGCAATTTTCTTCAACATGATACTAAATAATAGTGAATAAACTGAACCAAATTTGTTCTTGTCTTTCTGATGCTAGTAATATGCCTCATGTGTTTTCTCACCAACTGTATTAGCTTTGGGGATAAAATAAGTAGTTTTTATCACGTTGAAGATGTCTCTTTCTAATTCTATTTTACTGAGTGTAGAGAATGGTTGTTAATTTTTTATCATATGTCTTTTCAGTGTCTATAAAGATAATATGGTTTTTCTCCTAATATGATAAATTGTTACAATTTTCCTACTATTGAGTTATCCTGACATTGCTGAAACAAACCTCACTTGTTGGTAATGTATTTTTACTTTAATGGAAACTACACTGTTAAATTCTTTTTAGGAATTGTCACTTATTTGGGACTATGATTATAATTTGACCACATCAAACTACAAAAGGTTAAATCTTAAAGCAATAAAAAACCAAAAAGATCTGGAGAGGAGAACTTGAGTTTAGGTTGGAGGTTGGATATAAATTAATTGATTATATTGGGCTGTTACAATTCCATTGGTTAGAAACTGTGGGACTAACATTTTTAGTCCTGCTCCACAGGAAATTATATGTTCAGCAAAGAAGGCTTTTATTCCAACACTGTGTGGAATTTATAATTTAATAATACATTAATTTGACCTAATAAAGAATTACTGAATACCAAATATTTTCTAAGCCCTGAGTGGCCCTATAGTGTAGTTCAGTGACTTGCAGATATTTTTTGACCTAGATACACAATAAGAAATACATTCTTTATTACAACTCAATATAATGTATATCTACGTGTGTCTAAACATGTATTCTTATGTTTATGAAAAATGGTTTCATAAGACAATATTTACACTTACTACACATAGGTACAATTAATACACACAATGTTAGCTTCTATCCCATTCTTTTTTTATTCCATATCATTTTTATTAAAGTGCTACTTGCAACACACTATATTGGTTTTCTAACCCATAATAAATTGCAATCTGTAGTTTGGAGAAAAGTGTCATACTAGCTACTAGAACTAGTTACTGGCCACCAGAACAAGGATTCTAAAGCCAGCCTGCTTAAGCTTGAATCACAGTTTTACCTCTTAATGACTTTTCATTGTACTTCTATTTCTCATCTGCGAGACAAGGGCAACAGTACATACCTCACAGAGGTCATATTAAATTAGTGAATACTTATAAATGTATATTTCAATAATAAAGCTGAATGGTTGGATGAAATATTTCCTTGAGCTTGCACCTGCCAGAAGAAAAACAGCATCTAAGGAAAATATATTCCTAAAATATAGAAACTAAAGAAAAATCAGTAAAAACATGGACTTCCTGTCATCTACTATAAATGATTATGAGCATTCCAATATGATCTCAAAGTCTGATCTGGACCACGTTTTCTCTTCCAAGGCCTTGGAAATAATTAATGAATATTTGCTGAATTAAATAAGCATTATGCTCTCCATTTTATTCTCTCTTTACATACAGATTCATATAAGTCGTTTTAGGGGCTACATGGAACCAAATATGCATGCTAAAAAATTATAATTTACCAGGACATTATAAAAATTATAATTTACCAGGACATAATTTACCAGGACATAAAGAAGTCAGCAGACATTATGACTCTTAATTAGATACTTTTTTACTATTCCACATAAACATATAAATATCTCTGATAGATACAGTTTAATGCTCCCAATTTTCTAATCTGTAAACTAGATAAAGAAACACTTTGAAGCTATGTTTCTTAAGATACTTACAAAAATCTTCTGGCTTATTGCCTATCCCCTACTCCTTACTGCTTCTGATTGGGTAGTGAAAAGGTAATGGTACCTGCAACATAACTATAAGTATGTCCAAAGGACGTCAGTAACTAAGTTCCTGGAATACAGGGATTCAATGTCTCTTACCCGTAACTCCTATAGAAGTTGGTAGCACTAAGAGAGGTGATGTGAACAAATATTTTCCTAGGGAGTAGAGAGAGTTTGCCCTCCCCAGATCTATATGCTAATTCTTAGGGAATTCAAAATGAAATGGACACAGGAATGTGGCAAATTCTATATAATAAGGGCAGAGGTATCCTACGATCATTTCCATGATAACAAAAAATTAGCCTATTTTATCCACCAAGGCTAATGCACACTCATGCTGGCTCTCGGCACAGCTATAGCAAAGGACAATCCAGGTGATTGCTATATCATGGTACAACTCTTTTTTTTTTTTTCTTAAAGATTTTATTTATTTATTTGACAAGGAGAGAGAGAGATTACAAGTAGACAAAGAGGCAGGCAGGTGGGGGGGGGGGGCAGGCTCCCTGCCAAGCAGAGAGCCCGATGCGGGGCTCGATCCCAGGACCTGAGATCACGACCTGAGCCGAAGGCAGAGGCTTAACCCACTGAGCCACCCAGGCGCCCCTCATGGTACCACTCTTAACTCAGTTTGAAATGGTGGACAGAGATACTATAATCGCTAGAGTACTGGGTATAGAAACATCTTAAATCTAGCCTGCAGGAAAGAATCCCCTTACTCCCTCCTTAACTTTCAGTATTCCAGGGCCTCTCCAAAACGAACTTTGGAACCAATGAAGAATAGATATTTATGAGCCATAATTTCACTCTTCTGTCACCTTGCTAGAATCTATACTTTATACATATCAAATATTAATATTTAGGCTGCCTCTGGTAAATATGCCACATTAGTTTAAATTCAATCTCGAGAAATCCCCTAATTATGCAAGTGTCTGTCTCTCCAAAAACGAAAGAGAGTCATGTTTCAAAGTTAATTTGCCTTTTTTTTAGATTTTTTTTAAGTACCCTCGGTACCCAATGTGGGGCTCGAACTTACAACCCCAAAATCAAGAGCAGCATGCTCTACTGACTGGGTCAGCTAGGCACTCTGAAAGCTAACCTACTTCTGAAGTAAGAAATTTTGTTTTCTCTATTCCCTCCTTCCTTCCCTTTCTCTCTGCGCCTCCCTCACCCTCTCTTTTTCTAATTGTACCTATGACATTGGGCACATTTTTTTTTCTAATTGTGGTGGAGGGATAAAGAGAGGTATTTGTTTAGTTTTAACATGTTCCTAAATCTGACTACGATTGTATTCCTACATTTGGCATCTATTCATCAAGGAGGGGCAAGGTATATGAGTTTGACAGAAATAAAGGTAAATGAATATTTTTACACTTATCACAGGGACGGCAAGTGCTAGGAGGCTGGTAGGACACCCATCTCCCACTGAAACGGTGACACCACCCTCTTCCTGAGATACCTATAGCAATGAGTCCTGCCTAATCCATCTGCCAGAGCCTTGTTCTCTGCCCTTAAATGACATCCTGAATTCCTTCAATATTGACACCAACTCCAAAGTTTAAGTTCAAGTAAGAGCTGGCTGAAAATTTTCAATATATTTTCAGTGTTTGTATTTGTGAACCTGTGTGTATTGTAAAGACAAAGGTGTTTCTATTTTTTGTACTGACAAGTACTCTGATAGTTTTATTTTGATAGACCCTAAATGTAAATCATTACAGAAAAATCTAAGAGTATTGTGGTTACATAAAATATTAAGTAAGAAAAACTAGCTTTTGTTATTTTTTTTGTTATTATTTTTTTGCCTTTCATGTTTCACCCACTGATTTACTGTTGGATAGACTTTAGAAACATACTTTATTAGTGAGCATAGTAATTCAATGTATACACTGTATGATGTATACACTGTATGAACTAAACACATTCACACACACAAAACTTTATGAAAAAGAATGTGAAAACCAGGTAAAGAGATCCCTCAAAAAGAGACAACACCCCCCAAAATGCATGAAGATCTGATGTTCCACAGTATCTAATCTAATATGGCATAAACCTGTTTAAAGCATAAACCTCTCAAGAAACAAAAGCATAAACCTACACAGGGAAAGCCTTCTAGAATTAAACCAAATGCACATCAACACTTAAAAGCCGCCAAAGAGGAATTTCAACCAGATTCTAAGAAGACAAAATCATAAGTAAATTAGGTAATGCTGGGGCAAAGTAGCTGTGGAAAAGCTGGGTAATAATGTATACAATCTCATACATTATCTCATATTTCATGTTGCTATGTGGGTCTTAATCTAATTTCACTTACTTGATACTCAATAAATGTACTGAACTTTTAGTTTATGCAAAGCACAGGCCTACAAAAAGAAAATTATACATTTTTATGCCTCAGATGTGAACAGTCCTGATGTAATGGAGCTGTGGTGGGGGGGGATACTGATTGGAGAGAAAATAAGACTTCTCATCCCCTCCTGAATAAACATGCTATCCTATTAGTTAGATGAAATTCTATAGGCTTGAAACAATGGAAGAATTAAATCTCAAATGGAATATTTCCTCTTATTTCTCTGCCACCCTGGGAAAACGTCTGTTTTCATAGTGAGGTCTCTCAATATGATAGCAGACTAATCGGTACAAGTTCTTGAGATAATGGAAGCTTGCCTGGCTAAGCAGGCAGCCTGCCCATCAACTTCAGATCCACATATCTCCCGAATTACAATCAGAGACTGGTGTTCACACCCTGAAACCAATCCATCACTCTCATCTCCTGCCTTAAAAATATATTAAAGGGAGAGGTGAAGGCAGTGCATGACTCAAACCAAGTGGATCTCAACAAATATGTTCCATTAACTCTCATGGAATAGTCATAATCGGCATTAGACCAAGTTTTCCCCACCAAAACCAAAAGATAATAGAAATGCCACATGCCAAATGTCAGTAAACCAAGAAAACCTAATTACTTACACAGCAAACTTAATACCTAGATCTTATTTTACTTTAAGGCATCTTAGAAAAGAAACAGCTATCTCAGAATCATCATTTGAGTGTATGATGGGAAAAAAGTAGCCATGTAACCATTTTGACCATTTTGTAGAGCAGGTACACAAAAACAGGGTAAAATTCTTACACATACCAAAGCACTGCCTGAATATCTTTTAATATGAGAGAATAATAGATGATACATTATTGATTTTCTGGTTAATAACACTATTTGTAGGAAAAACAAGGTCATTTGTTAAGATCTTAAGTGGTAAACTCTCCCTCAGTTACAGGAACACAAAGAGGTGCACCGGTAGGTTCAATTACCACAGAATAAAATATTTTGTGGTTGTTAAAAATCACAATGAATATATGTGCTCAGTAACATGAGAAAGTGTTCAGAGTATGTATACTGTTAAGGGAAAAATAATCATATCATAAATTATTTTTATTATATGATCCCAGACATTCCTATGTTTATAGGGGCATAGAAAATGACCTGGATAGATAGACTTTGTGCTGCTAAATAAATTAGATGCAAATCACTTAGAACAATGTCTGATATATAGTAAATGCTATACAAGCATTTCTTCTACTATTATTTTGTATAGTAATTGGTTCTGATTGTGAGATTGAGTGCTTTTCCCCTTTTACTTAAGCATATTTTCTTTTCCCCCTTAATTAACCTACATTCATTCTATTTAAAAAATTTACAGTGAAGTATATGTATCAATAAAATATACTTTACTAAAATCATCATTTTCACATCCAATAATCACAATGCAGGAAAATTAACCCATATTACAAATCCTTCACATAACGAGTATCCAATTATTTTTACTCAACAGCACTGAAGGTAAAATTCAGTAGGAAATAAGCTCAGAAATAAAGGTATCTAGAAAGGGAAAGAAACAAACATTCGAAGTTTAGATATCAGAGTGTTCTGTGCTGTTCTATTAATGAAATTAATTTCAGAGAGGCTCCTGACCCCAGTAAACAAACCAACATTCAACGAGTCATCATTATTCAACACGGCCTCCCTAACTCAGACAGTGCCGGGAGCTACCGCCATTCATCCCACGGTTCTTCAACAGCATTTCACATTCACAGGAGCACTTACTAGGTGTGCCAAACTCTGCTACAGCTTCATGCTTCATCTCACTTAATTCTCCCAACAGCCCTATGAGAGAGGTGTGCTTCACAACCTTCAGGGGCGAGGGAGATAAAGCACGAGGTTAAGTAACTTATCCAAGATCACATAGCTGACAAGTGGAGGCAGGATTTGAACTGAGGCAGAACTTGGGCCCCAGCTTCTAATTAGCAGTTACTGAGCATCTACTATGTGCAAAATGTTAGGTACTTCAAATAACTGATCGCTGCCCAACTGCCAACTTGCCAGGGTCTCTAACGACTATTCTCAGTCAGCCCTCTTCCAACTCTCAACCTGAGCCCCTGCCTTTAGCTCCAGAGCCACTGTAACTGCATTTATCACCGCCATCACCAGAACTGGGACTGCCATCACTCCGTTGTCCATTCCTGACTACAAAGGGAAAAACGCAATCCTCAAGTTCTGATCTGTGATTTGAAATGTATTTCCATAAATGATGAGTCTGAATAATACTATTAAAACTACCAGTCAGATAAATGTCACAACAACCAAGCTTTTTCATTGGTTATTCTGGAAATTTAACCATGATTTTACCATGGTTCCACATTAAAAAAAAATGCTTTATTTCATAATTTTATTTTTTAAATTATCTTACCAAAAAATTTAGCTTTTTTTTCCTTCTAGCATCCAGTTTTACAATATCAGCGATTCACGTAACCATGACCATAATCAAGATACAGAACAAAACTACATTCTTAATAAAAAGGAAAAGTGGCTTATAAATGGATTTAAATGCAATTCCTGTTACATCATTCCAACTGATCAGGTATTCCCTCCTTCTAGGACAAATCCATTGGATATCCAAAATAGAAAGGTTTGGTATATTTTTGCAAAATATATTTTTATAACTGTGCATTTTCACTTTACAGATATTTAAAGTTGTGGCTTTATGGGGGCTTTATCAAAACAGCTGCAATGCTCTTCCATGGCAGAGTTTGGACAACTGTGGAAAGTATTAAATGAGCACAACTTTTCTACACTGTACATGACTGAGCACTGCTTATCCACAGACAAGGGATGGGTGGAGGTCTGTGGTCTGAGAATATCAAGTGCAGATTTATACAGTATTCAAAGACATTTGTAAATGTGTCCTGTATTTATGAAACTGTTAACCAGAAGTTTCTTATATCAAAACAAAACAAAAGTAAATAACATCAACTCCAACAAACTAAAAAAGGGAGTTTCAAATCTGATCATTAAGTCAAGCTAGTATGGCTTTACAGATACATTCACCTGAGAATTTCCCCCACCTCCAAAATTAATTGAAAAAGGGTCAAAGAATGGCCAAGGAGTCACTTCCAGATCCTAATATGCTCTAACACTTTTCAACCACAAAATTAGTCTTTACTGCTGATATTTAGTACTCATGGAATATAAGTCTCCACTCAGGTGTGATACTGTGTTTGAGCTGGGAAAACAGTTACATTGATGACATCAATTTGGTAGAAAACAAAAGAATATTTTTCACGGCCCCAAACGTCTTCTCCATACATTCCAGTGTGACCTGGTGCTTGAAATTTCCTCTACTGGATTTTTATCACAACTTGAGAGCGAGTTTCTAGAAAAAGCTCTCTTAAAGCATATATGTTACTGTAAAACAATAATAACCCACTAAACAAAGTCACTTCCTAAAGTCTCAGCTTGAATGAGTTTACTTGAGTTGTTCTACAACAGGACAGAAAGCTGAGAAAACGTTTTCTAGTGCCATAGACAGGTTTTGATGCGGATGAAGAGGAGTTGTGGAGACACGTAAGAGAATCGTGCAACCCTGAAAGGAAGACAGGACAGAGTGGGAAAGTAAAGCAGCAAGAAAGTACCACACGGGAAGTGGGTTTCTAAAGAGGAGTGCTAAGGAAGAAGAAAGAATAGCAAAAGGGGCCCAAAGACAATTCAGGTACTTCACGACAGCTAGTCTTATCTACATAACCTTTGCTGGGGCACCAGCGGCATGCCCCTTCCTGCCTTCTCAGTATTCATCCCACCACAACCTCATTTTTTTTTTTAATGAAATAGGTCAGCTTGACAAAGGGCAAATAAGTGAGCTGAAACAAATTTCCCGAGGTTTAGCCAGAGGAGATTTCAACAGAAGTCTAAAATCATGAGCCAGCATAAACAGGATAGATGCAAGTGTGGGAAAGAAGAAATATGAGAAGGACAAAGAGTGTACATGTTACAAATGACACATACAAGGAAGTCCATTCAAATTTTGCTTATTAATACTCCAGCCTACCATGCGGCCCAGCTACCCATCCTGTGTACCCATCCCGGCTAGCTCCAAATGACATGAAGCATGACCTGAATAGCCTTGAGTGCTGATTGCATGACTATATCCAGAGCTCTGGGTTCAGAGGTGACCACCCTAAATGAGTCCTTACTGCAACCTGTTCACATATGGGCAGATGAAAACTGGCCTTTGCTGTTTGATCTTTTTTCCCCTCAGCGAAGAGAGCCACCTCCACCTGCCTTTCCTCAAAGGCAGTCCCCGTTTCACTTCATGAAAACCCCTTCACTCTCCCTTGGTCATTTGTTCACAAAACACTGGGGAAGGATGCACCTACTGTGTGCCACATGCAGGGGCAGTATTACTAGTACACCAGTAAATAAGGCACGGTCTCTACCCTAGAAGAGCTCAGGCTGAAATGGGAGAGACAGAAGACAAGCAATCATAGAAGGTGGTAAATGTTACGGTGGAGATATGTACATACTCAGTACTACAGGAATATGTAGAAGTAGCTCAAATTTTAAAGAAGCAGTAATATTTGCTCTTTAAGGAATGGAAGTTTGCCTGGTGGAGAAAAGGAGACAGAAATTCAAGGAAAAGGGAAGGGTTTATGCAAAGTAAAGGCGATAGGAAAGAACTTGCTGTTCAAGACCTAAAAGGCTTTGCATGGGGTAAGTAAAAGGGAATTTCAGGAGATGAAGATAAAAAGATTGTGTTGTTTAATGAAGGAAGTAGTATCAAATACTAAAGATAGCTTATTAGCTCTTTGTAGCTCCCCAAAGGGATGGGGAGTCGTGAAATTTTTAGGAAGAGAAATGATTTGTATCATACGAACAGGTAAGAAGACTATAGAAAGATGATTAATTCTATGAATATAACTAGAACATAGACGACCTCCAATTCTTCCTGAGAAATCAGTGTATCCTCTGCCTTAATTATATGGATATAATTGGGAAACTCTGTTATGTCTGCCTGAATATCTCAAACTCATGTCTGAAATATTCAACTGATATTTAACTTTTTATTTATTTATGATTTTTAGTAAATTTCATTCTCTTTAAAGGAGGAATGCATTTTTCTTCTCTGTCCTATACATAATATTTTCATAAACCAAGTATCCAATAAATACTAATTGATTAATATGCATAATAACCCTACAGGATCTCTTCTGTAAATCAGTTTTATGCTTTCTGATTTTATTTCTACCCATTGTATTATTTTTATCAATTTCATTATGTCCTCCAACTCTATTTCTAGTCTATTTTTCTAGACTACTGAAGAAAAATATAAGGTCAACCAGGTAAGTATTTGCACAAGTGCATTTAAAACATGCATCTCTTCTTTCCTTTTGGCTCCAGCTCGTGGGGATACGGCTTCCTATCTTAGACAAATCAGTACTTGGGTGCCACACTGATACCATTAGCTATATTTCTTACATGCAGTAGTCATTCAATGTGGAAGTTGGAACCCCCATGAAACTGCTTAAGAGATCATATAGAATGTTTCTGGAATTTCACCAATATTTTTTCCAACAACCACAGCAGATATGCAAAAAGACACTAATGAAATTTTTGTGATTACTTTTGTAATAATTGCTCTTAGCCGACTGGTTACTAAATTTTTTGACAGCTTCATGGAAGTACAATAAAGAAAAAGTTAACTATAGCACGGGTCTTTTATAACTTTAAAATGATTATTATGTTTTTTATACATTATACATATATTTTTATACAATATACATATAACATTTTTGTAGAGACAGCTAAGAATAATGTTTGTTACCATTCTTCATAGTTCCTTCTCAATTTGGTTAGAACTGAGCACTAATCAGCTGTTGAAATCTAGACTGATTATTTCTGAAGTGTCAACAGATACATAAGCTCCCTGGCTGAAACAGGAACGTGTATCCATTTTTCCTAAACAGGCTGAAGGAATACAACTGAGAAAGAAATGAAGAGAAAAAACGAATCTCATCAAACCCAATGTGAAAATATTGCACATAGTTTTATAAAATGTCCCAAGCAAAATTAACAGGAAGGCCAAGAAAAAGGAAAATGACCAAAGGCAGGTAGAGAAAAAGTATACAGACTTTTGCCTATTCCAATAAAACAACACAAAATATCTTTACATTATTCTTTTTTCTTGAAAAGAGCAACCCCACTCTTCACCTCCTGCAAACCCTAAAGATACAGTTCAGTCATATCCTTATACTAGTGTTGCAAAGTAAAGAACGTTTTAAGAGTCTGGTGGTGGTAACAAGCTGCAATTCTTTGGCTCCTTGGAGCAATCACATCTTCTTTCCCAGTGCAGTCCTTTCTAATTCCCGATACTTATACTATTTGAAAGTTTCCTAAACTTGCCTCATCATTAGTATCACAGAATTACAGATTCCTTCCTGGAAGATCTGGACTCAGTACACTTCTGGTCAGGTGAGGGACTCTTTATTTTTACAGGCAAACCAGATGATTGTTAGGATCAAGCAAGTTTGATAAACAGAGCTTTATAACTGTTTTTATTTTTAAAAGATTTTTATTTATTTATTTATTTATTTATTTGACAGACAGAGATCACAAGTAGGCAGAGAGGCAGGCAGAGAGAGAGGAGGAAGCAGGCTCCCTGTGGTGCAGAGAGCCCGATGTGGGGCTCGATCCCAGCACCCTGGGATCATGACCTGAGCTGAAGGCAGAGGCTTTAACCCACTGAGCCACCCAGGTACCCCATAACTGTTTTTATTTTTAAAATAATTTGGTTATAAGGATTATTCTTCCCCAAGAATTTCATAATGTCCCTTGCCATGACACTGGTAGCATGTGAACTTGCTGAAGCACCCTTATCAAATCTGCAGTGACATGATTAAATGGGCCAGCACATTTCCTAAATGTACAGCCAATCATTTCTCAGCCAATGAGTGCCCTAATTAGATAATTCTCAAAAATAAAGCAAAGACAGGTCTGACAAAACATAGCCTGACTCATCAAGAGAAATTTCCACCCTCCATGGCAACGTTTTGCCACCAGTGATCTGGAACACTGGTACATCTCTGGAGTTAGGGTCAACTCCTCCCCAAATGTTCACAAAAAGACAAAGCAAGCTAATTTCCCTGTTAAATCAGAGTGAGTCACCATCCTAACAATTTAGATTGTTAAGGTGCATATATTGAAATATATGCTTCTGGCACGGAATTCCATATTCCACATTGTAATTCCATATCCTATTGTAGTATTTTGTAATTCCATGTCCAATTACAATAGTAAATCCAATAAAGGCACAGCAGCACTGTCACTCAGGCAAGGGAGAAATAAGAAGTCATAAGCCAATTCAAATATCGCTAATGTCCTGGGAGGAAAAAATGGGGATGCCTAAAAGCCCTGTCAGGGAATTTCATATTATCTTTTTCACCTAGGAATCTTTCCTAAGAAATTTCAGCTGGAAAATTTTGCTTAAATTTCCACATCCTAAGCTAAATTAATCCCTGAAAGATGACCCAATCTTCTTTATATGAATTTTGTAACATTTCCCTATATGCCTTATTTTTAAGTCCCATTTTTAAATCTCAAAGCATTAAGATTTAGAATAACATAGTAACTACTAAACCATCTATGCACAAAGTTAAAATTTTGCATTCCATTTGAAATGGAAACATAATCGGTGGATGTCTGTCTTGAAAACGTGTAGTTTTCTGGCAAAATATCATCGTAACTATGATTTAATTTGAACTGTCCAAGAAAAGACTTAAAAAGTCATTTAAGGGTAAATAACTAAAAGCATTAAGATGGAAATTATTGAAAATAGCACCAGGGATTTTGGGGGTTTTTTGTTTGTTTGTTTGTTTGTTATTTAGTCATTCTTAAAGACGGTTTACTTGTAGCTGTTTGGGCGAAAATGGAAAGGCAGGGCATTTATGTTAAGTATTACCCATGTGGCATTATTCCTCACAAGAAATCATGATAGTCTTTTAAAATATAAGGGTCAATGCAAAACTCTAAAAACTTACAAGAAAATCTAGCTTACAAGCACTAATGTAGAACAAAGCATCTAAAATTCCCTTTAGATCCTTAGTTTGTATCTTAGTAAAAAGCAGTGACATTCCAGAGAGGCAGATGAGAACTCAATGTAAGAAAGAACTTTCTAAGAATTAGAGCCGATCACCAATGCAACGGTAAGCTTCCTTCCTCTAGCACTGGAAGGAGTCAAACAAAATCCCAGAGACCACCTGTCAGGCATGCGGTCAAGGATATTCTTGCTTTGTTTAGAAAGTTGTTCTAAATGACCTCTGGGGTCACTTCCAAGTAACCATTCATCAGGGTTATTTTCAGTGGTGAGATGAATGGCATGGGCACACACACACACACACACACACACACACACACACACAAACACACACACACACAGCAGCCCCAGTAGAAAACTTGGAAGCCTGCTATTTTTAAATGTGATTTTGTAGGCAAAAAGCAGAGGTTGAATCAGCTATGTCCTCACACCACCATTCTAGGGAAGAGAGAAAGGGAAAGAGGTACAAGTTTGCTCTACCTTAATATTCTCTTTGAGTTAAAGAACAATCCCAGGTGCTGGTGACCTCTAGCATATTCTTTAGCAGGCCACAACAATCTAGTTCTTAGGACAGAGTAGGAGCTACAAAACCAGAAAACAAAGTTGGATACATAATTGCTCATGGAAAACATATCTGTCATGTAATAAATCTTCTCAGCTCTCAGTATATTTCAGTTCCCCATGTGAGTAAAACACAGGGCAAGTCTAAACCCAGGAGTTTCCAGAAAAGTGTACAAGAAAACAAAGAGGACTAGACTCCCATATTTTTCAATATTAGATTTAGCCTCTGAGTTTCCAGGCAATTCAAATTGCTTATCGACTGAAAGGCTCAGAGATCTCCACCAGTCTTGAAATAGGAAAGAAGGAGAAACTAGATCTTACATAGGTAGGTTCTTATCCCCTTATATCTCACCTGGCACCTTAAATGTCATAGTTAATCAAATAATTTTTAAGTAAAACCTTATTTTTATTTCTGTATTCTTTGCTTGCTACTTCTGCTTTTTTTTCCCCCCTCCAAGTTTTTACTTGGAGTTTCAGGTGTAGAATTTAGAGATTAATCATACATACACATACATACATACATACACTCAGTGCTCATCACAAGTGCACTCCTTCATCCCCATCACCTATTTAACCCATGCTCCCACCCACCTCCCCTGTGGTAACCATCAGTTTGTTCTCTGTAGTTAAGAGCCTGTTTCTTGGTTTGCCTCTCTCCACGTTCATTTGTTTTGTTTCCTAAATTCCACATATGAGTGAAATCCTACAGTATTTGTGTTTCTCTAACTTATTTTGCTTAGCATCACACTAACTCCATCCACGCCATTGCAGACGACGAGATTTCACTCTTTTGATAGCAGAGTAATATTCCACTGTGTGTGTGTGTGTGTGTGTGTGTGTGTGTGCCAATTCTTTATCCATTCTTCAATTGATTTCAGTTCTTTCCCTAATTTGGCTATTGTTATTAATGCTGCTATAAATATTAAGGTGCATGTATCCTGTTGAAGTACTTTTGTATCCTCTGGGTAAATACCTAGTAGTGCAATTGCTGGATCATAGAGTAATTCTACTCTAAGCTTTTTGAGGAAATGCCATACAGTTTTCTAGAGTGGCTGCACCCATTTGCCTCCCCACCAACAGTGGTAAGAGGGTTCCCCTTTCTCCACATCTTCAGCAACACCTATTGTTTCCTGTGTTGTTAATTTGAGCCTTTCTGACGGGTGTGAGGCTATATCTCATGATAGTTTTGATTTGGATTTCCCTGATGATGAGTGATACTGAGCATCTTTTCATGTCTGTTAGCCATCTGTGTGTCTTCTTTGGAAAAATGTTCATTCATGTCTTCTGTCCATTTTTAAACTGGATTATTTGTTTTCTGGGTGTTCAATTTTATAATCTCTTTATATATTTCAGATACTAATCCTTAATCAGATATGTCATTTGCAAGTATCTTCTCCCATTCCATAGATTGCCTTTTAGATTGTTTCCTCCTTCTACTTTTTAGATACACATTCTTTCCTCTCAAAATAACTGCTGCTAAATGGAGAGCCAGGTTTCATCATATAACAAAGTTTCAATAACCTCTGAACTTTACTGAAGTGCTGTGCTAAATACCTTGGATGGATTTCTTACAGGACTGGCCAAGATGAACCAACCAGTGAAACAAAAATCTACATCTTCCGCCATAGTGTATTCAACATTCTTAAGTTTTTACTTAACATCAAATGATAGACATTCTTTCATCAAATCTGCCTCAGAACACGAACCCCAAAATAAAACTTTTTTCTTCCTTTCTCAAAGTTCTTATTAGAGCTTTTAATTATAATTTCCCTGCATGCTAAAATGGAAATGAGCCTCGGGGACAAAAATTAGACACAGATATCCCCACCAGTAAATATATGAAATAATGTTTAGGTAACCATGACTAAGAAATCTCAAACCTCCCTACCTACTATTTTTCCCCATCAGATTAACCAAAATTGATAGTAAAATTCAGTGTTGTGATAGACGACAAAACAGACTCACAAGCTACTTGTAGTGTGAACTTTTCAAAAGGCACTCTGACCACACTTTGTCCACCAAAATGGTCACTCCACAGATTTCCTGACATAGCAAATCTACAGCCAAATTAGCCTAAGGATGTATGTAAAGGTGAATACATGGACAAGGATAGTCACAATAACACTGTGTATGTAAGATCAAAAACCTAGAAACAAAATAAATGATCATCAGTGAAGGACTAGCTAAATAAATCACAGTGTACCCTTGGTGTATAACAGAATTACATGCACTCAAGAACAAAGTGTTGGTATAAAAAAAGAAACCAACCCCTAAATGAAAAATCAAGTCCTAAATCAGTAGGCACAGTGTAATCTTACTTGTATTAAATGAAAAAATACACAGAGACGTGGTGATCTATATTCCAGCTGAACGACCACTATACTGAACATGCCAGAAGGAATATATGAAAAAATTATGGAAAGACAATTCAGAAACTGGGGACTGGGATTACTGAGGCAGTAAGCCTTTACTTTTCATTTTATGTCTTTCTTCACTGTTTTAATTTTACACTACATTCCTGTATCACTTTTCTTTAGAAACTTTACTCAGACTACTCTTCAGCCCGATCATGGCAGAATTTGGTAACACTGGCCACATCCCCTGTGGGATGAAGCTCACTACCCACACCCTATCATCCCCAGCACCTATCATACCCTAACACCAAAGTTCCAGTTCGGAACTTATGTAATGGATGGTTTCAGAGCTGACATTTCCTCCACCACCTTCCTACTTTCTTCACATCCTTATGTTATTTGTGCTGATTTGAGTCTCTTTCTCTAAAATATACCCTCTTCTGATAGCAGGGTCAATGTTGTCTCAATCCTTCCTTCCCCCCAAAGCATGCAGCACAATGCTTAGCAGGTGCAAATTAAAAACTAAACTTGGTTTTTATGAGAATATCAGAAATTCTAGGTTAAAATTTATTTTAAAAGGAAGAACCTACCACTTTTCTGATCATGTAGATTTGGTAATAAGTGACCTTCATATTACAGAAAGAAACACTAAAGTACTTTAAATATATAAACAATTTGCCATTAAACAACTAAGTAAAAGATGAAGACAGAAACAGTAAAGAGGTCTAAAGAATTTTTTTAATGTTAAGAAAATATACAGCCTTTCATTAGGATGCCGTATGGGGCAAGAGAGCACAAGCAAAGGAAAAGGAATCTGACTGAAGAAAAAATGTTGTAATAATGCCCTCATTTCCAATAGTGTCAACTATAATTTCAAAAAAAGGGGGGGGGATTGGTTTCAGCTCTGGCTACACATTTATAACAGTGAGTAGGAACTACACATCAGAATGGAATGATTATTGATTTCTTAATGGATTACAGCTGCACAAATTTACACTCACCAAAAGACCATCAATCTTTAGGTAATAATTATAAACCTATCACAGTACATACAGCATTCTGACTGAATTGAAACTTACTGCTATCTGCCGGGAAATGACCAATTTTCTATTTCTCCAGCTCCAACCACAGTACAGAATGGTGAGCAGCTACTTACATCAAATGCTATTATAGGACATAGTCTGTAACAGCCACAGTATGTACCATCTGTAAATTGCTATTAGCGAGGTAAACAATCAGGTCCTGGTGGACTTTCTTTCTTATTATTCATTAGCTATGAAAACTGTAAATAAAATGGGCATAAGGCAGTTACACTTGTCAAACACCTATCATTACTAGCCAGTTATGGAGAAGGGGTCAAGGGCAAACAGTACATTAGCTAAAGTCATGCTGTTCTGATTTTATATCCTAATTTTAAACCTCTCCCCAACTCTGCATCAGAGGCACTAAACCACTAAGCTACAGAGGTTAGATCTCTTTCTACACCATAAATGTATTCTCAGTGAATTGCATTTTTACTAAATGCCAAGTGGAAAACCATTACAATTAAGATACTATTTTCCAAAAAGAAAACCCTCACCATGTCAGTTCTACCCAGAAGTCTTTAATCATTGGATAATGACGTGATCTATTATTAATCAATTAAGTTTCTAATTCTCATATTTTCTAGCTGTAGGGTTTAGATAACACCATTTCCTTCCAGATAGTTAATCCCATTCTGAATACTTTATTGATCTATATTATGTACATACAGCCATAGAACGAAGGCAGTAAATCCAACCCAAATAAAGGTAATTTGGACTCAATAATATATTTGTTTCCATTTTCTCTTGAGATTCTAATCTATCATCAGAACTTTTACATAGATATATTAATTTTATTTTCTAAAAAATTATAACATGATTTTTCCACTTAAATAACAACCAAAAAATGTATACCCAAAGCAACCTAGGATCTAAAGAAATGAGATTTGATTGTTATTATAAAGCATTCCCTTTCCTAAGTACTCAGAGACTATTAAATCACCATGATAATCAACCATAATAATTAAAATACCATTAAATATAATGTAAAATCAAATAGAAAAAATAAAGTTACATTATAAAATAAATTTATGAAACACCACAATTGATTTGTGAAACAGTGAAATTTATAGATGTCAAACTTCTTGGTTGTTTAATGGAAAATATTCTAAATTTTGTAATAATCAAGGGGTGCCTGGGTGGCTCAGTGGGTTAAGCACCTGACTCTTGATTTCAGTTCAGGTCATGATCTTGGGGTTGTAAGATGAAGCCCCGTGTTGGGTTCCAGGCTTAGTGGGGAGTCTGCTTAAGATTCTCTCCTTCTCCCTCTGCTGCCCCCCCCTCATTCATGTGTGCTTGTGCTCTCTCATTCTTTCTAAAATAAATAAATAAATAATAAATATATATACACATAAATACCATAACAATCAGGTCAGAAAAATAATCTTATTCTCTAGAAGGCAAGAAATAACTTGAGGCTGAGTTGACATTCCTTATATTTTGAGTAATATCTTATGAACCATGTCTTATAAGTATAAAAACCATACACAAATATTTATAATTTACAATTGTTTTTACTTCAATTGTAAAATTGTAAATTTACAATTTACAACAATAACAATTGTGCCAGAAAACAGCTAAATGCTTTACATAAGTTATTGTATTTACTTCTTAAAATCTTATAAAAGGTTTAACTTCTTAAGGTAAAACCTTAAAATCTATTATTTGAAAGTGAGGTAAGTGAATGTAGAAAATCCAAAGAATATTCCCAAGGTTACACAGTTGAAAAACAATCAAATATCAGCAATTCCTAAGGCTTAACTTTAAAGAAGCAGAGCCAGGAGTCAAACTCAAGTCTATGTAACTTGAAAGTCAGTACTCTTAACCACTTCCACTAGATCTCACCTCAAAGTATAAGAAAAGCTGCAGCCACAGGGACTGCTATGTTCCAGGGCAGACAGGTACCCAATATTTGCTTTAAGCGGAGTAAACAAACAAATGAATAAAAAGAAGGAATGAATGTCTTATGTAAGGAACACCAAGCCAAAAAAGCCAAAATACAAGGTTAATTCAATGTTCTACTATTCTCTCCCCAGGTGACCATGGGCCTCAATACACAGATTTCTAAAATATAGGCTTTAGAATGGGTATCTTAATATAAAATACTGTGTTTACTATACAGGTGTGTATGTGCACACATACACACACACACACACACACACAGAATTCTATTTATGGAAGGCAAAGGATAGGAATTCAATTGGCCTTTGAGCCCACATTTGTCATCTACTATGTTCCTGACTTTGCTGTGGCTATGTGGGTAACTGGTACAAATGCTACTCAAGTCTGTGTTGGGAGAAGAGACAAACAAATAAATTAGATAATTTCAGAGACTAACTAAATATAGCAAAGACAATAAAATAGAGTAATGTCATAGAATGCCTGTGAGGGGCTTACTTACCTGGGTGCTCAGGAAGAGTCTTTCCAAGGAGGAAACAGTAGAATTGAGAAAAGACAAGGAGGCTTTCATGCAAAGTGATGAAGGATGAGTATTCCAAACAAAAAAGAACAGTACACACAAAGAGCCTCAAAGGAATGAATTTGCCATGCCCAAGAAGAAAGACAGAGGGTAGTCTAAAGGTTTTGTGAACAGGAAGAATGAAGGAAGAGGGGTTCAGTGATGGAGGCAGGACCACAACCTTTAGGATCTTGTAGACTTTGGAAGGAATTTTAATTTTAGTCTACTCTCAGTGGAAAACTTTTGTGTTCAAAGCAATGGATTGATATAATCTGATTTAGGTTTTAGAAAGTCCAGTTCTGCCTACTTGGTAGATTATGGGGAACAGAGGAGAAGGAATGGAAGCAGGAAGGCCAGATAAAAGTTTTTACAGTATCTTAGGCTTAGGAAATTGATAAATGATGGTAGCTCAGACCAAAGTTGTTGAAGTGAACATGGTGAGAATTATGTACATTCAGGATGTATTTTTAGATGTGGAGCCAATGTTTTCTGAGGGACTGGACTTGCAGTTTGAGAAAAGGAACAAGACCACATACAGATTTGAAAGTCAAAGCATCATCAGTATCTAAAGAAATAAACTGAGAAAGAGACGAGGACTGGCAGATGGAGACATAAGGGCTGCGAGATGAAGGTGAGCACCAGATGTTTCCTGCTCACTGAGTAATTGGCAGCCACTGATTATGCCACTTCTAATGAAGCCATTCCTTCTCTACATTGTTCTCTTAGAGGCAGTACATACTTCTCACATTTCTACCCAAAGCTTCTAGCTTTTTGATTTCAACTAACTGGATCATTTCCTTTAACTCAATAGCCAGTAACCTAGAAAATCAAAGCACATGCTAAAAGTAGAAACTTGATAATAAATACTAATTTCTAAGCCCAAGGTCTCATAGCCAACAGAGAAGTAAAAACACAGAATTCAAAGCATGAGAGCATTTTAAAATAATAAAACACTATTATAAAGTGATAAATACCATGAATAGACATCAATCACCAGCATTGTATCCATCCAGATACATGATCCTGAAAATATATTAACATCCAAAATATCCATGAACTCCACCCTTGAAAAGGAACCATTTGGAGGAGTGAAGTTTGCCACCATCCTGAAGAGCCAACCCAAGTAGGTAACAATGCTCATTAACTGATTAAAAACAAACTTGCTAGCAGCTAAAAATGTTTCACAGCAAATTAAATCCAACCACTCACAAAACAAAGAGGAAAAAATGGCGAATAGAAAATCACAGATTGATTACCACCAAGGGTTCCTTTCCAGCGTAAAAATGCAGATAACCTGTTATCATTAAATTGCTACTATATAGATACAAGAACTTTCATTTTAGTTAGGATTAAGTACATTGTTTTCCTATATGTGCCAGTTAAATATAATGGACTTAATATACAGAATCTTATGTCAAGAGAATTACATTTCACGAGCTTCCAAATAATATACAATTTTGTTGTAACTTAAAAAATAAGTAAACTCAAAGGTAGAGAAGTAATAAAAAGACAAGAAGATAATCTTTTACAATGTAAATATGGAGATTTAGTATTCTTCAGGCTATTAAATATACTGCCTTAATTCTTGTAGCTACAGGAATGATTACAAACAAATGTTGCCAAAACTAGATAACCATTGCTCATCTAAAATTTCTTGGACACATTAAAACAGGATTTCATGAAAGGATTCAGATAAAAACTGGGGAAAAAAAAAAAAAAACTTTTGTAAAGACTGTGTAACTGATCCTAGGTACTGTTATTATACATCATACACATCAACAAATGTGATAATTAACACAGGTATACTAAGAAAATTGAAGTTTGGCCTCACAATCTAGCATAAGCAGAACTGTGTACAGTTTCAAGGAGGAGTCATTTGATTGGTAAGTTTTTAAATGATCTTTGGGACTGAGCTACTGGATAAGAGTTCACTGAAACAACAGCAATATGATATCCCATTTTCACATGTGTCTAGTAAGTGGGCATGTTTATGATTTGGAAGATCTTAGATCATGAAGATTAGAAACCTTCAAAATAATAATGTAATAATAACTTTATAACTATAGACTTTCTAAATAATGCCAACAAATAACCAAAATATCTTGGGGTGAATTTCAATTCATATACATATATATATATATATATATATATATATATATATATACATTCTGTACAGATCTTTTTTTTTTTTTTAAGTTTTTATTTATTTATTTGACAGACAGAGATTACAAGTAGGCAGAGAGGCAGGCAGAGAGAGAGGGGGAAGCAGGCTCCCCACGGAGCAGAGAGCCCGATGTGGGGCTCGATCCCAGGACCCTGAGATCATGACCTGAGCCGAAGGCAGAGGCTTTAACCCACTGAGCCACCCAGGCGCCCCTCTGTACAGATCTTTGAAAGTCTTTTATAAAACCAATCTCTATATTCTAGAGATCGTGACATTGGCCTGAAAAGATGTATTTTTATGAAGCCATGTGAAACTTCTAAGTACTTGAAACTTTTAGTCCCATGTAGTATTCTGCAGTATTCTGCCTGAATGTGTTGAGAAGAAAGAGTCTAAGCTAGTGCTAACTTTAGACCATTTATTTTAAAACTGCTTTGTGGGTAAAAAGACTAGCTGGGTGATTTCGTCTCTGTATCCACAGCACACACAGTGCTGAAGTGACCAAACCCGTGGGGGTCAATCTGAGGAATAACTTACAGGAATAACTGAGATATGTCTCTAACGTATCCAGTCAAATAAGCCACACCTATTAACTGCATAATGTATTTAAAAATTAACAGACAACTTTCTTAATTGAGAGACTACTACGTGTAAGACACTGTGCTAGCTAACTTCTATAGAAAAGAGTAACTGATATTTCTTGAATTATTTCTCAAAATGTGTTAGGGCAGTATGATAGAAGCTTTAACTAAAGTTATGTTACTAATCTTCACAAGAACCCCAAGAGACAAGTATCAGTTTTCCCTCACTTACAAATGAGGAGTGAAGGCTAACACACAACAGCTAATATAAATTCAAACCCATTCATCTCCATCTGCTATCCTTGGGCTGCAGAGATTATGTCATTTCCCCTGCCCTCAAGGAGTTTCCAGCCACACAGGGGAGATAAGATGAACACAGGTAAGGGAGTCTGGGTAAAACAAGATAGGAAGTGATAAGGGCTTCCTTGTTGTTAAAGAGGAAATTCCTTCTGGATAATAAGGGTCCTTTGGCTTGGAAGAGCGATTGTCCTGTCGCTGTGCTGGTAGTAACCCTGACCCAAGAACAGTTAAACTTGGACATGAAAAGCAAATCGTGTATCTTTATTTTATTTTATTTTTTTTAAAGATTTGATTTATTTATTTGACAGACAGAGATCACAAGTAGGCAGAGAGGCAGGCAGGGAGAGAGAGGGGGAAGCAGGCTCCCCAGTGAGCAGAGAGCCCGATGCAGGGGTCCATCCCAGGACCCTGGGATCATGACCTGAGCCGAAGGCAGAGGCTTTAATCCACTGAGCCACCCAGGTGCCCCAAATTGTGTATCTTTAAATGATCTCATTGGGATTTACAAAGATTTCTACGCCTTTTAACCAAATGACCTATGAGTAGCCGGTTTATACATTCTCTGCTATAAAATCTTTTAAAAAGAATATCCACTTTTCTCCTTGATTGTCCACACAATTAAAGGGGAAAAAATGGATCAGACTAGGGCCTGATACATAGTTGAGAATTCCAGATACACAACAGAGCGATGCATTCTGATGTAGGACACACAGCACCATGAGTATGGAATTCACGAAATTACAGAACCATATTGGGAATTCACCAACACGTTAGTAAACAAGTAAACAAATCCCTGCTAAAAGATCACTCTGGGCCAGGTCAAGAGGGAGACACACACTACAGTCAAGTCCTTCTAAACTGCCATCCTCAACACAAATGAAAGGCATCACTACTGCGTAATTACCATTTCAATTATAATCCTCACAAACAGAGCAGGTTTATTTGTGATTCGTTTTAATTAGGTAATTTTAGTTTCATTTCTTTAGTAATTGATTTGAATACAACAGAATTAATAATTGCCTCATATCTGCACACACATTTCTTTTGAAACAAGGACTATCTGACGGCACTCAGACAGATGAAGAACAAAAATATCTAGTCAATGATGCAGATACCTTGTGTTTTACTGGCAATGCTTTTCACTCCTCTTTTTTTTTTTTTTTACTATTATTACAGTTGTTGATTAAAAGGGATCTCACAGCATGTCCTTCCTAGAAGACTGTTTAATATAACATGTTTGTGGGATCTATTTCTCAGTTACTTGATTCAAGTTTTTTTTCTTACACTCTTTTTCTCTAACAATAAAATAATAGCTACCATTCTGGTTTACTTCGACATGCTAGTCACCATTCTGGAGACTTTATATTCTTTCTAAAGCTCACCACTCCTTTGACAAGGCAGATATTAGCACCCTGTTTTATAAACTGAGATGCTGGGAGATGAAATATCTGACTAGGGGTCACAGACTTGACATATAATACCAGGGCTCATTTTTATACTACAGAGGAAGGAGAAGGAGAAAATTTATTCAATCCTGTAATTTTTTTAAAAAATATATGCTTATTTTTTTCTAGTGACAAATAAAATACTTAAGTATTGCCAGGAAGAATAAATTCCTCAGGGACTGCTTAAATAAATATTTAAGTTAAAGTTTAATGAGCACATTGTACGTTAGATGTGAAAGCATTTCAAATAGCATAAAGTGTCTTAAAAATAAAATGTTACTTAGGCTTAAAAACAGTTTGTTTTCTTAAGCAAGTTAAACATATACCCTGATCTTGTTTTTATTATTTATGGGCTTAGCAAACCTTTCATTCAACAATAATACATGTGTAAACTTCATCTCATGTCTGATAAATTTTTACTGCAGTATTATCACAAGGTTAATTTTAGAAGAGTGTTCCAGTGGGTAAAAGCCAACCTGGGAATTCTAAATCTCTGACAGAGTATGCTCTTAACAAAGTCTTTTAAAACACTCAGTGCTGTGTCTTAGATACTTCAGGAGTTAAATGGAAAAACAACAGATCAGAGAACAAAAACTGGATGCAAAACCCCATCTCATCTGCTCAATATCAAGTTCCTTCTTCATTGCCACCTCCCAAGGGGGAAAAAAAAAGAGAAAGCAGAGAAAGTTCTTACTGTTTCTGACAGGACTACAGCTTTCCCTAACTCCCTAAACCCTTTCCCACTGAAGTGAAGTAAAAACGCAGCTGAGGGACAGGAACAAAGTTTACTGCATTGGTGATAATTCAGAAATACAACCACTTAAGGTGTCTCTCACGCACAGCGTATTACACAATCACTTCTGCAAAAGATAAAAGGAATAGATCAGTCCGAAGTAGGACCATCAGTAATACCACTGTTTAGGACAGCAAGCAATCTGTTCTCGTTCTACCAACCTCCATACTGCTCCCATCCGCCCATCTCTCCAGATGGAAACCCGTAGTACTCCAGTTCTTCTAACTGTCCACTCCCATCATCAACTCTCTGCCTCTCAGATATCTGAAGTAAACTTCTTTCTAATGAATCTCAGTATTTATCATTTATCTTCTATCAGAAACCATTCTCACCTCATTGCCACATCACTCATCATTCAAACAGGTAGCTTCTTTAATTAGCTTATAAATTCAGATCTTTATTTATACTTTCTGGAAGAAGAAAAAAAGGAGGGAAAGATCCTATTTTTCACTTGCCCTATTCCTCTCCCTGGTAGATCTAGGAACTCTAGTGGGTTTTGTGGCTTGCCCCTCTCTCCTGCATTTATCAATTTTATCTTCTCTCTTCTTGAATTAGCTCTTCTGTGTTCCCTTACACTTCACACCTCTGCTCTTCCCATTCATTTGCCTCAAGTTATTTTCACAGGTCCTACTCCCATTAGCAATAAACCACAGTTGTCTTGCTAAAAAACGGTGTATCGTTAAAAGATTTAATGTAAACATTAGCAACACTCAGTGGAGTTTTAAATTGATGAACATGAAAAAGAGACGAAGGCACTTTTTAAAGTAATCTTGATTATCATATACAGGGTACAAGTTTTAACTCACTCTACTCAGATTTATTTTGGTACCATAATGCTGTGTCTCCTTACCACTGCCAGAAGTACACTGATATGTATACTATTTACAGTATCTCCTATGAATGAATATCACTCATAAAAAAAATGCAGAGTCTATTACTTTATTTGGAAATTCCACTGTATTACAACAATTAAGACCATCTATCCAGACTAAATTTAAAATAATATTCAAAGAGCCTATAGACACCATTTGTATATGAGAATACCCCTGGCTTCAGTATGTGTCATGAACGCCAGTAATCCATTTTCATGACTCTGTAATATCTCTGAAATTTCAAGGATAAACCCGTGTGATCAGAGCTATGACTAGCTCTTTTACAGAAAAGCTTCTGACCTTATTTCTTTGAGAAGAGATGTCTGACTGAATTAGGGTGTTTTGACATTTTTTTAAATTATGCAAGTAAAAGATCCTTTGTGAAAGATCCAAATAAAACAGAACTATTTGGGATAAATGATAAAATGCCCTGTTTACCCTCCCATACTCCAAAGTGAACTCTATCAACAGTGTGATACTTCTTTCATGTCCTTCTTCTTTGCATTCACACCTAAGCACATACACAAGAGCGCACACAAGGGCACATATGTCTTTAAAATACATATGGCACTTTCTTGTACATATAGTTATATGAAAGCAATTTTTAGTTAAGCTTCTCTGATTTGCTGAAAAAATACTATCTCTTCAAATTTGTTACCAGCTATTGTATTCAAACTGTGAAACCAACTAAAACTACTCAAATTCATTTAAAAATTTTTATGGAAATAGCCTTACTATAATAATAATTTTGTAAAACTAAATCACTTTAAATTGGGGGGGGGGGGTGGGGGGGAGGGGAGAGAAGGGTGTTTCTTTTTTGTTTGTTTTTGTTTCCAAAATACTGAATCCAAAAACTGTCATTAGGTCATTAATGTGTCATAGTTCAGACAGACGGTGCTGTGTAATTCATATTTTGAGAATTTAAAAACAGCAGACACACAGAATACCTTTTTTTTCTAGTTTTCAGTTATGTCCAAACAAAATCTATTACTGCTCTCAAATATTTTATGAACATTCAGCACTATAATAGAATTCATTTCATATCTCAAAACACTATATTTGAATCACTGTTTTTAAAGTATTTGAATTTTAAAGCAATACCTAAAAATGACTAGGCTTTACTTGTGATAATATTTATTTTTTTAAACAAGGATCTTGTTTAAAATGACCATGACAGAAAATGTTTCAAGTAGTTGTATAAAAAATGACAACCTCTTTAGAAGTCAACCAGAAACTCTTTAAGTTAATTCAAGGGAAGCAGAGCAATGTGGCATCTTAGCACTTCAGAATATGACCAAGCCCTGCATACAGATATCTTAGTAAGGAGAAAGTAGAGTTGACACAGCCAGGTGTAATAAGAACTATAACTTCCATGATAATAAGAGAGCAATGACAAAAATGTCAAAGGTGTAGACACCCAGAATGTTAATTTATTAGAACGTGACTTTACACTGATTAATTATATGCTCCTCAAAATAGCTGGAGTGCATAAGAAAAGTTAATTGAAGCATTTCATTTTGTACATGCTACTAAAATTAGTTTTAAATAAGTGATAGAGAACGGATTTCAAAATTATAAGTATGGAGAATTCAATCTGTAAACTCTAAATGTGCTATCTAAAGATGATAGTAACAAAGATGATGATGGTGACTGTAAAATATTCATGGAAACACTGACATTCACTTAATTCCACTGAACATGACTGTATAGAATCAGAAAACTTAAAAGCTATTTAGAATCTCAGAAATCATCTTTTGGGCCTAATCTGAAAATTACAAAACCTTTTTTTGAGTGAGGCATGATTAAAAACAGCACATTCTCAGAGAAAATCACAAGTTAGGATTTCAGAATTATTTCAATATCTAAAAACTAAAGTTTTCAAATTTCCTCAAATAGGTTGGAAACACATTATTTAAATACATATGTGCATAAGTATTTCCTTAATTCAACAAATAATGACTAGGGGCTGAAGAGATAGATAGGGCATGGTCATTTTCCAAAAGGTTCACATCTGAAAAAATCCCCTGATTAGCCTCTTTGTAATCAATGTGTGGCCCCAAAGTAAAGCTGTATGGGGTAGAGGGAAGGTAGAGGGAGAGAGAGAATCTTAAGCAGGCTCCATGCCCAGTGCAGAATCTAAACTGGATTTGGG
Source organism: Mellivora capensis (assembly GCA_004024625.1). NCBI lineage: Eukaryota > Metazoa > Chordata > Mammalia > Carnivora > Mustelidae > Mellivora > Mellivora capensis. The sequence goes on along the minus strand of PISX010000145.1, from coordinate 111,943 downwards.
GCTCAATCTCATGACCCTGATATCATGACCCGAGCTGAAATCAAGAGTCGGATGCTAAAACAAGTCACCCAGGCACCCCAACAAATATTCTTAAATTCACATTCAGTAATTAAGATCACCTTCCTTATTAAACTAAACTAAAATACTATAATTTTCTATAAAACCTCATTTGCTATCGTCAAACTACTTCAATGATTTCATGAAACTGATGTAGTGTTTGTTTCTCTTGACCTATAATGAGGAGCACTTCTAGATCTCCAGCTAACTTAAGGTATCTTCCTTGGGTGGCAGTGCTATTTCCCATCTTCATTTAGAACTGATTTTCAGACCTCTTAAATTGCTAACCCTATCACCTATCAACATTTCTTTGAATAGAAGTTTGAATTTATGGTAATAGTAGTTGGGGTATCCTTACAGGCATTATAAGGTTGCTCTTATAGGGTTAGGCTATAAAATCAACAATGAACAAATCTAAAGCAGGAATGTAAACTAAAACTAAAGAAAATTGGTTGTAACCTGATTATATGTATTAATGAAAGTTAAAGACGAATCTGGAGGATTAAACCAAGGGCTGAGGGGGAAAAAAATGACTCCCAGTATTTTGGCTGCACGTATATTCAGGGAATCTAAATCCATGTCCATCTAGGGGAGAAGGAATTAGACAAAGGACTTAACCATAATGATACCAATGGCAATGCTATCTCTATTGTGATGCTGAGTGTATTAGGCTCTCTTAGTGGGCCACCACTAAACATTTGAATTACGTAACTCCTTTTGTTCAGATCCTTTGCTCTCCAAGTGACCTTTGCTGATCACCCAAAATGATCTCCTCAAGCCAAGTGGAGTGATCCAGATTCTCTATTAGTTGGTTGGGGTTTTTTGTTTTATTTTTATCAAGGTAGAGACATAAACTGGCCTTCTGATTTTAAACACCAATTTTGTAAACTTGTTTAATGTAGGTCAATCCTGAGATACAGATCCACTCTAAGTGTATGGCCAATCACGTTTCAGAACTTGCAAGGCTTATAGCCAAATCCTACATTATAAAAAAATTTTTTTAAATTTTTTTAAAGATTTTATTTATTTATCTGACACAGAGAGAGAGAGATAGCACAAAGCAGGGGGAGCAGCTATAGGGAGAGGGAGAAGCAGACTCCCAGGGGCTACAGTCAGTGGGATACCAGGACATGACCTGAGCAGAAGGCAGACACTTAACCACTTAACGATTAACCGACTGGCCACCCAGGAACCCCTATAAAAATTTTTCTTGGGGAAATGCTATTCTGTGGGAACCTATCTTAGAAACTTATTGCATTTTTCTCTCTGTTTCATTGTGCATCTTGAAATTTATACACTTTGAACACCTCTTGGTGGTAAAAGGTGAGAAGCAATCATTCATCTATAATTGACATAATTCATGGTAAGTATACCACATTTATTTGCTTCTAAATGTAATAGGATTATTGGTATCTCAAATAAAATATGGATTCATTTGGACCCTAAAGACAACATCCTTCTCTACAAAAACCCTCACATATTTTTTGTGCCCCAGCATTAGCAGTGCATCACACAAAGTAACTCCTTAATAAATGTTTACTGGATCAATGATTTAAAGATGAAAAATATCTCTCTAGAGAGTTCTAAATTTCCATATACAGGAAATCTCAGATGAAGTATTTCTATCATTACCATTCACTTGGAATTCTACGGTGTCTTATGTAATCAGCACCTACATTTTTAAAATAGAGTTCTGTAATAGGTATTTTGAGATAATAAATATACTAATTAGGATGTTTTTTATATCATACTATATCACATCTAGGTAATTTTACCCCAACAGGCACAGTACTATAAGCTTAAAAAAATTAAGTAGGTACTAAATCATTTTCAAATAATATATATCATGTATGTACATTCATCCTAAAATTTTCAAAAAAGCTCCAACAAAAGTATTAAGTATCTTGGCTATTAATGTGGCAGAACTGGCCAGCATGTAAACAACAAGTCATTCCTCATATATCTTAAATTATGTATTTATAAATAAATAGGTATAGAATAAAGACAAATCACTATAGTAGAATCACTGGAACACATGGTATACATTAGCTTTATGATTTTTTAAAAATAAATAACCATAAAAGTTAAGATATTAAACATGCTACAAAAATTTAAAGAGAAGGGCTGGTGAGGGAGTTGAGGGAAATTGGCGGGGGAGATGAACCATAAGAGGCTATGGACTCTGAAAAACAACCTGAGGGTTTTGAAGGGGCGGGGGGGTGGGAGGTTGGGGGAGCCAGGTGGTGGGTATTATGGAGGGCATGAATTGCATGGAGCACTGGGTGTGGTGCAAAAACTATGAATTCTGTTACGCTGAAAAGAAATGAAATAAAAAAAAAGAATATAAAAAAAAATAAAGAGAAGGGCTGGTATATTTTGTTCAAAATTCGGTGAGTCAATCATATCAACTAATCCAACTTCTGAGGCTAGCATAAAAAGACTCCAATAAGCAGAGAGAGGTCACTAAAACTTATACTCGTACATTTCAATACAGAGTTTTGATTTAATGGGGCAACAAGGAAAATAAAGTCACTGATCAAATGCTGGGACTTACTTAGGGAAGAATTTTTTAGAAATACTAAACAAGGGGCACCTGGGTGGCTCAGTGGGTTAAAGCCTCTGCCTTCGGCTCAGGTCATGATCTCAGGGTCCTGGGATCGAGCCCTGCATCTGGCTCTCTGCTCGGCAGGAAGCCTGCTTCCCTTCCTCTTTCTCTGCCTGCTTCTCTGCCTACTTGTGTTCTCTGTCAAATAAATAAATAAAATCTTAAAAAAAAAATACTAAACAATTGTTAAAGACAGTAGCAAAGTAACCAAATCACAATCTACCTAGTAAGATTTCACTAATTAGGAAAATTCACACTCTAGTCTAATCTGTCCATAAGCCTGATCGCTATCTTCTCCCAAATCCCACAGGTGATTCAGACTCTCTGGATCCAGAATCAAACTAAAGCAAATCTTTTTTTGGAAACCTCTCCAATATTTCCTATCCTCCCTGGTGGAACCTACTTCCATTTTATCCAATAATCTAAGGATCGTCATCATGAACTTCCTTCTCTCCTTAACCCTACTATCCAAGCCCTATCCACTTTGAGCTATGAAATATTTCCCAAATCCTTCTCTTCCTTTTTGTCCCACTACCACTAGCTCTCACAACTCCTCACTCAACCAATCCAATAGCTGTTAAAAAATACTCCTGCCTCTAGACAGGTCCCCATCCACAACTTTTTCCCCAGCAGTACAGCCAATGTGATCCCATGACAATCAAAAGACAGAAGTCATCTGCTTTGTTAAATCCCTTGGCTTCCTTGAAAATAAAATCCAAGTTTTCTCCTATACAAGATATTCCATTATCTTGCCCTGATTAATTGTCCAGAGTCATCTCTGGCCTCAAATCCTAGACACCAACCTCACACTCTAGAAAAACCAACCTGCTTTTATTTCACAGAATGTGTGTTATTTCCCAGCTCCCATTGTGGATGTGTCCTTTATAATGAAAAAGCCCTCCACTTCTCTCCTAAATCCTATTCCTTCAATAAGTTTCAGCCCAACCAGCCTCTCTCTCTAGGAGGATATCCTGAACTAGTACCACTGTATCCCCATGATAATCAGAACACTAAACATACCATAGTATAATGTCCTGCTTCAATGTCTTTCAAACTAGAGCACGAGCTCCTGAAGGAGAGTGGACTTACTCACCTTTGGATTCGCCTTGCAGTGCCTGACACATTAAAGGTAGACTATAAATTTGCTGAATTAGTCAATTAAAATGATACAGCAACATGGGAAACAGCTTGAAGTGGTAATTATATATTTTAAGCTTACTTCAAATTTAAAACAAATCAATTACCCCAAAATGTACAATTAACACAATCAGGCTTGCAATGTGATTAGATACCATCAATTTACGGTACTACCAGAAGCATCAAGTGAGATGAAATTTTAGATCCTGACCTTCTAAGAAGGGATTGATTAGAGATATGATAGGTTTATCTATTAAGTGAACTTTTTCTTTTACCATTCTTAATGACTGGTATCTTTGGAGCACCAAAGGTAAGCAATGATTTTCTTTACCTACAACCAAAAACATAAAACTATACTCAGGAACACTGAAACTCTATAAAAAAATCTCCATAGATGTTAAATAACAGAAAGGCTTTCCTTTAGTTTTTACTCCAAATCATTAGAAATCCCTGTCTCTGTTCCACATAGTAAAAAGGAAAGACCAAAAGACCTGAATTTCAAGCAGAAATAGATTTGAAAACAAACTCTTTTTATTATGAGTCATTGATGGATGATAAAGTAACTTTACTGCTCTGAGTGACAGCGGCAGTGATTCTTTCCTGGAGCTAAGCATGCACCAGGAACCATGCTCAGTATTTTGTGTGTATTACTTCATTTACAGCAGTCCACTGAAGTACGTATGACTTAGCCCTATTCTACAGATGAGGAAAACTGGAACTCAGAGACATGAAATAACATGCCTAAGGTCACACAGACAGTTGATGGCAAAGCAGGAATTCTAAGACAAGCATGTGTAACTCCAAAGCTCATATTTTTAACCACTTACAATCTGTTGCTTCTGTGCCTCATTTTTCTGTATTATAAAATGGAGTATGAACTCCCCGATCACCTTGAAGTCCACTTTGGGTTCTCCCTCTCCCTCGTCTCTCCTCACTCTCTTGGGCCCCCTAGCCCCCAAAATAAACAAACGAACAAACAAATAAAATTTTTTTAAAAAAATGGAGTAACTACTTCCTTCACAGAGCTGTTGGGGAGACTAAGTGAAGTAACATGAATGCATCTAGATAGTGCTGGATTTCCTATACATACTCAATAAATTATGATCCCTGTCCTTTTCTCACTCCACTGCTGATTAAACATTTATAGTAAGGAATCTATAGATCCTAAATACTCCTTACCTCTCTCAAAGCATAGATACTCTGAGTCTTGATTAATTCCAAAAGGAAAATATTACCATATCAATAAATATATTGGACCTAAACAGATATAAAGGGAAAAATCAAAGAAAAACAACACATTCTACCTAATTTTATGACTATGGCCCTGCTATTGATCTTTCAGAACATCATAAGATCAAAATTTATCAATATTTAAAGTCAGGAGAAAAAAAGCATAGGACCCAGAGATCTCAATTCATTACAGCTTGAAGGAAGACTCCCAAAAGAACTTAACCAATCATGTTGTATTTAAAAAGACAGATTTGGACGGAGACAGAGGCAATAAGGATAACACTTCTACAGTAAGTTGCCTTGTTTGTTGAAGACAGGACTTCATTTTTATGTTGAAGTAGCCTAAAAATGCCAGGAGGGGGAAATGAGGGGCAAAGAAAAATATAGCAATTCTGCTGTTAATTCCCTGCACATACATATTTCCTTTAGTTTAGTTTTGTTTTGTTTTCCTTTTGGTTCATAACCATGGTATTTACCTTTGAAAAGTGTAAAGAAATCAAATCAAACTTTTCTCTTAATTTCCCAACAAGTAAAAACTAAATGTATGTATGTATGTATGTATGTATACACATAAACCGAAGTACAATTCAAAGCATAGTGAATTTTTATATCAAGCCCATCTGGTGTTATATTAGGGTGTATCCCATGGAAATGCAACCAAGGGTGACTGCCAAACTAAGCTACAGAAGACAATTCAAAAAGCTGGTGAGTCCCATAATACAAATGATATTTTAAAAAGTACAAGAGAGCATCTACTTAACAATTATCTGCTACCACTCCACCCTAATAATAACCCTCCTTTACTTCTGTAAGACAGTTTTGTCACTAAAACATGGGTCACTATTGGACATGGTGGGTACTCTGAGATAATGACATTATAGCGAGATATCAGTTAAGTGATCTAACTAACCCACAAGGTAATATCACAGTTTTATGTCCCAATCCTGACAATTCCATCCTTCTGTTAGGGGACATAAAAGGCCAACTGATCTCTTCAGACCTCCATTTCCACATAAGAAAAATGGGAATTATAATATACTTCTGCTTCACTAGGCTCTAAAAATGGAAACTTGCTAAGAAAAAAAATGAATGTGAAGCACTCGGAAAAGAATAAACTAGATTCCCTGACCTGATTATTGGTCAGAGTCCTGTAAAACTAGAATTACTACTTCTTCCAATTCCATACATGCCACCTGGCCATCAAACTGACTGGTGAATAGTATTGACTGGAAAGTTAATCCATGTAAAAACTTTTAAAGTAATAGCAACAAAATTTGTGTCACAATGTATCTTCATCCCATTAACTATTTCTCCAAGGAAAATTTACTCATTGGCATTATAAAAATAGGAGATAAAGATTAATTATAAAACCGATACTGCAGCAACAATGCAAGAACTGGAACTGAGCTAACCCAGAAACATAAGGAATCACAAAGTTAAGTCTCATCCAATGGGCCAAAATGCAATATGGATTATTTTTATATTGTTCTGTCTGAGTTTTCTGTCTCAGATTCTTAACTTCCAGAATCTATTTTTAAAATCACTTAACACTGTGTATTTCCAGTAGCCATCAAGGCATATACTGTCATCCCTGACACCGGAGATTGTCAGCAGACTCAATATGTATGCTAACGATCTCAGGCAACACTGCCCATCGTCTTATCAAAGGGATCTTATTCCATAATAAAAAGTCTAAAGCTCTCCAAGAAAATTCATTCTAAAACATAGGAAGTAGTGAAGTAGTTAAAATGTTAAGATCGGTATTATCCTTTACTTTTTAAGATTTTACCTTACACGCTAAATTTTAAAACCAAAAGCTGTCAGACATTGTAACATTTTTTAGTTTTTCCCCAAGTCGCCGATGCTCTTTTCTAAAGCACTGTCAAATAATGATAGCGGCTGTCATTATTTTTTATACAATAGCTGGCAGCAAGTTGTACACACACCCTTCTTCTTAGAATAGTCATCAAATGACCCAAACAAATGACTTGGACCTTGTGGTAAAACTGACCTCTTTCCTAAAACCAAAATAAATGGGCTATCACAGATTAGTGACACTTTACTGCCAGAATGTTACTTTATTAAAAAAAAAAAAAAATCAAAAGTTTTACTTCTTTTATTTTTTTTTTCTAAGCTGTTTTAAAATAACTTTCCCCCTCTTACACATACAGTCTTGTCCTCTCCTTGCTTTCCTGGAGGCGATCTTATTCTCTCATAAAGGTGTTCCCATTTACTTTTGGCTTGAATACTTTCAATCAAAATCACAATTCTGTTTTTGGACACAACAGCCCTTCAGGAAGTATATTTGAAGATATTAAAAAAATTTTTTTCAGAAAATAAATAAGCTATTTTCATTTAATAAAGTTCAACAATGCATTTAAATGGATTTAGGAAAACCAATCATCTCAGACACAAGTGATTTGACAACACCCCCCCCCACACACACACACACACACAAATTATTCCAAGTTACAGGAAAACATTTGAGTGAACCGATTTTAGGTCTCTTGTTCTAACTAAGAGACAGGAGTCCCTCTTTACAACTATTTGCTTGGCAATCTAAAATGCTGATATTCTTCTAGATCTAACAGAAAGGAAAAATGGGTATCTTCTCCATCTAACACCGAAGTGGGTAACCTAGATACTGTAAAGAGAGGCTACATAAAGGATGCAACAGACAGCTATGAAGTGAGAGCCAAATATTTCACCTGCAACTCTTCGGAAAAGAACACAAAAACGCATGCAGCTTAGCCAAAAACCATATCAACATGGAATTGCCACAGGCTAGTAAGTTTGGGGGAAAAACAAAACAAAACAAAACAAAACTCTACCAAACGTAATTTTACTGTTGTTGGTTGGGTGAGAAAAGCTCAAATGTGAAAAGCACAGCTCTTGTTTGTTCAAATTGATCATGCCCACACTCTGCAATGTTTACTTAAAATAAATGGGTGAACTGCTTTTTTGAAGAGTACTTACAAAACCAGAATCAAATTCACAAGGAAAGGAGCCAATTCACAAGCATTTTCCTGCTGATATTCTAGTGGTGGCTAGGGGATGATAGCTAAAAGTCTATGATTATTCAAAGTTTCTCAAGTTTCCAAAGCCGATAGCTTTGGATATTAAGCTAAGAGAAATTTTCCTACCTATCACTACTCTTTAGGAAATGAAACAAAAATTATCAGAGAAATAAAAATCTATTCTAACAAGGAACTAATAACATTAAATGTTAAAATATAAAAATTGTACTGCCTACACTGAAGTAGTAGTATAACTTTTGTCAAATTATAGCCAACTAGCCAAAAAATAAATTAATGCTACAAGATCCATCGTAAGAGATTAACACTATAATTTAACATACATTCAGTCACTCACTATTAATTTTTCTTTCTATGTGATAAAGGAATTTTAACAACTTCCAGAATTAAATCTCCTAGGAAATACTTCCCATTAATAAAAAGAAAACTTTTATATAATTAAATTCATATAGTTCAATCAAAACTTCAAGTCAATAGCTAGAATCACTTAACGTTAATGAACTACAAAATGTATTCAATAATATTTTGAATACTTTTGCTTATATTTCAGAAGTCTTTACTATTTACAAAGCCAGTAGCTTTAGAATAAGCTCAAGTTTTGAGAACTATTAAGAGGGAAATGGAAAGAAAATGTGTTCTTTCTGGGTAATCAGAATTAACTTGAGAATATGTTCATAGTTTAGCAGCTGATTCAGTTTCCTTTAGTTTTTAAATTTTTGTTTAAAAAAAAAAAAAAAAGGAAAGAAACTGCCTTTCCTTCACAGATCACCCAAAGAGAAAACTTTTAAATTATATTTACACAAAGTCAGATGCCCTTTCTAGACAAGAATCTAACACATATAAAAGTATAAGGGAAACACAAGATTTCAAATTATGTTTGAAGAGGAGTAACAGACCATTTGCACTTAATAACTAAACATTATAATTAAGAGAAAACCAACCAAAATCTTAATGAAGTACTTTGTCTTCTGTCACGGACAGCATATAAGTTGCTCTTTTATTACACAAAAACAATGTTTACTACATCAATGAATGACTCTTTCTCAAAAATAGTAGCCCAAACTTGTCTATTCCTGCAAGTTAAAAACATCCTTCCTAATTTTCACAGCTCTTCTCTGGACAGTCTAAAACAAAACGCTTTCACTTTGTTAAAGAAATGGATTTAAATCAGGTCCATAAATTTTCAATTATATTTCACTTCCAATGCTTTGGAGGAGAAATTTGCACATAGTTTAAAAAAGAAAAAAAAAAGTGACACTGCATCTCTACCACTGATGGATTAGCTTTGTACCAAGGCAATATAAAATTACTTCTTTTTTTTTTCTTCCTATGAAGAGTCCTTTGGAAGTGACTTGTTTCCATATTCTTTTCTCCAACAACAACAACAAATCTAGTCATAAACCTGGCAAGTCAAAACAATAACCAGCAAAGTCTAACATTTCTTACCTGATACAGGTAAGCACCAGCTCCCAAATGCCACCTTGGGATAGGTCAGACTAGTAAGTAGGCTCATGTTTTATGATACTAGAACGAATAGGAATAAATCTGGGTTGTTCTTTCTTTAGCAAAATCTATGGCAGCAGCTACACCACAATAGGAGAGGACCCCAAAGACCTAACAAATTCGAGTGTGTCGCTAGAGAAATAGGAAAAAAAAAAATCATAAAATGAAGACTTACTGCTTGTCATGTGACCTGGTGAGGCATGCTGTCCATTGGGTGTGCTTGAGGTGAGGTCAATTGCCATATTGGAGTGCTCCCTTTCAGGTGAAAGCTCATTGTCACCTGCTTTCACAAAATAAAATCTTTTGGTCTCTGTTCATTGTCACATAAAATCCAATTACCAACTTTGCTTCATACATGCAGAGGCATGCACAGCCTTGAAATTTTAATGTTACATATTTTCCCCTTAAAAGAACTATAATTTAGAAATATATAGCAAATGAATGAAATAATGAAAAACCAAGACCAGCCCACAAAAAAAAAAAATTACAAAATTTGATTATCACAATAATCTTAACTGTAAAATAAGGGCAATTGCAAGAGTTGATTTCTAAGTATTTTTCTGTTGAAAAAATAAGTTTTCTTTTAACATCTAATTTAACCATTAAGCACAGAGTATTTATAGTGAGCATTCTCCAAAACGCTATCAGAGAGCTGGATGTTTAAAAGGAAAGTTGGCTAAAAAAAAAAAAAGGTCAACTTCAGGAGCTTTCACATTATGTGTCAGAAAAATTAGGTTACAGAGTAGTAAATATTCAGTATACGCCATTTTAGTAGACATATATGTAACTTGACTTATTCTAAACTGAGAGTAAAGTAAATGAAAAAACTCCAGTGCAAAAGTGTTGATTTGCTAAGCTACTTACTACTGACCAACATACTATCATTAATAGAGAGTTAGGTATATTCCTGCATTTCCTTCGTTTTGGCTCTAAGCTATTATTTTCTCAAATTCATTTAAAGGTGAAATTGTGAACAGACAGAATATAAGAGTATAGAATTCTTGATGAAAACGTAATTCAGAAATAAAATACAGGTAACAAATGTAATTTTATTACCAATAACAAATTAATGAAAATGAATACTTACACGTTATATAGCCATCAATAGCTTCTGTTTCCATAGTCAAAGTGCAGTGCTGCAATACAAAAGATAATACCCTTAACACAATGATTCCTTTCAGTATCTGCCATTAAATGCTTAACTTATTTGAAGCTCCAAGCGGTTAGCCCATGTTGCTGCTCCTGCAACCTGGGCCCAAGAAACATACTACAGTGTACTGTATGTGCTCATTTGCAAGTCACTGAACTCTTTCTGCAAATGATCTGATTCCTGCTGGAGATAGGATAGGAAAGATAAGTGTGCTGTGAGATGGGCTGTAGCGAGAAAGGAATAACTCTCTTAATCAGAATTTACTTAAAGAAAAAATAGGTACACCTCAAAAGTGCCAGCTTTCACTGGGATTTAAGTATTTTACAATTCACTACTTCCCACAATCACACTGCAGTTTGAGGACTTCCCTGGTATACAGATAGCTCTATTCACAATTGTTGCAAGTTGGTTCATCATGTTCTAATAGGGAGGGGGGAGGACAAACAAACATAAGAAAACAAAACAAAACAAAAATTTAGTGCCCCAGTGTGTCTTGAAAGTCTCTGCAGCAGTCACCCTACTCCCAGACTTGTATTGACATTTTAGCCTACACTAAGTTCTGTGTAAGCACCTGTTCAATGTAACCTTAATTTCCTGCCAGACCAAGGTTGGATACAAATGCCAAACCAAGTTAATACATTCTGATTTCTAAAATTTTATAAACTTTTTGCTCGTAGGAAGGGGATCACTTTTTTTTAAAGTTTGGGGAATTATTTTCATGCACCAATGACACAAAACAAGAACTTAATTCTCAGAAACAAAACTAAATTGTATGAGATGACACCCCCTAGCTTTGATTTCACATAATGAAAAGATCGATAAGCTAACTGTATTCTTTGAAGGAAAAAGTTTAAAGAATTGACATGTCCTGAGGAGATTTTTACTTATTTTTTTTTTCCTTTGGCCCTGGTCCTTTTTGCCTTTAGTTTCAAAACTCTCACTGCACCAGCAGCTAAATTATTCACAATGAGCCATTTCTGTATTGATCGCCAAGTATATTTAGCCCTGGCTCCTGGAATTTCTCCATTACTTACTGGAAAACAGGCAGCTTCACTTCTTGTCTCCAAAACCACTTCCCTTCTCCCTCCCCTCCCCTTCTTCACCACCACACTCCCCACCCCCCAAAAAAACTTTTGTTTCTTTCTTTATGGAATAATCAGATCAAATTCCCAACTCGGTCACTACATAGCACTTAAATTTCAACCTGCTGTACTGTTATCAAATTCTTTCAAATTATGATTACATAAGGCTTTCAAGAAAGGCATCCGTAAAGTTTAAAAGGGGGGCAGTTTCTTCGGATATTTTACAAATGAGTTTATCTCTTTAAAAATGTACACATTTAACACACACATATTAAAAAGAAAGAAACGCCAGGGAGAAGCGAAAGAAGTCTGCCCCATCAATGAAATGGTTATTAACCCTCAGAGAAGGGAAGAAAGAAAAAGAAAAGGAGAAAGAGAAACGAAATGTACATACAAAAGAAATTGTCCTTTGATTAAAAAAGATTCATCACCATTTCCAGCTCTGTCGGGAGATCTCAGCTTCTTCTAACCCCTCAAAGAGGAGGTGACAATGTCGGGCTGAAGATAAACGGAGAGAGAAAGAAAGAAGTTTTTTGTGTCTCCCCCTTCTCTCTTTCCCTCCCTTGCCCCTCCAAGCCAAGCCCCCTGCAGAGTTCAAGGCGAGGAGGAAGGAAAAGCACTTTACAGGTGGGTCATTCCGAGCCCAAATCCTGCAAACAGATCGGCTGATAAACAAAACCAAGAAATGAGAGAGAAGGAACACCCCCCTCTCCTCCTCCTCCTTCTACCCCTCCCCCTCGTCCCTTTGGGATGGTCTAGTAGGAAAAGTCACTGAGGAATGGCACCACGTACTTTCAGGAAAGAGGAAAAAAAAAGGGGGGGGGTAGAGAGAGAGAGGTCAGTCAGTGCTACAGCAATGCGATTAACAAGAAGAGAAAAAACTTGATCCACCGGTTCCTTAAGAATCGACCAAAAGCTAAGACAAGAAAACTGAAAGAAAAGGTGGGGGGGGGGGTAAGAGGGGAGGGACAGTCAGGCAGAATCCAGCGAAGAACCTAGGCCAACTTCACAGGATTGTTTTTCGCCCTTGGCAAAATAAAATAAAATAAGGAAAAAGAAAAAGAAAAGAAAGAAAGAAAAAATAAAGAAAGAAAAGGAAAAAAAAATCTTAATTCCATCTCTTTCGCCCATACTAGAACCTGTCAAAGTGATTTAACTGCTGTCTTTTTACATGTGTCATACCAGGTTTTTTGCTTTTTAAAAAATTCCAACAAGGATCTGAATATTACCTTCTACCAGGACAGCTACAATTTATTCCAAGCTACCCAATCTTTCTTGGAATTCAAGTTAAAACAAAGCAAAACAAGTCAAAATCCATGACAGATATAGAGATGAGAACTGATTAATCGATTAACATCCCCGAAACACATTACGAGGAGGGGACGATAAATTAAGGCAGAGGACATCATCTTCAACCCGATTCCCTGAGCGTCCTTTACAGAAATCATTATCCTAATCATAACCACAATCCATCCCGCCCAGAGAAAAATATCTACATTATTATTATTACTGGTTAACAGCAACAAGTCATTTGATCACATCACAGTGCAAAACGAGATGCTATATAATTACACTTAACTTTGAAACACTCCCCCCCCTTTGCAAATCAGATACACATATTTATATATAATCTATGAATCAGAAGACAAATAAAACAAGAGCGGTTCTTCACCACGCAAAAGCCAAGCGGAGATTTACCTCAGCAGTGCATGCAGTAAAATAATCCCATCACCCTTTTGTTTGTGTTTACTGTTAGTGTATCCTCTCTCTTTCTTTCTTTCCTGTGCCTAACGTGTGTTTGTGCACTGCAGTTGGTGGTGGAAACTAAGGCAGTGGATCTGTAGCTAAGGGTAATCCTGTTTTTACTTCCTCCATCTTCAGCGAGGAGCAGGGTTAGCCCGGGACAGCTGGTCAAACCCCGAGAAACCGATCCGCCGGAGCCCGAGCACATCTCCCCCGCCGGCCGGGCTCGCGCAGACGCCCGCGGGCGGAGGGCGGGCTGGCGACGGCGGCGGGCGGCGGGCAGCGGGCGGCGGGGTCCGGGGCGCGGGCAGGCGGACGTGCGTGCGCGCGCGCGCGCGTGTGTGCGTGTGTGCGGGGCCTGGGCTCCTCAGCCTGTGCGTGCGTGTGTGTGTGTGTGTGTGTGTGTGCGCGTGTGCGCGCGGGTTGGCGAGGGCGCGTGTGCGCGTGTCTTCGCTCTGGGCCGCTCGGCGCGCTCGGCAATCGATTACAGGACAAGTGCTGCCCGGCGGCTCCGCAACGCGCGCACTCCCTGGCGCCCACCCGCGCGCCCGGCCGCGTCGTCCCCGGCCCTGCGGCCCCCGAGACGGCGGACCCCGCCCCCAAAGGGGGACCAGGTAACCTGCTTCCGAGAGTGCTATGGCGACACCCCACCCGCTCCCCCCAAGTCTTAATAAATCTCACGTTTTCTGCCGGCTGGGAAGGAAGGATTGGAGCGGTGAGGGGAGGTTCATTTCGGCCGCTTGAAGTTTTCTTTCAAACTGGGATTTGTGACGAGGCCGGGCGGAGGGAGCGGGACGACGATCCAGGCGCCCGACGCGGAGCTCAGGCATCGGCGTCCTGGCGGGAGCCGGGGTGTGCGCGTGGACCCACCCACTCAGGCTTCGCAATAAACTATGCGGCACAATTCAGAAAACGGCTCCGGGGAGACCAGGACACGAATCAGGATGAATTGAGAAGGAAATTCAGGTCTGAGATGAAGCTCAACTATTTTGAAAGTGCTTTGCAGTGCAAGTTTAAAATTAGAGTGTTGACTTGCTTTTACTCCCCAGGGCTTGTGCCGCATTCACCAAAGTCAGAGGAACGGGTGAGGGTCCAAAAAGTTGGTACCGGGGAAGTGTTGCCGTCACTCAGGTACAGCCCAGCTTTTTTATTTGGGAAAATCGTCTGTGGATCGTCATGGGAAAAAAAGCAAATGCATATTTCGCCTACAAATAGTAGCATTTAGCATTTAACTTGACCACATTTGCAAAAAGAGGGAATAGAGGCTTCTATAATTAAAGGGAAAAGGAAAATGAAAGGAGCTGAAAATACTGAACTGTGTAGTCTGGGTGGCTTAAGTTTGAAAACACATGAAATTATCAGGACTGCCAAACAGCATTTCTGAGAAACCATATCACAGATTGTGAAGAAAATCAATGCCGAAAGAGTTAGGAGGAGGCATCGTACTCCTACTCCTTTCAAGAATCCCAAAAATAGTTGCTGAGTTTTGGGTTGTTTTTTTTTTTTTTTCACCCCTGCTGTGGAAAGAGAAATGTTACACTGAAAATAAAATCATCAACTATATCTTAAACACTAGTTTGTAGGTCTATAAAATTTTGGACCGTGTCTTTTCTTTGGATTTTGGTGTGGGGAAGGAGTTCATTTACATTAATAAACACCAAATAATGGATACCATGGGACTTGTATAATAACTATATTTAAGTTGTATAATGAATTCTTAAGAGTTTATTTCATGCATTGTATTTTAAAAAATTGTACAAATAGGCTCGTTTTTAAATTATGGAAAATGAAAGTTGGTGCCATAGTGCAAACAAGATTAATCAATTTTCATTGGAGAACAGATCATTTGGACTTAGATCAGCAAGAACAACTTTATGACAATTTTAAGAAAAATTGCAGGTCCTATGAGTTATATATGTTTTTCCTCCCCTGTGAATTATATATTCGTAAGGCAGGTTTTTGTGGGTTTTTTTAAAGCCTATTATCTAAATAGAATTAATTTTCCTGAAGTCATGTTTGGAAAAGACTGAAATTAGGATCCCACAAGTATTCTGATCATCCCAGTAGATAGCAAGGGTTTTAATCTTAAATTATTTAGAAAATTGGAATGTTCGTTATATGTAAATTACCAATATATAAGGGGAAACTTAACTTCCCTGAATTGCCCAACTCCTTCCTAAAAATTAAGCCTGCGTTTAAGTATCTGCAAAGTAATGGAGGTTCTTGGAAAAGATGAATTAAAACATATTCAAAATTAAGATGAAATATCTGGATATTTTAAGCAGCCTAACTGCTAGTGGAAGAGGGTCCATTGTGAAGTCTTAAGGAACCATCCTCAAATTTCCCAAAGCTACCAGAGCTGGAATAGCCCTTACCCTTAGCTGGTTGGAGCTTAATTTAGCTCCCTTGAAAGCCTATCCTTTTCATGAGTTACTTTCATTGGCTCCAGAATCACCAGAGGCACACTCTCTCCCTCTAGTGGCTAAGCATTTAGACACTTTACATTTGGTGGCCAAAAATGGGGAATTTAGGCAGGAGTAAATAGCTCCCAAATTTTAGAATGGCAAAGATCATATAACCACTTGTGAGAATTAGACCATTTGGGGAAATTTTTCCTGTTTTTAACGTCTTATGTTTCTTTCTCATTTGCAGATCATGGTATGTCCAACTCATCCCAAAGAAGTCAAGATTATGTTTACATACTAAACCAGGGGTTCTATTTCATCCTTTGCAGTCGAATAATCCTGGCTCTGAGACTCACAATTGTGCATGTAGAAAGGAACCTTTGTATAAACTATATTAATTCACTGCGTTCACAGTTTTTCTCTACGGTATTTTTATAGTGGTTAGAGGATGTATTTATTTCCATCCTTTGCTGTAACTACTCTACACACATTTTAAAAGTACATATATGGTTATACTATGAATAAAAATGTATCACTAGGGAAGTGCAGTACCATATAAATATTCACTTTGGGGGATTAGCGAGGCGGTAGGAGAAAACATATCCACACCCACCGTTTTTCAAATAGCTGCTGCTTTCTCATTTCTTTCTGTCCCATCCTCCTGGAAACTATGCCTACCCAGTGCCAACCCTTATCTAGCTCTTTGCACATTTCTTTCATTATACGACTTGTAAATTTTTTTATTTGTTGAGATTTAAAAGAAAATATGTCTCCCCCACTACAATGTCATCTTTTTAAGAACAGAGATTATGGGGACGCCTGGGTGGCTCAGTTGGTTAAGCAGCTGCCTTCCGCTCAGGTCATGATCCCAGCGTCCTGGGATCGAGTCCCACATCGGGCTCCTTGCTTAGCGGGGAGCCTGCTTCTCCCTCTGCCTCTGCCTGCCACTCTGTCTGCCTGTTCTCGCTCTCTCCCTCTCTCTCTGACAAATAAATAAATTAAAAAAAAAAAAAAGAACAGATTATGTCTGCCCTGCTAACAATTGTTTTCTCAGAACTAGCACAGTGTTTGGCACATCAATCCTCAATAAACTTACTAAATGGATGAATGTAGAGCTAATCACATATTCACCTAGCTTTGTGTGTTAAACTGTTTTTAAGGGACAAAAAGTGTAGGATAACAAAGATATATTCTAATTCTAAATCAAAATCTAATTCAAAATCTAAAGATTTTGGTCAAGTCTTGACTCATAAGTAATATTACATTAACAGGTCAATTCTCTGGCTTATGTTCATTTGAAGAATGTGAATACCTTCATAGATAATATAACTTCTATAAATATAAAGATGAAGAGTAGTTCAAATTGCATATCAAATATAATTTTGAGTAAAATGCCTTTATGTTACTGCTCTGTTTCATAAACAAATTATTTCATGTTAATGCCTGATACTTTGTAAACTAGGTTGACAAAGGATGCAATTTGTTCTGTAATTGCTAAATGCAATTAGCAAAAGAAACTTGTTAAAAGGCAGTGTAGCTAAAAGGTGCATTATGAGGTATTTTGTTTTCTTTTGATGGCATATTTCATCTGTGTTAGATTTAAAAGCCCTAGTACCCTTTAAAGAAATTTTAATAAAAGTGAGTTTAACAAAAATTTATTCAAGGAATGCATTCCATGTTTTTAACTTTTGATTTTGTTTTTAGCAGAGGGCAAGAGGGGACATTCTAAACATTGTAATTCTTTCCTAATACTAAAGGAGAAATTTTTGGAAATTAATTATATATTAATTATTTTTATTTAGATGGCTTTGTTGTGCAGATATAGAACATAATCACCCAAAGTAGGTTCCTTAAAGTAACTTGAATCTCTGAAAAAGCTAAAATTAACAAGCACACAGGCACAGTGTTTTAAAACTGATTGCTTGTTTTATTTTTGTCAGGTGTTGTTCTCTTTGAAGTGGTGTTCTCTTTTAAGCGGGATATGGAACAATGGTCTCATATTCTCCTGTCGACCTAGATTGGCACTATGAAGAAGCAAGCAAGCCAGAAATAGAACCATAATTTCAAAGAAAACATTTGTAGATACCAAATCCACTTCATATGTGAGGCATACTAATACCTCCCTGAGTACACTGATAATCTGGGGTCTGTCTGTGTGGCATGTAAGTCCCACATGGTTAGGGTCTTCTCATTGCATCCACACTGAACAGTAGTTTCTTTTAACAATTCTTAAGTGTCACTTTGCAATTAGAGATAAGGCTCTTGTGCAAATACCCATGTCCCTAGAAAAGGTAACTTTGTGACTTAAATTCACACTTTGATAGAATAATATCAGATTTCTTCTAGAGAGTATGTTTGGATGTAGAGCAGAAGATAAGCTATCTCTATCCCAAATGAGAATTATAAATTGTGGGAGTTAAACTTAGACCAAGGGGGTGAGGACTGAAGAAGTTTCTGAATAAAAAATGAAAACACACTTTTAAAGATGCCATCAGAATATATCAGAGTTGCTTTAGAATGCAGATGTGTGGGGCACCGGGAGGCTCAGTGGGATAAGCATCTGCCTTCTGCTCAGGTCATGATCACAGTGTCCTGGGATCAAGCCCCACATCAGGCTCTCTGCTTAGCAGGGAGCCTGCTTCCCCGCCCCCTCTCTCTGCCTGCCTCTCTTGCCTACTTGTGATCTCTGTCTGTAAAATAAATAAATAAAATCTTTAGAAAAAATGCAGATGTGTTCAGCATTTGAGGAAATGAATTCTATTAATGCAAAAATCAAGGAACTTTGAGGTGGGTCAAGGGTACATAGCTGATGCTCAAAAAAACAACTCTAAAAGGCATTGAGGAGAACATTCTTCTAAAACACCCTAAAAGTTATGAACACAAAAAAGTATAATGAGGTTATTGAACTCTCCAATAAAGTGTTAGCACAAGAGAAGAAAAAGACTAGTCAATTTTCTGAAGACACAGCTTTCAAATAGAAAGGATAATAATAAGGAGAACACATTGTCTACTGAGCATTAATTTAGATACAAAATATTAAACACCCTCTGGGGATAGAAATTTAACTTTGGAATTGGTAAGTGAAATTAGGGCATGTTAGTCTAAAGACTATTATACCAACAGATTCTGCTAGAGATATCCATAGTCTAAAGCAGATGACAGGTTACATCTCAAGGGAAAGACTGGTAGCTTAATCAGTGCCAATAGGAGTGTGATCCTGTTTTATTTTGTTTCTTTTTTTAATCCTGTGAAAAGTTCATGGAATACATGTCCAGTTTTTGTGAAAAGCCTCAACTCATTGTAAACCGAAATTGTTTCACAGTACAGCTGAGTCTAATCACATGTTTAAACAATCCTATGTAGACTGAAGAAAATAGAAGAACACATTACCAACAGAAAGTGAAGGAAAGAATCCTGGGATTCAATCTCCCCCCTTTTTATGGCCAGATGGTGACAACCTAGGGAATTAAAAGCCACACAGGGATAGAAATGGGGAGCCGTTTCCTGCCTGATAACTCTGAAAGACGGCTGTGGTTTGGAAGAGGGAAATTAATCAAAGAAAGGTCATTTACAGGTAGTAAAGTCAAATGTCACCTCCCCCAATTCTCATGACTTGTGGTTTAGAGAAAGGTTAGCTTAATATAGAGGTTAGTGTGGCATTCTGAACTGTCTCAAGACGTGATATATGAAGATGAGAATATCACCATCAGTTCCCCTCCCCCAACAGCTATGTTCAGGCTTCAAAAAGATACTTAAAACTTGACGTCATAGTGAGGTACTAGACACCTGGGAAAGTCCCACTTAATAGACTAAAGATATCATCAAAAGTCCTATAAACCACATTCCAGAAACAGCCTTATTGAAAGACTATGTTTTTGAAATACATCATTTTTTAGATATCCTTATGCAGAATCCACAGCACTTTAGATTAATGGTATAACTGACTTTAATGTAGTATCATCAGTGGGACGAGCTATATGCCATCATTACCATTATAGGTGTTTACTTTATGCCAAGCATCATGATAAGCATGTTACATGCATTCTCATTTAACCCCCATATTCATCTTTAAGAGAGAATATTAACCCCAATCTTCACATGAAAAAATTCAAGTGTGGATACATCATTATCTTTTCAGGATAGCATAATGTCAGAGCTGGACTCAGAAACATGTCTTAAATTCTAAAAAGCCCATAATAATCACCACCGTGATGTATTTATCAATCATACAGAACTGTTGCTGCAGTTAACTCAAGCCCTTTAGGTAACTCCTGTCCAATATTGAACCACTTGGTAGAAAACCCAAATGTCCACGATGTTCTTAGAAGTTTATTCAGATGTGGTATCCACATAGAACACTAACAGATCCAACATGACCTATTTGACACCTAACACTTTAACATCAGATATCCATTGGTACCTTCTTCCTTGAGCTCTTCTGAACAAGTGAATGACATGAGAGAACCACTGAGAGTGAATTAAAAGGTAACCACCCCATAAAGAATTGAGTATCAATTAATGGTGACAAAGAGATATAGACAAGATCTTAACTTTAAATTCTGGATCACCAAGCATATTTTCACTTTTCTTTCAAAGGGATTGTTTCTGGTTCATTGCTCCCAAAAACATAAGCATCACTCTGCTTCCTTTTGTAGACTTACTTCACCTATGTGTGCAAAGAATGACAGACTCAATTTGTGTAGTGAACATTGTGATTTTAAATGGTTATGGTATTCTTAAATGACATTTTGAATTCAAGAAACAGATTTTTTTTTCTAGTGGAGAGCAACTCTCAGTTTATAGTAAAGGTCAATTTGAAGATTTTGCTAGGATCCATTAAACAAAGCCTATGAGATTAGGATTTTTCTCTGTTTTAATTTACAAATTGAGTATTGGAATAGAGATATAAAACTATACTGTTTTAATTTGGTTTTTCTATCCCACTTCACATAGGTAATAGGAGTTACATATCTGTTCTCTCATAGCAGGGTGTTTTTTTTCCAAAAACAAAAAGAAATAATACCTTTATTTGATAACAGATATACTATTTATGAAGAAGCTGATTGGTGGCTTTGAGGGAAATTTGTTTCAGGACATTTTGAATGACCTGTCCTAAGGCAGGTTCCCAAAACATCTTGAAATAGCCAAAATATGAAGTGAGCAAGGGGTCTGATATCTTAATAATATATTCTTGTTTTAAAAAAGATTTTATTTATTTGAGAGACAGCTGAGCAGGAGGAGGGATTTGGGGGGGGGGGGCCTGGGGAGGGACAGAGGGACAAGCAGACTCCTTGCTGAGTGCAGAGCCAGATGGGGGCTCCATTCCAGGTCCTGAGATCATGACCTGAACTGAAGGCTGATGCTTAACAAACTGAGCTACCCAGACATACCAGTCATAATATATTCTTTCTTTTTTTTTAAACTTAATTTATTTTTTTTCAGTGTTCCAGTGTTCAGTGTTCCAAAATTCATTGTTTGTGCACCACACCCAGTGCTCCATGCAATACATGCCCTCCACAATACCCGCCACCAGACTCACCCCACCCCCCAACCCACCCCTTGAAAACCCTCAATAATTGGACATCTCCTGATACTTATGTTTGAGAATAAGTACCTACAGAAGATTCAATGAATAGTCAAATAGGAATCCTTTCTCTTCACAATCCATTATATCTGAGAGAGGGGTACCCTTCTCTCAAGTCTTTGGGAATATTGCTTTCAGAGTTCATTCTTGATGTGGAGGTGGACACTGCAGCCTATAGGCCTGATACCATTAGACAGTCTTTTACACACAGAATGCTTCCAATTCCATTGGAATGCGGTCAATTCCAAACCACTATTAGCCACTTGGTGATATTTTCACTTTCCATGTCATTTTCCTATGTGGAGAGAGTATACTTAACAACTGTTTTCCTTTATATAAGTGATGTTTCTAGGTTTCATACAGCTGTGTTTTATAAGTTTAAATATTTTTAGTTGTCCTAGGTGCACCCATAAACTTGAATTTCTGTAACCCCACAAGGCTAAAGGCCTGCAGAGTGAAGCTCACTAAGTATTCCATTTTGCATGTGCACATGATCCTTGTCATCTGGCCAGACTTCTCTCCTGATCCTCAAGAATATCATTGTCTCATGATATGGCTTCCTTTAACTGCTTTAGAACTTCAGTGACTCCTTCAGCCTCAGTCAAGCCATGAATCTTAAGGAGATTCATGGGAGACAACAGAATTTTTGAAATAAGCTACCTAAATGGACCATTCAGAGATCTGAGAGGAAAACCGATAGATCTAAGAAGAAGAAAGAAAGAGACAAACAGCAACAAATGCTGCCTGTGAGAATGACAGCAGAAAACAGATCAGAGTCAATGAGGAGAGTGTGAGGAAACAGAGAGGCGGTGAGTATAGAACCATAATCTCGATGAGTTTGGCTATAAAAGGAAAGACAGTGGCTAGAAGTTGGAGGAGGAGGTGGGGTCGAGGGAGGTTTTGTTTTTTAAGAATTCAGCATGCTGATCAGAAAGTGTCAATAACAATTTAGAGATCCGAGATAGAAGAAAATTGGTGAAGGGAGTTCCTGAAGGGACAGGGAAAAAATATATATATCTAGAACACAAGTGAAATAATGATACCTCTTGTGCGGAAGGGAAGCAAGAAAGGATGAACACTTGTAAAGTCTGTTAGTTGATGTGATAGGAAGTTGGGGAGGGGTTGAGAAAGGTGTCAGTGTTATTTACTGAGATTAAAGGGGAAAATGGATGGATTGAAAATTTAACAAAAGTATAAAAGCTTGAAATACTTGCTATGAAGAATGTGAGAGAAGGTAACTTTAAAAAAGTATATGGAAAGATTGACAGGCAGAACAGAGGAAACATTTGAGGCTGGTGACCACAAATAAACCATCCATATGCTTGATGCAATAACATACAGGTGAGCTCACAGACCAGGTATAATAATCTTGAAAAATATGATCACAGGATTGACCCAGTGTAGAAATTTCAACAGGTAGAGAGCTGTAAGACCCCAGATCAAAAAAGTTGAGCTTAATTAAAAGAGATAGAGTAACAGTCTATTGAGTAAGCTTTGTAGAGAAAGGTACCAACTGATAGGGTGTTGACCAATATGAAAAGTAGAGGAATATAGAGACCTTGCGTCCCAGTGAGGTTGAAGAACTTGTCTAAGAGGCAATGCTGAGTGAGAGATATGAAAGTATATGGGACTTTGAACAGAAATTTGATATTTCTGTTGAATTAAAAATGCCAGGATTGAGAAGTCATGACTTCTATGGGTTGGATTATCAGAAAAGTGATAGGATAATCAGAAGATTACCTTGGATCTTAGAGGTAGAGGAAGATAAAGGAGGTGCTAAAGTCTTTGAAGAGCTATCTAGTTGCGGAAAGTTTGATAAATAACAGCAAAGAGGAAGAATAGTGAGGAGATAGCAGTGAAGAAGGGACATTAGGGTAGCTACAGTTTTACACAAAAGTGTAAATATTCTGAAAAAAATAGTTTGGGTTGTATAGGGGATGTTGATCCTATTTTCTAACGCTGAGGTATAGGTAGGTAAACTATGGGAAAATGAGTGGCCTACTCTTGAGAGGACTATAGGTAGGGTGACCTTAACATCTGTTTTGTCAGTAACAGTCCCAATTTACACCTGTGGTCCTGGCATAACTATTAATAATGCCCTCTTTTACTCTTAAATATGTTCTGGTTTCTATGTTAAACCACATGTTCACCCTCCCTTAAAGAGGAGTCATGGCTTCAACGAAGAGTTCTTTCATTTAGGAAACAAAGATTATTTAAATCAGTCAGATGATGTAAGATGGAATTTCTTGCTCCTTTTTCATGAGAAAGGAGTACCAGGGACCATGGTAAGAAATGCTTGGGAGGGGAAGAAGTGTTCCACTGAATCAGAGGAGACTGCAAATAGTGGTTGACTTGAAAGTGCAACAGATGAACTGGCCTCACCTGGAGCTCCATCTTCCATTATCAACTTCCTTATCAACCTTCTGATTCCTTTGATCCGGAATCAGATTGACAGCCATGCCTTCAGAGGTTAAATATGCCTATCATTATTTATATCCTTACATTGGGGCCAGAATTCACAGCACTGTATTCCAAGCACTGTATTCCAAGGTGAAAGATTTACAAGGATAAATTACTACAGATCATGGCCATACAATGGCTCCTAACTGGGATGATATGATAGTCTCCTAACACTTGCCTCCCCTTTGCTCTTACATTTTCAGTTCTCTTTCTTTGGAGTTTTGGCAGATTTGGCTTTCTCTGTCAACTTAACTTCATTACTTACTTAAAAATCAGGATAAGAAAACAAGACAGTTTCTGACCTCTGGATCTTACAAAGACTGGTGTACTGATTGAAGTCATTAGATTTTGCCAAGCATTGAATACTGAGAGCTGATGATGACAGGAGTAGAGTACTTAAGTCAGATAACAATGCCAAAAACCAAATAGTAATGGCCAGTCTTGCTAAAAACAAAATATTTTTATGTCTCTAGTGATGGTTATAGGCTAAAACACACCTTCAAAGACCAATATAATATGTAACCATATTGGAATTCAAGAATTTTTTGAAAAAGAAATGGTCCTACTTCCACTTGACATAGAAATCCACATTACAATATCTTCATGGGAGACCTGCAAGTCAATGAAGTCATTTGTGTTTAAGTCTGCAAATAATATACTGTAATGCAACTGAGCCATAAAGCTTATTGATATAGCTTATGGAAATAGAGATAAAGCCATTTCCCTGAGTTATGGACATTCTTCATTCACCATGACAAATAAACATGTAAGTTAAAATGAGTGGTTTTTATTCACTTTCTAAAAATATTCATTGCAGTTTACAAATAGACTGTTCATAGGAATCCTTCAAGTAGTAAGTTTATAGCATCAGTTTAAAATATGAATCATTTATTTAAAAATCTATGTAGTTTTTCAGAACTCCCTCATGATAAGAACTCAGCCTAACTTCTTAAAACCATGGTTCACAAACTTGTTTTCTGTACCTAAGCCATCTGCAGACTTAATATATTCCTATTTAGTTGCATCATTCCTTGCTTGAAAAAATTCTAAGCAGCACTTACTCCCCTACCCCTAACTTCCCACCCCATCCTAGAGAAATATCAGAGTACTGGAAGCATTGTAGCAGTTTGAATAATATTCCTCTCAAACAGTGTTTTTCAAATGTCAGGTTGTAACCCAATAGAGGGCTATATATTTAGTATATAACCAGCACTTTAAAAAAATGAAATAGAGTGGAATAGAGTATATCACATATAACAGGGATAAATAAAAAAGTAAACTTTGATTTCACAGATCCACAGCTCTATCTACTGGGTCACCACATAAAATATATTTGTACCCCCTATGGATTGCATGGTCAAAAAAAGGTCAAAAGCCAATGTTCAAGGAAGCAGATGAACAAACTGAGGTCTATCACTTTACCAAAATACTATATAGCAGTTAAATACCATTACATATATCAACATGGATAAAATCCAAAATTTTATGTTGGATAAAATAAGTCAATGGTAAAAGAATTTTCTTACATTAAACCTCAAAAATCGTACTATGTATTGTTTATATAGATATGTATATATATACATTTATTTTCTATATTTATACTATATATATTTTATAATATAAATATATATTTATGCAATATATATATTTTATTGTAATCAGTGTATACATTTATACATTTGGAATGGAAATAAAAGTGGAAAAGAAAGATACCACTTTCAGAATAGCAATAACCTCTGGGTTGAGAGGGAGAAAGATGGTATGTACCTACAATGTTTGAGTTCTTAATTCCAGAAGTCCAAAGACCTTTGCACTGTTTTCCTCTGACTGATTTACTCATTTTTCTGATATTTGTTTCTTCACACATGAAATGAAAGAATACAAGAGAGTGATCAAAGTGTCCAGCTGGAAAGAGAGGTAGAATTGTATAATGAAGATGTGTTCTAATCATGTAATATCCAACCCATAGAATTTAAATGACTTCTCAATGTTACCAGCTAGTTAGTGGTAGAACTCAGGCTAAGTAGACGCAAGCCGTCTAAAATCATACCCTTTCATTTTCTACCATGTAACTGCCCTTGATGAAAGATGAAAGGACGTGGCATCATTTTATCTAGGATGACAAAGTCAGGAGATTACCATTATCTTCACCTTCACCAGATAAAATGGGCCTAGTGACCAATGGTTCTTCTAGCGCCACTAAAGGAAAGAGTGAATGCTTCGAAAAGACCAAATTTAATTAAAATGTGTCTGTCTACCGTTAAATATTAAAAGAAGTTATGATCACTGGTTTTAGGGGAACTTTCAGTTTAGTTTAGCCACACCTTATTTTAAATGATTCATGATAGCTGTGTCTGATCTCCTGTAGTTATTTGATTTATAAATTGGAGAATACGAAAGAGTTCTGTTCAAGACTGATTTGTAGTTATTGTTAGAAGTTGGTTAGTGCTTGACTTCTTTCACTCAGCATAATCTCCTCTAGTCCCATCCATGTTGATACAAAAGTTGGTTATTCATCCTTTCTGATGGCTGCATAATGTTCGATTGTATATAAGGACCATATCTTCTTTATCCATTCATCTGTTGAAGGGCATCTCAGCTCTTTCCACAGTTTGGTGATTGTGGACATTGCTGCTATGAACATTGGGGTACAGATGGCCCTTCTTTTCACTACATCTGTATCTTTGGGGTAAATACCCAGTAGTGCAATTGCAGGGTCATAGGGTAGCTCTATTTGGGGGAAATCAGAGGGGGAGACAAAGCATGAGAAATTGTGGACTCAGAAACATACTGAGAGAGCATGAATGGGCCTGGTGGTGGGTATTAAGGAGGGCATGTATTGCATGGAGCAGTGGGTGTTATACATGAACAATGAATCTTGGAGCACTACATCAAAAACTAATGATGTATTTTATGGTGAATAATATAACACAATAAAAAATAACTGCTTCATTAAAAAATAATAAAAAATAAATCTAATAAAATTAAAAAAAATCAAATGATGTATATGGTATGGTGACGAACATAACACAATAATAAAAAAAAAAAGATTTTAAAAAAAGAAGTTGATTAGTGATTGATTCCCCTCATACTTCCTAAAAGAATTTGAACTCATTGTAAATTCAAAGAACAATAAGATGAAAGACTACATATAACATGAAAGAAACTATGAAGCAAAGGGGAATGAAAAATATCAAGAAATTCTGGTTACGAAAAAGCTACAATTGAACACAGAGCTTACTTCTGAGCTCATGCAACCAAGCAAAAGAGGAAACACACTAATTGCTCTAATTATCTAGGAAGGCTATGAACTCATCATCCCAAACACACACAAAATTTCCCAGCACAGCGCTCCAAGAGGAATTTGACCCAGCTGATACTGACAAAAGTGTCTCTAGTGATACAGGAATCAAAAATCTTCAACCTAGAAATTCTAGGGTCAAATCCCAGCTTTACCACTCACTGTGTCACTTAATAGTTGGACAAATTTCTTGATCTCTGTTTCCTCATCTATTAAAAGTGGATAGTAATAACAATTTACCTCATAAGGTTTTTTAATAGGATTAAGTGAGCTGATATTTGTGACTGATCAAATCAAAGCTGAAAACAGCCCTGCACCCTGGTAAGGGTTATATTGTATTTCTTTAATAAATCAAGCAAGCCAAAAGTCTGAACAGCAGTTTTTCAAAGGACATTCTTAAATTAGTGTGATTGCAGTTAGTAGTTAATTCTTGTAATGACATATAAACTGATCATTGTCCTGTCCCTTATTTTTTTATTTATTTCTTCCCCAAGTTTTAAAACCATTTTTCCATTAAAAAAAAAGAGAAAAATCAGAAAAATAAACAATCTCTGCCACGTGGATCAGAATACACATTTCTCACACTTGCTTTTCAAAATATAATCCTCCTAATAAAATATGTCAGGTTCAGGGTTTATTCTTTTCTTTTTTTTTTTAATACAGATCTCAGCCAGCTATAAATTAGAGCATGTGTGTCATTGCCTAGAAAAACCTCACGTAGCAACAAACTGCTAAATTAACCCACACTCATGTAGGGGGTGCAACTTTTATGTCAATTTGCAAACTAAGATATCTCCCCCAGAGACAAGAAACTATCCAGTTTTTTATTTCATCTTCATTGGGAGTCTTTAAAATGGAAAATTTTGACATAAGCATTGTTTAATGAAATCAAAGATTTAAAAAACCTAATTATAGACAAAAACTTTTGTATATGAAAAAACAACATATTCTGTCATATCTTATTTATAAGGAGCTTGAGTTCTATTGAATTATTAAACCACTTTTGTATTTGTGCCCCTGAACTACTTAGCTACCACATGTTATAAATACGTGTTTTATATTTACATTTAGGTTAACTTAGCATCTACTATCTGCATTAATAATGTTTTCATTTAGCTCACAATAAAATATATTTTTTCATGCACGTGTATCTTATCTCCCTTACTATTTTAGAGCAATTTCAGAGAAAGATTGGGTGATCATTTTTTGTAATGGTCTTATTTCTTCATACAAAAATTTACACAGACTTGGTACCATCTTTGTTAAAATTATCATTGAGATTGAATCCTTTGTCAATAAACTAGTATAAAATATTCAATAAACTAGTATAAAATATTCCAGTATACTGAGCCTGGGTGGCTCAGTGGGTTAAAGCCTCTGCCTTCGGCTCAGGTCATGATCCCAGGGTCCTGGGATCAAGCCCCACATCGGGCTCTCTGCTCAGCAGGGAGCCTGCTTCCCTTCCTCTCTCTCTGCCTGCCTCTCCACCTACTTGAGAGCTTTGTCTGTAAAATAAATAAATAAAGTCTTTAAAAAAATATGCCAGTGCTGTCTAGTCATCATTCATTAAAAAGCCCTTTTAGTACAATTTCCTTTCTCTTTTTCTATTTTCAAATATCTATGCTATTTTTTTTATTTAGGTCTTTGCACTTTGCACTAAATCAACCAAATTATTGTTTCCTATTGCAGTTATTAAAAGTCACTTTCTTTTCTTCTCTTTGCAGTGTTTATTAAAAGCCTGTCTCTGGAGTGCTTTTATTCCTGCTCTTTAGAAGTTATATTATAATAGTATGTCAGTTCTCACCATACACCTCAAACATTGGTGTCCATTTAGAGTACTGTTTTCATATTATGTACTTTTAAGAAGTGAGCTTATGTCTTAAAATAGTATATGACTTCAATATGATCACATAACTAAAACTAGGATTAAAGGCTAGCTTTCAGAAACACCTGTTACCTATTCTCAATTTCTTTTAACTCAGGCTAGAGAACATAGTGAACCTTTAATTTTTACTCTATGATTTGTATGTTTTTCTTTTATGTTATTCTAGTATTGTGCATTTCTCAATGAAATTAACAAATTCAATTTTCATTTGAATGAAATGAAAAGTTGATTTGGACATTAGATATTAATAAAATAAAATGTGTATGCTACTACTGAACAGTAATGCAGAATTCAGGCCTAATGCATTTTATTTTTCATGTTTTCATTTAAAAGATTGCTTTATAATAGATATCTTTAGGAGCAGTATATTTTAGGAACTGGCAGAATTGTTAGTTTATCTTCTTTCTACTTAGTTCCTATTTCTTACTTAGCTATAGAAGAATTTAAAAATTTTTATTGGCAAATTCATATTGTAAGTTGTATGGAGAGGTTTTTTATTGCAAAGAGTGAAAACTTTATCATAATTAATTCATTTTTATTATTTAAACTTTGATTAATTCTAAGAAATATTTGAAGTTACTGTGGGAGATATTTGAGAATCCGAAGAATTAATTTAAGATGTTATCAATGACCATCAAGGTAGAGAATTAAATTTCAAGTGACGTAGTGAAAGCACTGTAATATATTTTGACATACCCCATTCATGTGATATATTGTTTATCCTATCTATGTATTTCAGGGGTCATAGTCATAAACTTTGAATATCCTTTTTTAAAATCTCTGATAATTGAAGTGAAGTTAATTATGATGTGAAATAATAAAATTGCAAAGAATTACCATAGCTTGCAGAATATTAATTGTTACTGAGCTTTGATTCTTTACTAAAAGTTATGTTGCTACCCATCTCCATGGACAGAATAATGTGTGTTTTAGAAAAATTATCCAATGTATCTTATAATAAAAGGCAAAAAATCATTTCAATAGAATTAATAAATTATTGATTAGATTTATTTTTAACAAAGCAATTTTTATCAAGACTTATCTAGCTAAGTACAATAGCAACAATAGGGGGAAAATCAGAATCTCTCTCATTACCTGCTTCTATAATCGTGCATGCATAAAGTATGCTTGAAGCCTTTGAAAGGAGAGATTGTGCACCCTGAATACTAATTTCATGAGTACTGTAATTTCACGTCTGTTATCCATGTTCAAGCTGGTCGTGCTTTGAGGAGCAGCTGAGTCTTTATGGAAAACTTTGTAAAACATTCTATTTAGAACCAATTCTTTTTCTTTGCATTATGTGCTCTGGGTATTTTTCTTCCTTTGTGTTTTATTTTGAGAACATTTGTATGAAAACAAGATCTTTGTTTCTTACAAGCACATCTGCTCTAGCTGCTTATAGATTACGAGAAGTCATCATCCTCTGTGACATCATGATCATTTCCAAGGCAACCAGTTTGGTTTACTTTTTTTCTTTTTCTTTTCTTTCCTTTTCTTTTTTTAATATGATAAAAAGTTACAGAATGTCAGCAGCAGCAAAGTGTTTATGTCAAAACAGATACATAATAACTTCCCAGTTTTCTGTACCCCACACTGCATGTGGCCTGTTCATTTCAAAGCACCAAAGCTTTAGTCTATTGAATGTAATTACCTTAAGGTCCATGAGACTGTCAATTCCATTACCCACAATTGAGAGGAAGAATAGAATGCTTAAGGAAACAAATTCTGAGGTGACTGACTTTATTGTACCTCAATGCCCTGTCACATGGCTTGCCTGGTGCTGGTTCAATGAGGGAGGAAATATATGAGACCTTGGTGTTTTATGTTCTATAGTAAATAATGATATAGATTTGAATAACAGCTGGAAGGATCTTGAGGCCTTTTACTTGAAATGATTTTATGAGCAGGTGCTACATTCACTCAGCTGCTTCAACGCTGTCACTACTGTGATGAAATGTGGCTATGAGAGGCTTTAGAACATAATCATTTGGATAGAGAGCCAAGGCTGCTAAAGAGGACTGGAACCAGGATCAGACTTTTGTGGCATGTTTGGCTACAATCAATATTTGTCAAAATTATGAAGTTTTAGTCACAATAACCAAGCAATCCGTAGACATATTTATTGAGTATTTGCTGTATGCATAGCACTGAATTGGAGATTGTGTGTGATTTAAGGTAGGACAGATGCAATCTCTGACCTCCCAGCCCTTCTTTGAGATGAATGTCTACTTACCGTATTTTTTTTTTAGCTCTTCTAAAATATTTTTATATTATATCCATTTCCCTTTTACTTAAACAGTCCCATTTTATTTTTAAAGGTATACATTTCATATGAACTACATTCGTTCAGGATAATTGGTTGTTTGAGCCTGAATAAGCTGTTCTATGTTGAATGTTAAGGAAATTTGGAAAGAGCAGGCTTAGAGGCCGCTGTGGTCTGAGCACACTTGGACTCAGAATGGCAGGAATAAGATGCACAATCCTGGACCTTGGTATAAAGCAAGCGTCAGCTAAACTGGTAGCAAACACACAGAATTGTGAATCCGAAGATAGATCAGGAATGGGAAAATGAGCAAGTCCTGAGGGCAGAGCATCCAAATCAGGGAAGAAAGTCTTGGGAGTATATCTAAATAGAGGCAGGGAAGGTGGGGGGCAAAAGTCAAAATGGCAGGCAAACACAAGAGGTCTGAGCAATAGGATGGGCAATATTCCAGAGGCCCACCTGCATGAATCAGGGACACAGTCTAGTAAGACTGAGCTCAGAAATAGGAGAGCCATTCATGTAGTACCAGGGACCAAGGCAGGAACACCAATTAAAGATGGTCTAAAGTGTTAAATGTCCCATGACTGAGCATAATTTATGCATTTTTATATACGCATTCATTTGTTCAATGCCAAGGACTGAGTAATATATTAGGCACAAGGTTCATAAAACCGACAAAGTTCATCTTATGAAACATTATACTGGGTAAAACAATAAATAATTAATTCAGCAAATAAATGTATTATTAAAATGTGTATTATGTGTCAAAGTGTCATGGTAAGGCATAAAGGGGTCAGGGTAGAGGGGTGCTACTTAGGTATCACAAAAGGCCTCTCAGAGAATACAACATTGATTTTTAGAAAATCTTCTTGACCCTAGCTCTCACCACCAACTACCATGGTCTACCAACTTTACAGCTATTTAAGATTCATATCCATGGTTAGCTTTATTCCCAGTTTTTGTAATCAACCACTGGTCTCCCCACACCCAATAATTTCCACCATTAAAATCTCCTTTGCATTCCTGATTTACCCCATATGTCTGTCCAGTCTCCAAGGTCAGCTGATATCCTTAGCCTGATTTGTCTTATTGCCACTTAAACTTTCATGATGATATTATGAGGGTGGAAGTTTGTTTTACTCAGAAGAGCCTAACATTTGTAATAAATAAGCCCAACTATCTCAGTGACTTAACACATTAGAAGTTTGTTGTTTGAAGTGTTTGGTGAGATTCAGATTTCCAAACTTGCTCAATCATCCCTATGGGGGATTGGAGTCCTCTGCTGGCTCCTCTGCATCTTCCTGGCAGACAAGAAAAGGGAGAAAACAAAGGATCATGGGGGAAGTTTCTGTGGGACAGCCACAGAACCATCCTGCATCCGTTCTGGCTACATTCCATTAGACAACTCAGTCATATGGCATACCTAACAACAAAGAAGGCTGAGAATATAGCCCGTGTGCCCTGAAGGAAAAAGGAAATAGGTTCGATGAATACAAGAGTATATCTTTTTATTCACAAAAAAAAAAAAAAAAGGAAGGAAGGAAGCGAGGGAGGGAGGGAAAAAGAGATGGAGGGAGAAAAAGAAAATCATCCCACTCTTTTTTTCCTACAAGAAGAACTTATACCTCATCTCCCAGATGAGATCATCCAAGGCCCCATCCAGTCACTGAATCTGCTCAAAGCCCAGAATCTCCAGTCTCATGTGTTTTTTGGCTCTCTCAAGTCCAGGAAGGAATGCTTTCATGAGTATGTGGCCTGTGTGGTTACGTGGGTCCCCATACTCAGATGTCCCTAGCAGTTGGTTTAATGCTCTGCTCTTACCTCATGAAGTTACTAATATTATTACTGTTGAACTTGTGTTTTATAAATGACGTCCAGTGGGATAATGGAGCAGGCACATGAGCAGAGCAGGTATGTGCAATATGTGTGTCCTTTGTTCCACATTGCCCCATTCATATGCAGTTTGTGTTGCTCATGAGTGCAGAATCCTGGTGGACCTATGATGCTTGGGAGTTTAGCAAGACTCAATGCTGAGTACAAGGTAAGCATGCTATATCTATGGCTGAGTAAGCAAAGCATTCATAACCCTGAGAGACCATGCTTTCCATTTGAACTGAAAACTTGCTTTGAACACAGAAAGAAGGCAATGGCACTCTAAGAAACACAGAAGATTCAGGAACTCTTACATCCTGTTTCCTTATACTATCTTTCCCTGTATCAGCCTAGCACCTATACTAATATGATGTCTTAGAAGGAAAGAGAAATATGGAACAAACATAGCTCCTTATTTCATTCCTTTCTTACTCCTCCCTTAAGCCAAAGGCAGAGAGTATTAAAAGAATGTGAGCACATGGAGAAACAAAATAAAAACAGTTGCATTATTGTATATAGCATTTCCACTTCTCTCCTAAGAACAAAATGCATATGCATGTTTGGGTCACAAAATAAGAACTGTATAATTTTATTAATTCCACATTTGAATTAAATGCTCTTATATTTGCATTTAAAACTGGCATTGCAGAATGAAAACATTTAAACATTTCTTTATTTAGAGTGACATTAAGTAGCGAATATAAAACACGATGATAAGTCAAAACATAGTGTAAAAGAAAGGATAAGGTACTTTCAATGGCAACTTTTTCCGACTTATTGAACAAGGATCCCAAATTTTCATTTTGCACTGGGGCATGCAAATCATGTAGCCTTCCCTGGGTCTGGTGCTCTGCTTCCTTTTCCCACTGTAACTGCAATAAAAGCTTCCAGTTAAAAAAGGGAAAAGGAGGATACACATAGCAGTCAATGAACTGTAGAAATTATTAAATCCTTCTGGAAAGGCCCTGTGAAGGGTGATTAACCAAGATGTGAGTAGTTTCTTGTTCTGTCCCTGATTCCTCTTTCTGTGGCCCTTGGCTCCTTTCTGAGAGTTTCTTCATTAACCATTATCTTCCACAGAAATATCTGAAATGGTTGTGGAAGAATATCTTCTCCTTGTGGACTGTGCAGCGTTCATATCTCTCTTCCTCTCGAAGGGTAGTTTTAAGGCCTTTTTTTAGCCCTGGCTCATGGTTTCTTTGGCACTACAATTTCTTTTAAAACTGTTTTGGTAAGTTTCTGATCTATTTGCTTTAGTTAGTTCCATGTGCCAAGGTTTTTTAATAGTTATTAAACTTGGTTTATTTCTTCTTTTCTGGCTCATATTTTTTTTCTTCCATTTAATGGCAATCTGAAACCGTATGCTATGAAAGGATATGCTAACCTCTCTGATGTTTACTGAAGGGTTGAATCGTTTGAGAAATCTCACTGGCTCTGTGTCATGTAGGGCCATTTTTTATTTCAGGTCCCAAAGCTATCAACTTTTCTAAGGAAGGCCCTTGATCCCTGAACTTACTTTCTTTCTTTCCTTCTTTCTTTCTTTCTTTTTTCTTTTCTTTTTTTTTTTTAGATTAAAAAAAAATTTTTTATTTGTCCAAGAGAGATAGAGAGAGGGGGAGTGGCCAGCAGAGGGAGAAGCAGGTTCCCCACTGAGCAAGGAGCCTGATGTAGCACTGGATCCCAGGACCCTGGGATCATTACCTGAGCCCAAGGCAGATGCTTAACTCAATGAGCCATCCAGGCATTCCATCCCTGAACTTTCTACTCTCACAATTCTTAGCTTGAAAATTGGCCCAAACTCACCTGAGCTACATGCTTTTCTTGTGTAAGTGGTGGCCAACACACCATCGAGTTGACAGGTCCTAGTACTTCCCCCAGGCTACAGGCTCAGGGGATTTGTGGTCCATCTTCCATGTTTTCCCATGACAACTTCTCTGAAAGTTTCCTGAGGCACAGCAGAACTCTTCAGACACTTAACCTGCTATACTGTATTCTTACCTTCTCCTGGCTGGTCTCTAAGCCAAAGGAACTTATCTTGGATTTGTTAGAACAGAAGAACATGTTGAAGTACCAATGTCTATGCTTTCCAAGGGAGGATATCTCCTGTAACTAGACACTAAAATCTCTGTGCCTTAACACACTAAAGCTTATTTTTGTTCACATTACACATTATTGTGGGTTCATGATCAGAGGCATACCACTAAATGATTAACAGAACTAAATTTCTTCCATATTAAATGATTTTATTTTGTATTATCAAAACTTATATTTTTAAGGGGCACCTGGGTGGCTCAGTGGGTTAAGCCTCTGCCTTCGGCTCAGGTCATGGTCACAGGGTCCTGGGATTGAGCCCCGCATTGGGCTCTCTGCTCAGCAGGGAGCCTGTTTCCCTTCCTCTCTGCCTGCCTCTCTGCCTACTTGTGATCTCTGTCTGTCAAATAAATAAAATCTTTAAAAAAAAATGTATTTTTAAAAAATCTTGGTTTAAAACTTTTTGCTGCAATAATCAAAAGATCTATTTAGATGTTCAGTTTATTTTAATGCTTTCCTTTAATAAGTACATATTATGAGCAACTATATGAGAACAAATTAGGGAATCTGGGAGAAATAGGTGCATTCTGGGCTGTCTGGATGATTCAGATGGTTAAGCATCTGCATTCAGCTCAGGTCATTATCTCCAGATCCTGGGATCAAGCCCCATGTCAGGCTCCCAGCTCAGTGGGAGTCTGCTTCTCTCTCTCTCTCTCTGTCTCCCTCTGATTATATGCTCTTTCTCTCTCTCCCTCTCTCTCAAATGAATACATAAAAGATCTTAAAGAAAAAAGAAAAGAAAAGAAATGGATGCATTCCTAGAAATGAATAAACTATCAGAACCAAGAGAAAAAGAAACAGAAAACCTGAACAGACCCATAACCAGCAAGGAAATTAAAGCAGTAATCAAAATCTCCTAATGCTTTCCCTTAACTACTGAAAAAGACCTCTTACAGTTAGAGGTAGAACCAAATGGAATAAATATTGGCTTTTACTAAAAAAATTGTGATACTTAGTTTTCAATCCTTTCCAAAAGTTTACACAAAGATTTTGTTGAAATTTCGCTTATAAATTTAAGTTTCCATCTTCCCTGATGTCAATTAGTAATTCTTACAAAGCAATCAAAGGATTAACTATTTTGTTTTTGACAAAAACACTTTCAAAGTCATTGCAATATTTTTAAGCAAGTCAGAAAATTCCGTTTTTAAATTTTCTAGGTATCAGGATATGAGAGATATTTTTAAACATGGTAGATTTACTCACACTGTTTCAGCTACAAAAAAAAAAAAAAATTATAGTAGAAATCATTCCAAAAGTTCCTTTTCCCAATGTGCCCTCCACAGCATGAGATTTTTTCAAACTAATTACTATTTCAGTCATTGTTTAAACATTACCTTGACCATGAAAAATTGATAGTTTTGCAAGTGTCTATAAGGCACTTTGCCACTGGTTGTCACAGATAACATCACCAACCAGAAGCTGGCAGTGTACCCACTAAGGTCAGTCTTTCAGGGCAGCAAGGAGAGTGAAAAGGATGAAGAGTAGAGCTGGAGGAATGGAAGACAGACACCTGGCATAGCCATAAAACCATTCTCACATCCGTGTGAACTACAAGAGCCTGAAAGTGAATGAATGAATGAATGAATGAATGAAAGTACCATGGTCAAAGCTTCTAATTGTGGAACCCTACACCTCCCTC
Source organism: Mellivora capensis (assembly GCA_004024625.1). Lineage (NCBI taxonomy): Eukaryota > Metazoa > Chordata > Mammalia > Carnivora > Mustelidae > Mellivora > Mellivora capensis. The sequence continues at coordinate 74,901 of PISX010000145.1, read as the reverse complement.
AGAAGAACTTGATATTATCATGTGATAATGAGGTCCCTAATGGGGCATCTTCTTTAAGCAAATGATGAAATAAAATGATATGGGCCTATGAAGACAAATGATCATTTAATTACTAAAAATCTAGATTATAGAATGTTAGTATAGTGTGAGAGCCAAGTGGATCAACAGGGCCCCAGAATTAGCAGACTTACCCATTCGGTCTAGGCATTGCTAGGTGAGGGCTGGCCTCCCCAAGAGAGAAGATTGCTGAGGTAATACTGCTTAAACTGGGTCAGAGGGGTGGAAAGACGAAAAATTTGCCTAGGAAAGTCCCTTCTAATGGAAGCAAGGTGTGAGAAAACAGTGTCCTTCTCTATCAAGTTGCACTTGAATAGATCTAGGGAGGGTGTCATGTCAACCCGTGTATTCAATAGCCACCCATTTCAATGTACTTCTTTTTAGATAAAAATACATATAAGCACAAGTTCGAATGTTTTCTTCCTTTAACCTCAAGAGACTTTTCTGCAGACCCTTTAGGGTGCACCTACATCACTTGGAAACCATTAGGCCAAAGAATATGCTGTTGGAAAACTGTTGGCAATTTCAGTCCTAGCTCAATTCTTAGTAAGCATCCTGCCCCAAAGTGGTAAGAATTTCATACCTTGTGCCTAATTTGTCTTTAACACTATTTTGATTCTCATCTAGGTGTACTGGAATTAGACTTAGCCCCAGTCCTGCTCCCAGCCAAGCCTCGTGCCCATATTTCAGGGAATATGTTCTCTGGCCCCTTGTGGATAGCCCAGAATCTGCCTGTCACTGGGGCTCAGCTCTAAGCTGAGTGCTATTGACAGTATGTCAGCCTTACGATTATATATGAGGGACAACACATTATGTCAATGCACTTAAGTCTTTTTTTTTATCTGCTATGAAGGTTAGAATGACTTTTATTTTTTTCTCTGCTCGACTCTTGGCAAATCAATTAAGAAGTCTTAAAAAGGAAAAGAAGAAACATTTTATAAGGCAGTTTCTGTGGTGAATAGGATATTAGGTTCCTACCCAATGGCTTCATAGTAGAAATGGGTCTGAAGCAACAGAAAGACTAAAATGGGAGAGAAATGACACCTACTGTCTTCTACCATTTTTGGCCAGAAACCTTTTATTTTTTAAGTTTTATTTTAGAATAGTTTTAGATTTATGGAAATAAAGTTACAGAGATAGTACAAAGAGTGGACCATTTAATTCTCAATAGGTCTCAAACTGAATTAAAAGTTCTTTTATTTGGTTGGATTTGGTTTGTTTTTAATTTTTTTTAAAAGATTTTATTTATTATTTGACAGAGAGACACAGCGAGAGAGGGAACACAAGCAGGGGGAGTGGAAGAGGGAGAAGCAGGCTTCCTGTTGAGCAGAGAGCCCAATGTGGGGCTCTATCCCAGGTCTCTGGGATCATGACCTGAGCCAAAGGCAGATGCTCAGCAACTGAGCCACCCAGGCACCCCTGTTTTTAATTTTTTGAAATGATGTGCATTTAATGTAACTTCAATAGCCCAGGAAAATAATTCTAAGATTTGTCTAAGAATATACTACTGCCATATTCCAGGGATTTAGTTAAAATAAGAATTCAGAGCTCTGACCTCTGGTCTCCTTAAGTAGATTTAGGAGAGTTGAAAACTTCCCCTCTGGGCAAATATTTTAGGAGCTGATGAACACTCAGCTTTGTTTAAGATATCACTTGTCATCAATATACCCAAGAGGCTGACAATTTCTATTTATTGCTTCTTGAGGGAGAACCTGGAGTCTACTGGAATGTCTTGTCAGTATGGAACAGGAAAGAAGAACCATCCTGAGGAGTAGACCACTCTTTGAAAGTTTAGGAAGGTCACCTTCCTAAGTCTTTGGATGTAGTAGCTTAGAAGCTTGTTGCCCAATCATCCAAAGAGAAGAAAAATAAACACAAAATAAGGGAGTGTGGCTGCCCCTTTTCCACTCAAACCACAAGCTCCCTGGGGGCAGAGTTCCCTAATTCTCCATGTAGAAATCGTGCCTGCCACATTGTGGGCAGTCAATGGAAAAACTTGGTCACTTCTGTTGTGCATAAAAGATTAAGAAGAGGGCACTGAATTGTCAGCAGAAGAAAGAAATTTCAGGAGGCAGAAATTCATGATTAGCTTCCTATTTTTAAAGCTGTGGATTATATAGGGGAAATACCCTCAGGGTCCAAAAAGTGAACAAAAGCTAATTGCTCCTGCATAGAACATGGTAAACCATTTCTTACTGAAATGGTTACTAGAGCATCCACATGATGGGGTTTACTGTGTAGTTGAGAATGGCTGCTGGCTAAGGAAGATACAATGTAGAAAGTCTTGTAAATAGAGAGCAGTGGTTCTGATGATATGTGGGAAAGGCAGTGAGCAATCATCTTCACAGAGGATTCTCATTCCCTAGGATGGCTCTGGAAGCTCTTTGTAGTGGAGGTGGAACTTAATGCAAAAAAAAAAAAAAAAAAGCTTCTTAAAAAATCCTGGAAATTTCTCATTTTTTTTTAACATCATAAGATTTTAGGTCTTTGCAAACTAACCTGCTATAAAATATACATATTAATATGTCATGGATCTTCTTTATATTATGGATATCTGATGATGATAATAATGATATTTCTTGAGCACTTACTGAGTACTCAGCTGAGAACTTAACACTTAGCTCTAATCTTTAAAACAATCCCTTATGGTTGGTAGTATTACAGTCTCCATTTTAAAGATGAGGAACTGACTCTTAGAGAAAAGTTAAGACATTAGCCCATCCTCAAACATTTAATAAGCTTGGATTCAAACCCAGGTTTTGTTGATTCTAGAGCCTGCAAGCTTGATTATGACATCACACTCGTGGAAAGCTTAATTTAATTAACTCGAGTGCTTTCCTTTTACATTGTTCTATTATTCTTTCACTAAAGCATATTAGTACCTACATACATACATATTAGTACATACAAAATGTAGTATAGCCATATGATAGAAAACCAGAATTGGGTTTTACTACCTGAGGACAAAGTTTTTCTTCATTTACTTCATTCAACAGTACTGCATTATGCTCTTCTTTTGCACCTAGCACTGGGTAGAGGATACAAAGAAATATGAGACATCACCCCTACCCTCAGGGATCTTATATTGTTGAGAATAATAGCCCATATATACATATGAAAGATTCAATAATCATAAAGCCTATATGATAAAGTTCCAAGTGAGTAGTATAGATAAGTGCCGTAGGAGTTCAAAAGAGAGGGGCCACTCTGCTTGAATGGGCTGGGAAAGTCTTGTGGAGGTAGAAATTGAGTGATTCCTTAGAGAGTGAGCAAATTTGCATAAACATAAAAGTAGCAATAACCTATTCCTGCAACTACTTCTTCCTCCAGGAAAGAGGGTGGGCAGAGATTACAAGGTAAAAATATTCACTGATGTGTCCATGGGGTAGTAATTAAACCAGTTTAGACAGAATGTGTAGTTTGTGTTGGGGAACAGGGAGAGAGTAAGTGAAAATTAGAAACATGTAAGGAAAGCCTTGAAGGGCCAGCCAAAGCTTCACTCTGGGATGAGGTGTGGGGAGGGACCTGGCACTTAGAAGATTGTAGCAAGAAGGGTCAGCTGGACCAGGAGAAATGGAAGGGATCAAATGATGAAGCTCTGGATGGAGGGAAGAGTCGGTACTTGGGAGAGGGATAGATGGCAGGTAAATTTATGGGTCAACAAGAGAGGATCTAGTCTGAAATTCTGGTGAGTCTGAACCCTGTGAGAATGCCATCTGTAGAGAGCTGGTCATGTTGGTGGAAAGCCATTATGGGGGAGTGATAGAACTTAATGGATTTTAAGAAAGCAAAGAATTTCAAATTAATTACATAAGGTGAGCTTTCAATAAAGAGTTGGAAATGATTGAGAATGGCACCCATATTTAAATACCAGGAGAAAATATGAACCCAATTCTGAAATTCTGAAAATAACAAGAAAAGATCAACATCTTTTGGGAGCTCAAGGCAGAGAAAAACAAGGAAATGCAAAAAATGTTAAAAAGTGGTTTATTTGGATATTTTAAACATCAAAGGAAGGAAAATGGAATAATAATAGTGAGTTAAAGAGCTGGATACCCCCAAACCAGTCAATTTCTCTTTTCCCCATTGAGTGATATGAGAATGGCAAACAAAGGTGCAATCATCACTAGAGGCTAAATGCAGTATTTTCTGAAGAAATACGGTCTTGTTTAAGGAGAGTGGGAAATGAAGTAAGTAAAAAAATGATGGCTCCTCTTTGACACATTTTGGTGACAACTATAATTAAGGAACTGAGAAAGGGGAGTTTAAATAAGTGAAATAGAAATTTATAAGACATAGTAGAAAAAATGGACTCATTGTGGGAAATGGAAACCGAAGGATAAATTCAAATTTGAAAGTTGGGAAGTGGTGGTGGGGGGAGTTTTGGGCCTCAGACAGCTAACGTAAATGACAGGAATTAGGGGAAGAAGTTGATTCAGAGGCTTTTTGGGAGCATCAGAAACATTTGCAGGCACCGGATATCAGAAGAGGCAAGCCTCCCACAAACATAGGCTCACAAGTGCCAGTTTTAATATCTAGAATAGAATGTCTCATAGTACGTTAAGCACCCACCCTCACCCATGCAACCAGTTAGGTTTCAGTTTGGAAACCTTGAGTTCGAGTGGTTACATGGAGAAGTGGAAAGCAGGGAGGGAAATTCTTGGTAAGATGGAAGCCAAAATAACTCTACCTCTAGGAAAAGATTTCCCTCTCTGAAACTGAATGATTACCTGGGAGACTTGAATAACTGAAATTTCATCATTTCTTCACTGCAGTAAGTTAAATATAATGATGTCCTTAGCTTATAAAAGACTTTGAAATGTCTCATGAAATCATCAAGAAAAGAATGTTGTGTATTTATTTTTCTATTCTTCAATGGTTTCACCTCAAATGCCACCTCTTCCAAGAGGGCTTTTATATGGGAAGGAGGGTATGTATGGATGCATGGAACAGACTGCAGTGAACACAACTGGCTCCCCCTAGTATTCTTTCTACACAATCCTCTTTGTCTAGAAGCCACATGGTTTGCATGAAATTAAACCAGCTACTCTAAGATTGAACTCTGATTAGCTGATGCCCATTTGAGTGACACAACCATAGGACCTGGTGTAGTAGAGATTGGCTTATGCATGATGGGTCATGTGAATCAATGCCTTGGGCTACTTCATATATGGGATTCCCCTGGTCAGAAAGTTTGGCCAAGGGTCAGTAAAGGACTTCAGTAGTTCAGTTAGAAGGAAGTCCAAGACTTTAATTGGTATTTGAGGTAAGAAATTCAGTCATTTTCTCACTCTCTATTTCCCTCCCACCTGCTTATTCTCATTGCTGGTAACCATTTTGTAATGACAAGGTTAACTAGACTTTGAATGAGTTTGCCACACTAGAAAAAAACTGGAGAGAGAAATAAAAACTCCTTAGTGAATGCCATAGAGCTGCTGGATCAAGCCTTACCTGCACCTCCCACTACTAGTGATATTTTGAGTTTGTAAATCAACAAATTACCTTTATTGTCAAGCCCAGTTAAGTATAATAATTGAAACGCCTTTCTGAATTAAATTTATACTCACCTACTAAAATATTTTTTTTATTTTTCCCATTTATTTGAATCTCAGCACATATTGACTTGCACTGAATTTATCTGCCTATACTTCTTATCTTTCTGCACAGATTTTGAGCTCCTTGAGGGCAAGGACTGCAATTTACATATTTCCATGTTTTTCCTAGCTCTCAGAATAATGCTTTGCACATAATAACGTTAACAAATACTTGTAAAATAAATAAAATTTATGAACTTGTGCATTTACTCTCATTATCATCGTGCTATAATTAACACATATTAATAATCTTAAACTATTGACTAAGCTAAGTATGAATCCATCATTGTTTTTTTTGTTTTTTTTAAATTTTTTAAAATTTCATTTCTTTTCAGCATAACAGAATTCATAGTTTTACACCACACCCAGTGCTCCATGCAATGCATGCCCTCTATAATACCCACCACCTGGCTCCCCCGAATCCATCATTGTTTTGTCATCTGATTTTTTTGTTTGCTTGTTTCTCTTCTTTGCTATTGGAAATGCTGTAACAGTAATTTCTGTTTTTTATTTCCTTCCCCACAGACCCCATTTCTAAAATGTCATGATAGCTCATACAAAGTTCTAAAGAGTAGCAAAAAATAATCAGTATTATCATCAGTTCTGTTGATGTAATTCTACCCAAAAGCTAAGTATCTTGAAATTTTAGTTAGCCAGTACAGACTCATCTTGGGTAAAGGAGAGATTTACATGAGGATTTACATACACTGAAGATAGCTGAAGACCAAAAGAATTCTGCCTTGCTTTTAATTTAAACCTTGGTTATTATTGGATGTTTTGCCTTGACAGAATTAATTTCTGTTGGTCTCAGTTTTCTTATCTATAACATGGAGACAATTATACTATTAATCTTATAAGATTGTTACAGAAAACAAATAAATTAATAAAGCAAAGCACTTAGATTCATGCCAGATGTAAAAAATACTTCACAAGTGATAACTGGATTTTTCATCTTCTTCTTTGTCTCCTCCTTCTTATTGTCCTACAATATTGTTTTAAATTACTGTTGTTACCATCCACATTGGGAAGCAATTGCAGCTGTTTCCATGTAAAAAATCACTTATTCTATTTTCAGGTGCAATAAAACATTGTATTTGTGGCTTCAAAATTTTCCCATGTACCCTGCTATGGATAAAACCTGGCTGGACTCTTTTTCAGTCATGTGCCCAGGCAACAATTAAGTCTATTTATGAGAAAGTTAACAAATAAATGAGCCCTTAAAGAGAGTAACAAAGTTATAGAAAAAAAGATAATTACATAAATTATTTTTTCAATAAAGTAAACAGTGTGGCCTTTACAGTGAATTTAATACACGAAAAATTTTTAAATTCATAAAATGTAGATTGTAAAAATTAATTTGATTTTTATTTTAGTTCACTGTTTAGTAAAGCCAATTTAAAATTAATTACCTTTTATTGAAATTTTCATTGAGATAATTATATACTGATGTGCACTTGTAAGATATAATACAGAGAGATCCCCTATACACTTTGTTAGGTTTCTCCCGATGGTAACATTTTGCAGCACCATAATATAGTATCACAACCAGGATATTGGCATTTTAACATTTCAGAAAATTTATTCAGATTCCCAGTGTTACTTTTCCTCATTTGTAAGTGTGTGGGCATGCCCATGCCCATTTGAAGTTCTTTACAGTTTTCTCACCTCTGTTCATTCCTGTTTCCACCACAGTCAAGATGCTAAACAGTTCAACATCATATCCATCTCTCTCCATTCCTTTCTGTACTTATTTTTGGACCTAAAAATGAGTTAGTGGAAAAAGAAGAAAAAGAACTAACCGATCTTGTGAATCAAGCAAAGCAATACCTGATAGTCCTATTACTGCAAATTCATTCACAATTAGTCATGGCTTTCTGAGGTAAACTTCCCTGAGAAACATTCATTAACAGGCATATCTGACTATGTATTTCTACGAATGTACGTACATTTCTTCAGCATCTCTACACCATGTTTATTTCTCTCTCTAGAACAAAATTGGGACTACAAGGACTCATTCATTTATTTACTCCATACTCAATTGTCATTTACTTAAATTGCAGAGATTTATTCAATATTATTAAATTCAAACCAGTGACTTTGCTATCTGACTTAATCACTCCAAGCTCTTCTTTCACCTTTTATGTACAGTATTTTACCCATGTTTATCAGATATATATGACATTTTAGTCCCTTTATGGAAAATATTAAAATATAAATATATAATGTCTTTTATTTTGAATAGACAAGGTATTATATGTATTTTAAGTATAGAATATAAAATACAACGTATACCTAGATTATCAATATCCTCTAAAAGTAACATTGTAGCCCAAAATACTTATTAGTAATTACATTGATCAAGGCTGTGAGAAATTACAGAAAATTTGAAATGTATGGCAGCAAAAGGGAAAAATAAGATGAAGCCGGACGCTGCATACCCTTTAAATAATTTCAGTGCAAAGAAACTAGGCAATCAGAATCTACTTTGGGGAGTACTGGTCTAGCTGTGTTCCCTCCTAGTCATAGTTTCTGTCAGCTGAGATCTCTGGGGGTTCTCTCACCAGGAAATGGAAATAAGCCCCTTTGGTTGGAAATGGAATTCTATTTACAAATGGAAATATTTGTGGATTAAATATTGATCGCATTTTTATATTTATTTCATATTAAAATCTATAAGTATAAGCACTTCATTACTGAGTTCAGTTTCTGTATGATTGTTCAGTTCAAAAAGCAACACAATATAATTTGTTTCTATTGTTATAACAACTTAATACTTCTAATATAAAATGATGGGGATAATGTTTTTTGTCATTTTGTGAGGTGTAATGTATCTGGTGAGAGATTTAGCTCTCACCAAAAATAAATAAATAAATATTGATAAACCAATGGCCAACATGATAAAACAATATAGGCAAAATAACTGAAAAGAATTGAAAATGCTAAACACTCAAACACCCTGTGCCTCAGCTTCTTCATTTGTAAAATAGCATCATAATAAAATCCCTGTACAGAGTCATTGTGCAAGCTTAATCAGTTGACATGTGTATAGCACTTAAAAGATTCCCGAGTTACAAAAATCGCTCAATAAATGTGAGCTGTTGCTAAACAAGGCATATTTTTAAAATGTAATCTCAACTTTTATTCTGAGTATCTTCATTATGTACAATTATGCTGAGAAAATGCATTCACAATTGTTAAAGAAGGAATGTCAGAGATCTTGCAATAACACTCTGAAACAACCATCAAAAATTAGCTGATTTTGCTATCAGAATGACTACTTCTTTCTCGTGAGAATTAACAATTAACAACACGATTCACTGTGTACAATACAGTTACAGTGAGACACATATTTAAGTTTGGTAACTAACCCCCCTCCTACAGATGTTGGTAAGAAGCAACGATCAGAGATTTCAAAGTGTTGCAAAACTTTACAAATAAAAAGTGAGTGTAGTGGGAAGATTGAGGTAGAACGGTTATATGGGCTGTTAGCCTTGGTATGATATTTCATTCCCCTTTCTTTTATTTCCTCTGTCATCATTTCTCTACTCGACATTTCCCAGCACCTTGCTATCCGTTATTGCTTATTTATCATATACCATATTTAATACCAAGCATGACATTGTATTGATCAACCCATTATGTCTTTCCAGCTTGTCCATCTACTCTGTTCTGATGGTTTTACACATTAGCTTTTTTGAATGATGGTGTAATTTGATTCACAGTCTCCTGGTGCATACTACTTCTTGAGAATATATTAGGTACCTCAGTCAACTGCTTTAGTTCTTTCTGGGCAAACAACAATAGGTTTTGCTTTTACCGCTGACCACTTATTCTCCGTTGCAAGCTTTTCTTCCTCTGCCTGCTTCATACATATTTTCTTCATGTTTTTATCCTAGATTCTTTCAACTTTTAATCTTCATGTTTTTCTTGGGTGATCTCTTCTTCAATAACTCCAACTATAATCTGGATAGTAAATGACTCCAAAATCTACAGCCCTAGGTTAGACCTCTGTATTACTGCCTTATGATAACTTCATGTAGATGTCCGACAAACATAAACTCACCATGACCACATGGAACTAATTCTTTCCCAAGCCAATCTATTAAAGAGAATGAAACATTTAACATGTAAATTATCCTTAACTCCTCACTCTGCTTGTCCCCCACAGCCAATCAATGATCAATCCCTAGGAATCCATTTTAAAACAACCTTTTAATTAGTCCTTTTCTCTCCTTTTCTATGGCTACAACCCTATATTAGGCCCCCGACCTCTCTTCCTTAGATTATTATAAATCTTTCTAAATGGTTTCCCTCCAAATTATTCTCAAGAATGCTGTCAAAGTATTCTTTCTTAAGTGTGCATCCAATTGTGTCATTCTTCTATTTAAAACCCTTTAATAACCTCTTGATCTCAGAATAGAATTGAAGCTCTTTGTTTTGACTCCTAAGGCCCTTCAAGACCTGATGCCATCTATGAGTGAAATCGTTTAATGGTGAGAGCATAAACTTTGAGATTACATGCCTGGATTTAGATTTTTTTTTTAAAGATTTTATTTATTTAGGACAGAGAGAGATATCAAGAGAAGGAACACAAGCAAGGGGGTGGGGGGAGCTGGAGAGAGAGAAGCAGGCTCTCTGCTGAGCAGGGAGCCTAATATGGGGCTCGATCCCAGGACCTTGTGATCATGACCTGAGCCAAAGGCAGACGCTTAACCAACTGAGCCACCCTGCCCCTGGATTTAGATTTTTAACTGTTCATATATTTATCCTTCCTTTCTTCCATCTAGCCATTGATCCATCAGTCAATGGACTGATCCATTATTGAGCAATCACTGTGTGCCTGAAATAGTTCCTCCCTCTTTGGACTGAGTAGTGAAGAACACAGACAAAGCCCACCCTTCTGGAGCTTTCATGCTGGAGGCACAAGATGAACAATTAACAAGAGAGCAAATATAGTATGCCCGATAACAATAGACTGGTGCATAGCTGTGATTCTGATGAGACGGATGTGTATACATACTAATATCAAGACAGAGGGAAAAAGAGGGCAAATCTCTGAAGTGGAGGAGCCCTGAATAGCCTTTTTCTCCCCAGTTAAGATCATCTTGGGGCTAAAGTATCTGGGGGCACTTTATATTTTATTTATTTCAGTACCCAAAAGAATCTCTGGTTGTTGTGTGGAGAAGAGAATATGAAGAAACAAGAGTGAAAGCAGGGAGACAGTTAAGGCTATTTTCAATCTTTCAGGACACAGATAAAGTAAGAGTAGGATGATGGACGTGGGGAGAAGTGGTCTGATTCTAAACATATTTCAAAAGTAAAACCCACAGGACTTACTCATGGATTGGATTTAAGGATAGGAAAAAAAAGAGAAGTTTCAAGGAGTGCTTGAAGGTTTCGACTTGAGCAACCAGACATGGTGGAGCCATTCACTGAGATGGGAAAGAATGAGGGGAGACCCTATTTGGATTTCAGAAGGCAGAATCAGAAATCAGGAACTTATTATGCTCGAGATTCCCCCTACATGCCCAAGTGAAGATGTGAAATAGGCAGTTGGATATGACGATATGGAGTTCAGAAGGATACTTTGGACTGGAATATAACATTGGCTGTTATTCAATATAAGGGTTCTAAAGTCATAGGAATGAATGAGGATATTGGGGGAATGAGTGTTGATCAGTAAGAATGTGCTAATAAATATTTAATAAATGGCTCTGCATGAAAAAGTGTGTGTGTGTGTGTGTGTTTACACCAGCACATTAGTCTTCTCCTTTAGACAGGACAAGCTCTCTTGAATTTGCCACTGTCCCCACTACCCTCCTGATCAGGCATATACACTTACACAGGCCTTATTCATTCATCTACTCATTCATCTGTCTGTTTTGACCCTGGAGTTTGTTAAACAGCAGTAGTCCTTCTTTCTGGATCCTTTTCATTAAAAAAAAAAAAATGTCCTATGCCATATTACATGCTATCTGTCTCAAAGTCCACATTGCTGGGAAAATCATGTGTCATTAGTCCCAACTTTTTTAGATCCAGACCAGTGTCCATTGTGGCAAGCTAGAAATATTCCACTTTCTAAATATGTTCTGTAACACATGTAAGGATTAACTTTATTACCTTGAAATTCTTTAATTTCTTCTTGTTGGACTGAGAAGTTGGCACATCGTACGTAGCTACCGGGGTGTGGTGGCTCAGGGGTTGTGTTTTCTAGAGAGATTACCAGGTTGCCTTGAATAATTATATATGCTCTTTGGGTACCTTCTCAGGGAGGACAATATTGGTATATAAGAAATATCAATATGTTAGTTTTGATCAGTCCTCAAAGTTGAGACAGAGAGGTGAAAGGAGATTTCTAAAAATCCTTTTCAAAATATGGTAAGGAAGACTCCTTTTACCTTAGTTTGTTTTTTTTTTTAAAGTAAAGCAATATTTTCAGATGTAATAAAAAGAGCCACTAAAGTAATTTATTATGGAAATGATTCAGTGTAGAAAAATTGTATTCCAAATAGTCATGAACCAGATTTGTCCATAGGTAAATGTAAAGATCACAGGGTTATAACTGGATGCTAAACACTGTCTGAATTAATTACCCTCTCACTGAGGGCATGAGGTTAGCTTTCAGCCATAATGCCATCATTTTTTAAGTGATTTTTTTTTTTCCTGGAAGATGTATGAAGTAAAACTAAATAACAGTGAAAAATATTTCATGTTAAAACCAGAACAATTACTTTATGGTGAAATAGAAGTCATAATTTTCTCTCTTTTTAAACTTTTATTCCTCTTTCTGTTCTTTTTGTTCTGTTTCTGCTCAACCTGCCTTTCTTTTCATGGGTTTACGTGTCTTGTGATATTTTTCTTTTTCCTGCAGAGCATAGATATAATTTCCTGTGTGGCACTCAATATCTCCAAGACCTAGGATGCTCCTTGAGAGGCATGGTACTATTTTGAGGTAAGTTATAGCATAAAACTGCATTAGCTACCTCATTTGTGAAAATTATACCAAATTCCCAGATATGTGGTAAGCAGTTGCTGGTAAAAACACAATCCTAATGGTTTTCATAATTGATGTTTTCAAAACCAGAAGTAATTCTGACCATGTTGCATCCTCCTTTTAGGACTTCAGTGGTGAGAAAGGATTCTGTGTTTTATGAGGCTTAGTAGTATTATATTTAGATTTTCTTTACTGCTATATTTCTGTAGCAGAAAGGCTTAAGTTATTTTCTTATACTAGTTCATGAAATACAAATGGAACATAAATATATATATATATATATATATATATATATATATATATATATATATATTAGTAGTAGTAGTAGTAGAACTCCCGGAATTTATTTTTGTAACAGACAATTCCACATGGACTATGAGCATTTTTCAGCTAGGATAATCCCTTTAAAAGAAGATATCATTACATCATTCTGTTTACCTTTTTTCAGTAAAATACACAATTCAGTGAAAGCTCTTCCAGTTAATTTTTACAGTATTTTGTCCTACTTTACAATAGCTTTCGGAATTAAATGTTCTGCAGCTCTTATTGGTCTACACATTAATTATAAACTGCTTGACCTTAATCAATTTCTCTTCTATCTATTAGTCCAAATTCATACTTAGTGTTTAAATAACTTAAGGAACATGATCTGACTCAGGCAAAACTTCCATTGACTTTTACTGGAGTCGGTGAAATTTTGTCAGACATCCAGAGTCTAATTCATTGCTATATCCCAGAATACGAAACTACAAACGAGAAACTGGTGAACTTTGTGCCATATAGCAGGTTAATGTTCTTTTAATGTTTTTCCTGGTCTCGATGGGATTTTTTGATAAATATGTAGCATTACTAATGACATTTAGATTCCTGGTAGATAAGAATTAATTTATAATATATGCATATACTTAATGGTTTTATTATATGAAATATTAACATTACCATTTATTATTACCATTATTGTTATTTTTCTTTAACACTAGTTTATAGGCACCTTAGTGAAACATGGTCTGTGTACAGAAACAATACGTTTTTGCTGATTGCTCATTTCTAAAATATTTAGGCATGTTTTAATGGTGGTATTTGGCAGCTGAAAAATGTTTCTCATGTAGATACCAATAAATTAAAGATTACCTAGCAATCTTTGCTAGGTATGAAGCAAAAAGAAACTCACAATTTCAGAATAATGGTAGCCTAAGGGCACACATCCCACTCCCAACCAAAAAAGTACCTTTTGATCAGAATAAAGCAATCGCAGGGGTAAGGCGGTGTGGGATGAGTGGGGAGGATGCTTGCTCTGGAAAGGATATCACACACACATCACAAATGTCAAAGACTTTCTTCCAGAGTAGAGTTTAGAAGCAAATTAAAAGAAGATGCCATTTCTTGGGAGGGTCCTATGGAAAACAGAGAAAATTCTGGCAAGCCCTGAGACTATCAAAGATCCGCTGGCTATGGGCCAGCTCTGAGAAAGGATGGGGCCTGGGAGCCTCATACCAGAGTTCAACAGCATTCCAAGGCCTCACTGGCATCCCTGGAATGTAAAGTGAGCACCGGGGCCCTCCTCACTGCTTCTCGAATGGGGCCTTTGATAGTTGCCTGAGTTCCCTCAGAGGAAGGAGTGCATCCCTCCCCATATGAAGGGGTAAGTCTGAAAGGAATAAGGAGACCAATGGAGCTGGAGAAGAAAATATGGACCACAAGGCAAAACATTCAAAATAGAGGACACTGCATGGAAAATTGAAACTGAGATGACAGTAAAATCTTGCTCTGCATGGGTTACCCTGGGTTACAATCCTGGGTCACTGACTACTACTCGATGTGGCCACTTCACAGGTTTCTTAACCTGTTTGTGCCTAAGTGTTCTCATCTATCATATGACCTGATAAACATCCCACATGCAGGGATTAAATGATAATATATCACTTCTATAAAAAGGGAATATGATAGTCCCTAGCACATACAGAGTGTCCCATAAATGCTGATTCCTTTTATTAAATGATTTAATGCCCTTCCTTTAAATTGTGGAATGTAAATGAAAATGGGCTTGAACAACTCATTTCTTTAAAAGGAGCACCTTCAAAGTAGCTTGAAAATAGTCTCTATAGTGAATAAAAGAGAGAAACTGAAACAAAGTGACTCAAGAGTTGATAAAGGACAGCAGGATATAAGAGCTAATTGCTATTACCTGGCTACATTCACTGTGTACAATACTATCCTGAAGACAACATGAAGGCCATATTCCCCATTCCTTGCCCTCCAGCTACAGCAGCTTGGATCAGAGATGGACACCTAACCAAGGACAGCTAAGCCATGGTCTGGCTAGTGGTCTGCAGGGTGCCATGACTGAGAAAGTTTTGGGAGAGGATAGGTTCATTCCTTAAATTGGGGGATTAAATGAGCCATGTGAAAGAGTGTTGTTGGAGTGAACTAATAACTCTTTGTGGCCTGAAATGAAGTACAGCAAAGGAAGGAATACATAGAAGGAAGCCTGCCTTCAGCTTGGGGAACAGACAAGAAATTGCATGGATATAGTACATCTCTGTTGCAGTAAGTGGTTTCTACCCCTGCTTCCTGCTCTGAGACCCCTCTGTGACAGCAGCAGAGTCCTCTATGAAAGCTGTAGGGGTGTTTGTTTGTTTGTTTGTTTGTTTTTTGTTTTGTTTTGTTCAAATTGGGATCCTGACAGAGAAGAATGTGATCCTGGAGAATAGGGAGAGCTGGGAATTCTTGGCACCCTAACCTCCAGGAGGTACTTTCCAGCCAGGTCCCCTCCCACGTGTGATGAGACTTCCCTTTCTAAATTCATCCTGTGACCAAAGCTTGGAATGCAGCAAGGGCTTTTGGAAGTAAGCAAAGGCAGATTAAGGAAGAAAGGCCCCTTACTACTGGTGTTTCCCTTCAGGGCCCTGAGGTTTAAGCCTTTATTTCTAGAAGAATGGGGAAAGGAGGAGCTAGGCCCATTTGTTGCTAAGCAACCACAGCTTTCCAGGCCTGTTCTCAGGTCACGTTTGCAGCTCCTGAGAATCAGTGACAAGGTAGATGTAGCAATGCAGGGAGAAGCCTCCCAGTTCAACATTTGTGGTTCTGTATTTTAAATGATAGTGCTCTCAAGAACAAAACTGATCAGAAGCTTATTAAAGTTCTTCAAGAATGATGTTTTTAGAAATAAGCCAGGCTTAAGAAGGAGGGGTAGATTTCAGACTCCAACCAACTTCTCAGGGCCTCTCATCTTAAAGTCCAGGTCCCATACAAAAGAAACCAAGAATAAATTTAGCAAGAAATACATACAACCTGTATGAAAAGAAAACACAAACTGACCCACTAAGTGAAGGACCTCAGAGGGCATTAGAATGAATGCCCTTTTTGAGAGCACAGATATTGTAAAGGTATGTATTTTCTATGAATTTATTTGAAATATACCAAAGATATGCCATCTGGTTTTTGCTTGTTTTATGCTTTGTTTTTATGTGACAATATAATCCTCATTCCTTTGGAAGATGAAATATGTAGGATTACTTAGAAATATTCTGAGAAAGAAGAGTAATGATTAGGAATTTGCCAAAGACATATTAAACCATATTGCTAAGATGTGACAATTGAAAGAGTGTGATAGCAGCATAAGAAGAAACAAGGATAGAGATTAAGGACTCCAGAAACAGACACAAGTGGGAATTTAGCAAGTACTACAGGTGACATTTCAAATCAGTGCATTGAATGCATTCTCCAAAAATCTTTTAGAACAAATGGCTTACTTAGCATTTGTAAAAATATAAAGTTGAAGCCCTACTCCCATTTACACCAAAATATATCCCAATTTTATTTGACATTTAAAATTAGAGACTGAAACTGAAAAAATAAGACCATAAAGCACAAGATGAAAATTTAGATTAATAATATTCTAATCTTGAGGTGGGGAAATGTATTAGTCAGCTCAGGTTGCCGTAACAAAATACCACAGACTGGGTAGCTTAAAATCACAGAAATTTGTTTCTCAAAGTTCTGGAGGGGAAGTCCAAGATCAAGGCACCGGCAGGGCTGGTTTCTGTCAAGGCTTCTCTCCTTGGCTTGCAGATGGCTGCCTTTTCACTGTGTCTCCAAAAGTCATATGTGGAAGTCTAACACCCACTCTGACTTATTTGGAAATAGGGCTTTTAAACGTGTCTTTAAGATTGAGATCATAAGCGTGGGGCCCTAATCCAAAAGGATTGGTGTCCTTATAAGAAGAGGAAGACAGACCAGGGATGCAGGTGTGCAGAGAAAAGGCCATATGAGGAAATAATAGGAAATGTTTTCTAAGTATTACCTCAAAGGCAGAAAACAGTCATTGATTTCACAAGAAATTAAAAGGAATTCAAAGAAAATAATAAAAGTCTTATTTTTCATTAATTTGATTTAAAAAAAAAATGCTACCACCCAACATTGGTGAGACTATGGAGATAAAATTGTATACAAGTACACTCCCACAGTGTTGGTGTGGGACCTTATCCTCTGCAGAGTCAGTTGGCAATTCGTAACATAGTTAAAGAATGTGTATGCCTTTCCCCATCTTAGACTTCATACTGTAGATAGTCTTGTGGGTGAGCACAAACGTGTGTACAAGAATAGGAGATTGTTTCAGGGAATGAGAATAGAAAACAAATTTGATATTAGGAATTATGGGACTGGATGGACTAATTAAGATACCAGTCACACAGTGGAATACTCTTCATTAAGAAATAACCAGTTCTCTCCATCATGGACAAGATTCTCTAAGAGGTAATGTTAGTGGAATAAATGTTCTCATTTTTGTAAAAAATATAAATAGAAATACATATTATTTTTTTAGAAGTATATATTATTGAAAAGTGGTTATTTATAGCCTGAACTGTTTACACTGAACATATAATATTTTGCTAATCAGAAAAGAAGGCTATCTTTATTTTTTTAAATCAACTATTTGTAGAAGTTACAAGTATGTTAAAATATGTACTTAAAAATACACAGAAAGCACAGATTTTTAAAAATACACAGAAAGCACGGATTTTTAAATTTTAAAATAAATAAAAGTAGATAAAAGACTTGCTTGAGGGAGCAGAGCAAATAGAGAAAAGGCCTTTTAAAGACTAGAGGTCTAGGGACACCTGGATGGATCAGTCCGTTAAATGTCTGTTTCTTGATTTCAGCTCAGATCATGACTCAGATTGGCTCAGGGTCGTGAGATTGAGTCCAGTGTGCTGGGCATGGACCCTGCTTAAGATTCTCTCTTTCCCTCTGCCCCTACCCACTCCCTCTTTAAGAAAAAAAAAATAGATATAAATATTTGGGGAACAAAGACTTAAAGCTTTCCCGTGAAAGCTTTATGCTGTCTATAAACCGAAATGTGGTAACAGAGGAGGGCCCTTTGACATTGATGAGAAATATTTTGAGAGATACAGTTGGATGGCAGAAGAAAGGCACCTTGCCACCACCAAGAGTTTGCCCCACAGTGTTTCTCTTGGAGTTGATGTCTATCCCTAATATGGAGAAGTATGCATCAGATTTTCAAAAGTGATAACACCAGCTATTAAGATTAAAGGAAGTTTTGTGTAATTTCTCTCTTTCCTATTACAAAAAGTATTACTCGCTTGTTGCATGAGTATTCCTCACTAAGTAAGATTTTGAGTTCCTTTTTTAAAGGATATTTGATTTTAAAAGATCAAACATGTCCTTATCATATACAGTATAGAAAATTCTTTGTTGGTAATCTTTATTACACCCTATATTATGTGACTTTTGTCAATTTTTTTTTATCTTTTTTTTCTTGCTTCCTAACAAGTATATTTAAAAATATGCAAAGTTCACTTTTTACGGACTTAATACTCAGTCTGTTGTGTTGATCCCACAACATACCCATGATGCTAAAAATTCCATGCTGGCATTTCAGATGGGAGTGAAACAGCATACTGAACTACTTTCAGCAAGCCTAGTGCCAAATAATGAAAAAAAAAATTTTTTATTTATCATGAGTCCATTTAAGTACCAACATGTTTTTGCACTTAGTAGTGAAGAGGAAATCGACAAGAATAAAATGATATTAGCTTTTGATTACACATGATACTCTCCTGCACCACTGTTTTTGTTTTCCCTTAAAAATGCTATGTGCAGATGTGCCGTCTCATCTTCATGTTTTGCTTTCATATCTGTTGGATGAAGTGTTTTGGGAATAAAGATTCAACAAGAAAAGGAAGGGAAATTCCTAAGATAGGGATTGAAGTATGTAAGGTGATCTAGACCCATTGAAAGGTAAAATACGCATCCTGGAAGCCAGAAAGAAAAACAAAACAAAGATGAAAGGTTGATGGATGGGAATTGGTAAGTGCGAGGGAAGTTTAATATTTGGAAACTTCTTAACTACAATTACTGACTAACATTTCCTCTAACACACATCCAACAGAAGTGCTTTGCTTTCTCCTAAAGAATATATCATTTTAATTCATGACATTTTGAATCTAGCACTGTACTGAAAATTTCCATTATATATGTCTTATTTTTTAGAAAGATAAAAAATTGTTCCTTCAGATATATTATACGTAGACCTAACATTAGCAAAGAGAGTCAAAAGAGAGATCAAAGAAATGTCAGTTGCTTAAGATATTAAGACATTTAAAAAGAAGCAAAAAATATAAGAGTAATTAAAGCAATCCAAAAGTAAAATTTAATATGGGGAGAAGTATTCATTTTTAGGGGATCCTAATAGAAGGAAATCAGATGTGAGCTCTAATGAATATTTTCTGAATATTTTAGATAGATATTTATTCAATAAATATGCAATAAATGGTCACAGGATTCATATCACTCTCGTTTCTTACGTTATATATCAGTTCTTAAATAAATTTTGCCCGCACTAAATGTATCATAACCATCTTGCATTAAAATAACTGTTAAGGAATTATAAAATAAAATTTATATGAAGAAAAGCCTCTGTACATATATTACTAAAGAAAAATATTTAAAACCTTCGGCAAAATTGAATAGCCTCTATAAATCAGCTTAGGACATTTGTTAGTGTAAAAATTTGTTTTTTAATTTTTTAGAAGGTTTTAGGAGATCACAGTTTCTCAATCCGCTTATACACTTCATTTTAACAGGTAGCTTAAAAAATGTTCCACTCCATACTCCTTTTCTCATGTGGTGAGAATGTCAGCAACTTTAGATATTTATGATCAGTCTTTCCAAATTTGCTATATTCATTTAATATATGTAACTTGTTATTCAGAATGTGTACTTTCCCTTTAAAAGAACTCCCAAATGAATATAAATATCCACAGTTTTCAGATTATAATACATGTTTATATATATGGTTTCTTCTTTTGAGGTAATGGATACAACTGATTTTAAAAAAGGTAACGGATAACCTTTTAACAAAGGAAAATTTCTAAACTTGAGAATGTTAGAAAATACAAAGGTTAGGTGGAAATAATGATACTTATGTACCCTAAGAACATTTTTAAGTAGTATCGAAAAAAACCCCAAGGGTATCTGGGTGGCTCAGTTGTTAAATGTCTGCCTTCAGCTCAGGTTATGATCCCAGGGTCCTGGGATGGAGCCTCACATCAGGCTCCCTGCTTGGTGGGAAGCCTGCTTCTCCCTCTCCCACTCCCCCTGCTTGTGTTCCCTCTCTTGTGTATGTCTCTCTCTCTGTCAAATAAATAAATAAAATCTTTTTTTTAAATCCCAAATAAAATATTCATAAACTCAGAATTATTCCTGAGAATCAATGGATTTTAAACAAAATGTGTAAATGATTACATTATCTTCTTTACTCTAGGGAACAATTCTCTCACTCTGACCATTTGGGTGTATGACTTTATATCTTTGATTCTCATCTTGTAATTCTATACCAATTAACAGTGTTCAAATCCCTCTCATATGTTTATATAATTTTACTATTATATCATGTTCTTTGGTTGAAATACCATCCTCATCTTTAAGATATGAAAACTGAGAGTTATTCATCCTCTCAACCATCATATATTAACTGAGTTTTATATGCCAGATGCTGGGCTAGACTCTGAACATCATCCTTGACTCTAAAGATTTAACAACAATAATCATGGAGTATGAACATATAAAGATAGCAGTATGTATGACATGTACTGGGAATACACAAGAAAGAAAACAAATTCAAAGATGGATCAAGAAATGCATCTTAGGGGGCACCTGGTTGGCTCAGTGGGTTAAGCCTCTGCCTTCAGCTCAGGTCATGATCCCAGGGTGCTGGGATCGAGTCCCGCATCGGGCTCTCTGCTCAGCGGGGAGCGCCTGCTTCCCCTCCTCTCTGCCTGCCTCTCTGCCTACTTGTGATCTCTGTCTGTCAAATAAATAAATAAAATCTTAAAAAAAAAAGAAATGCATCTTAGGAAAGATGCATGAGTCAAGTATCATGAATAGACATTGGACACACAGACAATCAGAAGGAAGGGACAATTTCGTGGAGGCAGCAACCTGGGCAGAAGCACCAATGACAGAGTGTGTTGTCCCTTCTGGAAACAACTGAAGAACTACAAAGGCCCACTTTAGGCTGGGATGGGACAGGGGAAAGAAAATGGTGAGGGATGGGGTAGGAGACAAATCCAAAGGCTAGACTACGAAAGGTCTTGCCCACATTGTTAAATGGAGTTCATACTGAAGAGTGTGGAGAACCAGGCAACTCACCAGATTTGATTCTTTGAGAAAACCCTATTGCTTTGGACAAGAGGCAAGATTGTAGGGTATTAAGTCTTTTGGGTAGGCCATTGTAACAAAATGGATAACCAAAATCCAAACTAACATAGCAATGGTGGGAGTAGAAAGAGACCATGTAGAGTATACTCAAGATGTTAAATACTTGCTTAATTTGGGAGTATAATTCACAGTGGAAATAAGTCAAAATGAAAGATAGGTGAATACCTGTTTCAGATATTTGGAATCATTTGTTAAATTTGACATATAACTAGGATTTTAGAAAGCATGATTGTATAGTAATAGTCAAGGAAGTTTTTAAATATGAATAAAGAAAATAGGAACCCAGCATTAGAAGATATTAATTAGAGCACTATAAAACTATCATAATAAAACAACATAATTTTGATGCAGGGAGAGCCAGATCTATGGGACAAACCTCCAAAACAACAACAATAAATGTCTCTAAGTCCAAAAACATCATAAGAAAAATCAAAAGACAACAAACTGGAAAAACACATTCACCAAATAAGAAAGGGAATGGATGTATTCATAACTTTAATGAATGAATATCTCTTGAATTACATGAAAAAATTATATAACACGGTCAAAGCATATAAACTTCTCTAAGTACGAACAAGTGGACAATAAGCATCTGTTTATTGAATAAAGTCCGAATTTATTCTTCTATAGAGAAATAAACATTAAAACAGAGATCTATCATTTTTTACATATCGAATTGCAGAATAATAAAAAATAAGGCCCATCATTAATGAGTACGTGGGGAAATGGAAATGGCCACTTTTGTATGTATCTCATTACAATGAGAATGCATGAGAGTGAACCACAAAGTCTTTCTGAAAGGCGGTTTTGGCAACATACATTTAAGTCTTAAAAATGTGCTTTGAGGGGGTGCCTGGGTGGCTCAGAGGGTTAAAGCCTCTGCCTTCTGCTCAGGTCATGATCCCAGGGTCCTGGGATCGAGCCCCTGCATCAGGCTCTCTGCTCAATGGGGAGCCTGCTTCCCTTCCTCTCTCTCTGCCTGCCTTTCTGCCTGCTTGTGATCTCTGTCTGTCAAATAAATAAATAAAATATTAAAAAGAAAAAAAAATGTGCTTTGACTTAGCAATTCAAGATATAGGGATTTATCTCAAGAAAACATAAATACATGAAAAATTTAGTGTCTCTGCCTGTGTCCCCCAAAAGCAGACCCTGAAACAAAGTTTTATGGGTGAGTCCTTTACTGCAGTGTTATCCCAGGGAGCAGGAGTGAGGGCAGGGAAGCAAAAGAAGAAAGGAAGGAAAGCCAGCTTAAGGATGCAATATTGATTCAGTCGCCATTATGGGCAAAAGGTTGCTTGATATTGCAAGGTCATCCCGGAAGCCATATGATATGTGTCTAAGTCTTTCTATCTGAGGGGAAAAGGGGCAGCATGTATGGACCTGCTCCCATCTCTCATTGGGCAAATGTTCATCTCACAGGGAGTTAGCTCTACCACATTTGCAGGTTGCACATGTCCATCTACCCCCATCCTAGTGTCTCGAGGCCGGCTTGAGGGTTACTCCATCCTTGTCCCAGGTTAGGCGTTATCAGGCTGTACTTGTCTGAGGCTTATCAATGTCCTTGAATTGCCTGGAACATGAGGCTGAGAGGATCTGATGTGATGCATAGGAGATATTCAACAAGACCCATTCCTTGCAACACAGATCTGCTCACGTCCTCTGTTCCACCTGTTTCCCCTACTGTGACATGGGCCTTCTTTTTTTGTGAGAATAGGTTGTCGTCGATTCTTCCCTGAAAGAGGAAATGCACAAGTCAAATTTGCCACAGGGCTTTTCAAGGGGGAAAAAAGCTACAGTTTCTACAAAGACTTAATAGCAGAAGATGAATGCAAAACAAACTAACAAACCACAAAAATCCAAAGCAAAACATCTCATGATCTTCACTAACACTGCTAGTCTAGGGATCATATCCGTTGCTATTCATCATTTCCCTTCTTCATCACCAGCTCAAGACTTTCCTCACTCATAGCCAACTCTTGGCCCTCAGAGTGGAAATAGATCCAATGTAGTCAACCTGCAATAAGCCACCTGGCTTATCTCCTCAAAGAATGATGCTGTATCATGTGTTGATCTCTGCTGCTGACAGTTGGTCATTCAGTAGGACAGTATTGATTAAAGAGAGGCCATGTATAGTTCTACCTCTCCACGATAGACTGCAGTCATTCCTAGGTCTAGTGTAGTGGAGGACAGAGTGAAGTTCATATTCACAAGATAAGTCATAGATTCTTTGTGGTGGACATGCTTCAGTGGACACTGATGTCAGATACAAATCTTCATTCTTTGTGCCCAGTGCATAGGACTTTTTCACAGATTTACTTGTCATCAATTTTCTAAACTTGTTTTTAGATCACTGAAAACCATTTGCCATTAGATCACTGAAAACCATTTAGATCACTAAAAAATCATTTGCCACTGCCTAGAGCTCTCTCTATCCTTACCCTGGGTCACCTTTTTTTTCTATTTGAATTGAACAACTAAGTATGCCGCTCACTATCTTCCCATTGGGAGAGTTTTCCTTCACCAGTGTCATTTAGGTCATCCTGAATGGTGCTATAATATGGCATCATTCCATTTTTAGTTAACATCAAAAGAATTGTGCTGACCCATCTGTGAACCAGGCCTAGTTATTTTCTTTCCTCCTGCGTCAGTTGCTCTATAGACAAGACCCTCTACCTCCTTGAAGTCACAGGTTGGAGATTATAAGGAAGTATTGGTAAAACAGTGGTTCGCATAGGGTGTCTGGCTCACATGCTCATGTCTTTACGTAGAGGATACCCTAACCAACCTAACATGTCCCCAAATCAATGGGCCCTACAAACTTTATAGATGTGACAAGCTCCTGAATTTTTGTGGGTTTTATTGTTCAACCTTTGAAAGCCATAGGTTTCTCTCTAGGGAATCATCTCCTCATGGGGCAAATTAGTGTGATGTCATTAAGAGTACAGCAACAAGTGATGAAACCTCAGAAATCTTATAACACCAAATTTACTGCATTCTATTCATGGAAGCAGTCATAAACCCGACCAGATTCAAACCACCACCTCTTGATGGGAGAGAGGCAAGTTCCTAGGATAAAATGCGGGATAGGAGATAATGGTGTGGCCATTTGGGAGAAATATGATCTTTTACGTGCATTCTCTGGATTCACATAATAAATCCATTTTTGCCTTCCCAGCTCCATGAACTTTTTAATCATTTTCTTATTACCATTCCAAGAAAATTCTAACGTCTACAATTGTATCATTTGCTTTAGTACACGTTCCAAGAATCCATCTCAGGGAAGTATTAGAACCCGTTCCAGATATTCCTGACAAGACACTGAATCCTGAATTATAGGTCGTGAATATTAACCCTCTGTCAAAAATTTTTCTGCAAACTGTATTTTTATTCCAACACCTTCATTATTTAGGCTGAAGGGCCATTCTTACATGTTCTCCTGAATTCTGCTAATACATATTATCCAGCTTCTGCAAGTTCTTGGTGTTGAAGCTCCTAAGAGCAGGAGCTATACATGGTGGTCCCTCAGCAATTTGACCCTGGTTACCGACTGGGAGGCTAAGAAACATTTCAGTGGCAGGTCTTGCATCATCTTGCAAGGCACCAGACTCAGATGAGATCATTGCAGATTCTCATGCAAGGGAAGAGTCCTTTGTTCTGGCAAAGGTGCTACTGTCTCAGCAAAATATCCAGTTAAGAATGTGAGAGTGTGTGATTCTTGGGCTTTTCCATCCAAATGTTCTCATTTCAGTTCCAAGCTCCAAGGCTTTCCCTATTAGGGCCCCAACTCTGATATAGAAGTTCTCTCCAGATGTTGCCTCATAATCTCATTTAAACTCTGCCACCCTTAAAATTTTATCTTAAGGCTGATTTTTAGCCAAGTGGGCACTGTAATTGGAGGAGATGAGATTCCCCTTCAGAACTGCCATAGAAGATCTCTGAGTTTCACAGTTTGCTGGAGTTGACAACCGGCTATTATTAGACCTCGTTTTCTTTTTTAAGATTTCTAATACAGTGAACAAAAGCTAGCCTATACCACAATCCTTACAGTTGTAACTGTAATTATAATTGCCTTCATACCATTTAGATGTCTCACCTTCTAACTATACCTCATCTCAATCAACCAAAGGAGAAAGCCTTAGTAATTAGGATGCCATCAATGTGTGTGTATGTGGTTGTCTGTGTGTCCTGGGAGCAGGTAGGGGGGTCCTCATTAGTGTCTGACCATTGAGTAATCCAGCTCCAAAATCCTATTGCAATGATCTGATTCTAAGGTCATTCCTAATATCATCTTTCTTGATTTGTTGCCCCCAGAGAGCATAACATAAAACAGAGGCTTATGTATACATGCTTTATTTGGAGAGGTTTATACAGGGAAGAAAAGAAGAGAAAGAGGAAATCACCGTGGACAGCTGGTTGCTAAATCCTGTAAGACCATCTGAGAAACTTTATAAAATTCTTACTGGGTCTGTCCATCCTGGGATAGAAAGATGATAAGCCTATATCCACCAGGTTCATTCCTATTGATCAAAATTTTATCTCATGAGGCATGGACACCAGGAGGTTTCTTGGAATCCCTTAACTTTGAGCCAATGGAGAATTCTTGGGATGGGAGCCATGAAGCTCATCACAGGTACCTGAGGAAAGATGCTATCTGGTAGCCTCCATGTCAAGCTAATCAAACCTTGTACAGAAATGGTTGTCACAGAAGTGTCTGATAAAAACAGGTAAGAATGAAAGGTGCTGAAGATGTGCTTAAGACGTGTTCAATACTATGGTCATGAGAATAGTTATCATACTACTAAACAGGGGAAAACAATTGATAAATTACTATAAATTCAGGATATATTCAATAAATTGTGGTATGTCAGTTTAGTGAAACACTGTGGATCCCTAGCAAAAGTTACAATAATAGAAGGATATATGATGATATTAAAATATTCACAGTAAAGATTTTACTTAATCATTTGAGAAAGGGAGAGAGTGGGAGCGCCAGAGAGAGCCCAAGCAGGAGGGAGGGGTCAAGGGAGAAGGAGAAGCAGCCACCCCACTGAGCAGGGAGCCTGAGGTGGTGCTCCATCCCAGGACCTTGAGATCATGATCTGAGCTGAAGGCAGTTGTTTAAACTACTGAGCCACCCAGGTACCCCAAAATATTCACAATAAATACAAAATTGAAATTTCTGGTGTATCAGCAGTGTATGAACTGATTTTATAAAAATCAATTCTGTTTTGTGTAAATCAATAATTTTCTAATTCTTCAGAATGACTAATGTACTTCTTTTTTTAAAATTTTTTAAAAATTCATTTATTTGTCAGAGAGAGAGGGAGAGAGAGAGAGAGCGAGCACAGGCAGACAGAGTGGCAGGCAGAGGCAGAGGGGGAAGCAGGCTCCCTGGAGAGCAAGGAGCAAGGATGTGCGACTGGATCCCAGGACGCTGGGATCATGACCTGAACTGAAGGCAGCCGCTTAACCAACTGAGCCACCCAGGCATCCCACTAATGTACTTCTTTATTGTTTCTTTTTTCCTATGTATTTTGCTATATCCTCCTGGGGTTCTACTCAGGCAACAGAAGACCTTACTTTCTCTCCAGAAATTATTTCTTAATTCCTACTAAGAAAGAATTTCCACAACAACAATAATTCTTCTTCTCTTTCTTTTGCTTCTTTTCATTCTTGTTCTTATTCTTCCTGGCACCTTCTGCATCAGCAAGATAGAGAATTATGAATTAATGTTCCTTCTGGATAAACGCCTCTTTTTCTGGAATGTATCAGTTACCTTACTGGTTGTATTAGTCAACTTAAATCATAGGAATTTAATTGTCACAGAGATTCAAGATCAAGGTGCCATTCAACTAGTCCCTTAGTGAGGGGGCTCTCTTCCTGGCTTACAGGTGGCTTCTTTCTTGTGTCCTCAAATAGTGAAAAGAGAGGGGAAGAAAGCCCTCTAGTGTCTTCTTATAATGGCACTGATCTTCTCCCCACCCTCATGACCTCATCCAAACCTAATAACCTCTCAAAAGCCTCATCTCTAATTACTATCACATAGGGGGTTAGCGCTTCAACATATGAATTCTGGTGGGACACAGTTCAGTCCATAGCACTTGTTATAACTGATTTTACAGACTCATGGATTCTTAGGCCAGGATGAAATTGAGAAATTCCAGGTCAACCTTTTACTCAAAAGTAAGAGTCCTGGCTATTTCCCTAGGCAGTGGCAGTGCTACTTTGTATTTCTCTGACGACTTTTTAGGTGCAGGAAGTTTACTAGCCAGAAGAATCTCTTCAAATGGTGTATTTGTCTCTTAGGATGAGCACAACCCTGAGGACAAAGTAATTTTAAAATCTTAATAACAACAATAACAGTAAGCACTTACATAGCTCTTACAACATGCCAGGAATAGTTCCAAGCACTTTTCAAATATTATTACATTTCATCCTTCTTCTAACCCTGTACTGCAAGTGCTATTCATATCCTCATTTTACAGACAAAGAAACTGAGGCACAATGAGTTTGAATAACTTGCCCAAGGTCACATGCTGAGGAAGTGGTGGAATTGGGGTTTGAACTCCAGCCATCTGGCTCGGAGTCTGCACTTTTAAACATGACATAAAGAAAATAATTTCCAGAGCTCCCACTTTTATTTCCTCTATTCTCATTTGCCATTGCTCCTTTATTTTTCATAAGGTTTCTATGATCTCTAGGCCAAATGAGATTCCAAAAATAACAATTTTAATCTTCAAATCGAGGGCACGATGTCTAAATGGACCAAGTTATTTTTGTGAACCCTACATAAAATTCAGGAACAGAACTTTGGGAAAGAACTTCCAGATGGCAGTAAATCTTCACAGTTCAGTAATTAAGCCTTTTGAGAATGTTACTCTGTTATGGAGCCTCTGCCTGATTAACTGTACAATATCAATTATATCAAACGGCACTACTTTAATTCTGTCAAAATTTAGAGAAATCTGACATGCTGACACGAGACTCTGTGAAGTGTGATAATGAGCTGCCAAGTGTCATAAAGTGCCATGGGGGGGACACCCTTGCTTTCAGAAGAAAGGTGGCTTTTCTTTTTCTTTATTCATATTAGGCGAGGCTTTATTAAAGACCACGAACATCCAGAACATCTCACACCTCTACTGTTCCAAATGAACAGTCTAATTTTTAGTTTTTATGAATGAAGTTCACGTAATAACAGGCAAATTTATCAAAAAAATAAATATAACTTATATTTTTGGTTGAGAAAGATTATACACCTAGGAAATTAGGCCCTTCTACTTTTGTTCTCCCGTTCCTGTGAAGAACGGCTCTCAGAAAGTTAACTGTGACTGTAAGTTTCCAAAAGTTAAAAGTTGACTTGCCTAATTTTATAGTGACAGACAGTTGTCTGGTCATTAAGGACAAATCCAGGCTGTTTAAATAGCAAAGCTGGAGTTATTAAGTGACAGCATCTTTCAACAAAGTGTGGCTTTCTTGAAAAGAAATGTCCTTTTCGTAAAAAATAGAAGGGACTTTATTATAAATATAATGGCTACCATCAAATGTAAGAGCTTAAGGCTTCATCACTGAAGGAATAATTAAAAGGCACAAGCCATTCTTTTTTTATTTTTCCATCATTACTTTAATGCAACATTTAAATATTTAAATTTTCTGTTTGCGACCTGAGGCAGACAAAAGGAAGCCTGCATTATGATTTAGGGAGATGTACATGTATCATTAATGAACATCTGCCATGGAAAATTTATTCCATTTCATATGTTTGGTGGTCATCTCTTTCTGAACTCCTGCCATACCTGTACTCCTTGACCTCCTTTTTACCTTCTTTCATGTGCTTCCTATTACCTTTTGGATAGTTCCTTTTGGGAATCCTGGCACTCCATGGAACTCCAATGTCCAACCCATCAGTTATTTCAGGCCCCACTGATCCTCTCTTCCCCTTTCCCTTGGTTAAGAGAATCATCATCTTCCAAGCTGCCTGCTGTTGAAACCTCAGAGTCTTCATTATTTCTTCTTTGGCTCATCCTTTTTCAACATTCTGTGGATTTATAACCTATACATTGAGACTTCTGAACTCAATAGTACACAAACACAGAAAAGGTTTTATTTATTTATTTTTTTTAAATTACTGCTTTCTATCAACAGTAAAAACTTTGCCATCCTTAATGACATTTGGGGAAGATTCCATTTCCTGAAGCTCCGTGCACCAATACTGGTCAGGTTTTTCCTTTTCCCGCTGCTGTGATTACCGTCCATGGCTACTCTCTGCTGATCTTCCCTTTTCTTGTCAGGATTTCCCTTCTTAGGTACCAGCAAGATGAGCAAAACTTTCATCTGCGTTTCTTGGATCATAGAAAACATAGGGAGCCCTCAATGATAAATGATAGAAGAGTTGGCTGCCACATTACCTTCTTGTCTTTGTCCAATTGTCATTTCCAATTATCTTTTCCTTGGCTGTGGTAGGCTCAACAAAACAACAAATGCATCAGTGGAGCTGGATCGGATGTCATTCTCCAATTCTGGCAGTTTCAATTATTTATGAGTGATTTTCTTGGAGTTCCTCTCTTATTAGTCTTTGGGAAGGGAAGCACCCTTCCTGTACACTATTTTCTTCCACCTAAGGGATGGAAATGGGGAGTGGGAAGGGTAAATAAAAACCTTAGCATATGGGGCACCTGGGTGGCTCAGTGGGTTAAGCCTCTGCCTTCGGCTCAGGTCATGATCTCAGGGTCCTGGGATCGAGCCCCGAATCGGGCTCCCTGTTCAGCAGGGAGCCTGCTTCCCCCTCTCTCTCTGCCTGCCTCTCTGCCTATTTGTGATCTCTCTCTCTGTCAAATTAAAAAACAAAACAAAACAAAACAAAAAAATGCTTAGCATTCACTCTGCCTGTATGTTCTCTCCATAGAGACAACAGAGCAGACTGCAGCGGAGGTTATAGTGGGGAGAGGGAGGTTGCTGATTCAGATGCCTTTTACGACCAAAAGGGATATCTAACTCCTACTATGTACTCCTTTATTTAGAGTGAGCATACCTGAGCCTCCTTTTTCCTGAACTTTGGGTCTTAGTAACCAGTTCTGGGGCAACAGAGAGGGTCCTTTGAAGATCTTATTACAAGTCACCAAATTGTCCTGATATTTCCCCCAAAGTATTTTTCACATTCATAATAGTGACAAGAATGTTATCTTAAGGACTAGCATCAGACTTTTTTGTGCACGTGTGTGTGTGTGTGGTGGGGGGGGTGGGTGAATGTGTATGGTTGGGTGGGGGGTCATGGAGAACACTTTCCTGTTTAAGAAAACTTTTTTTTTTTTTTAGTATTTTATTTATTTATTTGACAGAGAGATCACAAGTAGGCAGAGGCAGGCAGAGAGAGAGAGAGGAGGGGACTCAGGCTCCCTGCCGAGCAGAGAGACCGATGCGGGGCTCGGTCCCCGGACCCATGACCTGAGCCGAAGGCAGAGGCTTAACACTGAGCCACCCAGGTGCCCAGAAAACTTTCTTGTTTAAGAAATGTCTCCAAATAGAATACACATTGTGAATAAGAGATACAGCCAACCGTATTACTGCTATGTATTAGGTAATTGTATCTACCTAGATTTGGCACTTCAAGATCCCATCATACTTTTTGAAATCAGAAAGTACATTTCAGTGCTGGTACACTATCTTCCCTGGCCTACCCAGGTCAGATTCTACAGTGCTATTCAAGGATGTTAGTGGCCTCCTCTCATGCATTGCTCAATGTCTTGAAGGAGGGGATATGCTCTAGGCCCTTCTGAGGGACATCATGGGAAGACGGGTGTGTGAGACACAGATGATGTATGCACTGTGACATTCCCATGTGTCTAGATTATTTTCTCTACATTATGC
Source organism: Mellivora capensis (assembly GCA_004024625.1). Lineage (NCBI taxonomy): Eukaryota > Metazoa > Chordata > Mammalia > Carnivora > Mustelidae > Mellivora > Mellivora capensis. Next base: position 43,650 of record PISX010000145.1, on the reverse strand, counting down.
AAGGGAAATTCTGGAATGTCACCCTCAGCCATAATCCATCACCAAGTCCAGGTTTAAGTTAAGCAAACAAGCTAACTTTTAGATTTAGCTATTGGAGTTTACACATTAAACTTGGAATTTCTTTTATTTTCTTTTTAAAATTTTTTAAATTTATTTACCTGACAGAGAGAAAGCAGCACAAGCAGAGGAGTGACAGGCAGGGGAAAAGGAAGAGGAAGAGGCGGGCCCTTGCAGAGCAGGGAGCCCTATGTGGGACTCCACTCCAAGACCCTGGGATCGTGACCCAAGCCGAAGGTACATGTTTAACCAACTGAGCCATCCAGGTGCCCCTAAACTCAGAATTTCTGACAAGTACATCATATTGATAACTTTGGTCTGAGCCAATGCTTATTCTATCCCACTTGACCTAACATTGTTAGAATCATATTCCTTAGAAATGTGTCAATAGAAATAGCAAAATCTCACAGTTTGATAGATATGGTCAGATTTTGTACCTTCCTCTAAGGCATGCTTGGATTTGATTGTGGTTATGGGTCTGGAGGCAATGAAGCCTATTGGAACATATTGAAAATAGACCACTAATGAGGTTATTACAAGATCCCTCACACAAGGAAATGCTTGTCTTCTCAGACAAGAGGGGCATAACTGGCTTTGAGGGCAAGGGTGGTTCAGGGAGATTTGACAGCTCCAAGTCCTCATATTTGTCTGACCACACCTAGACATGCTCACTCTATGTTTTAAGGTCCCTTTCATTCCCAATTAGATTCTAAGTTTCATACAAAATATTTGGCAGGGCTGTGAATCCAAGGTATATTTTAATGCTGTAAAACACTCAATACTTAATTGTTGAGCCTAGATCCAGCAATTAGCATTAGCTAAGATACCATTCAAAATACATTTCTAAACATAGACAAATTTTACTACTCAAGAACTTTGCTGAAAGAACTATGTACTAAAAAAGAAATTGAACTGAGTAAAAAGGAATGGGATTCAAGTAGACATTTTGGGCAAAGACATAGGTAAAGACTTAAGCAAATCAAATCAAACACTTAGTATTATAAAAAGACTAATATTTTTCGGGCGACACTTCAAAGCAAAGAAGAACTAAAATAACTGATGTGTTAGATTTGATTTCAGCAAATACTGTCTCACTCTATTCTTCACATGCATGGGAGGAATATACTTTTCCATCTCATCGTTTATGTTGGGCTTGGACTTGTAACTTGCTTTGGTTAATGGAATGCTAACATATGTAATAAGAGAAAAGGCCTGAAATGTGCATTCCTGTTGCCTTGCTCTTGCTTTCCTGCTTTTAACAAAGTGAAGAGTGTGCTCCAGGGAGCCACCTGTTTGAGGAAGACAAGAGACATCTGAAGAAGATCTGGACTAATACGTAGTTTGGACCCAAAGTTTAATCCAGCCAAATCCAGCCTAGTTCAACCATACCCACGTGAGCCAGACTCCCAAGTGAGGAATGATTGCTTATGGTTGAATGCTCCTGGGATTTTGTGGTTATTGGTTAAGCAGGAATGGTTAACTGATATAGAAGCTACTAATAAGGATGTATAAGCAGGGAAGATTGGGTTTAAAACATTCTAAGTTTCTTGAATTGTTTGGAAGAGAGAGGAGGTACTGGTTAGCCTATTTAAAAAAATTATTATTGCTCTTTTTGAAAGAAATATGTATGTTGTACAAAATTCAAATATACAAAGGTATGCAGTGAAAATGATTTTCCTTCCCATATTTACTCCACATGTGGTGCCTATTTCCTTTCCCTTGAGGCAACCACTGTTACCAATTTCTTAGAGATAGTCCCAGAGATGTTTTGTACATTCGTTCATTTGCATATGCGTCTGTGTATGTGCAAATAGTAACACATTACTACATAACTCTTCCTTTCTTTTTCTTTTTTTTAAATTTATTTTTTTAAAGATTTTATTTATGTATTTGTTAGAGAGAGAGAGAGAGAGAGAGAGAGCACTGGCAGATGGAGGCAGAGAAGCAGGCTCCCTGCCCAGCAAGGAGCCCGATGTGGGACTCGATCCCAAGACGCTGGGATCATGACGTGAGCCGAAGGCAGCTGCTTAACCAACTGAGCCACCCAGGTGTCCCTCCTTTCTTTTTCTTATTAAACTGCTTAATTGGAGGTTGTTCTGTATCAGTACACATTGGGATGCCTTTTTAAAATAAAAAAACATTTATTATAACCTACCATTTGAAGTAAAATAAATTAATTGGTCCCCTCTGTATAATGATTACTTTTAATTTTACAAAATTTTTAATTTTGTTAATCAAGTAAGTATTTTGGGCGCCTGGGTGGCTCAGTGGGTTAAGCCTCTGCCTTCGGCTCAGGTCATGATCTCAGGGTCCTGGGATCGAGTTCCACATCGGGCTCTCTGCTCAGCGGGGAGCCTGCTTCCTCCTTTCTCTCTCTGCCTGCCTCTCTGCCTACTTGTAATCTCGCTCTGTCAAATAAATAAATAAAATCTTTAAAAAAAATCAAGTAAGTATTTTATGTAATAAGGATAATCATTATACAATAAAATATATAAACTTCTAAACAAGTTACAGAAAAACAGAGAAAGAAAATTCATTCTCTTATTAAAAGGCAGTAAGAATGAAAAAAGGAAGAAAGAAAATGTGTAGTAAATGGAAACATAGTACAGTAATATAATGTAGTATAATAATATAGTAGAAACAAATAAAAAAACACTGGATACAACCATCATATCCTACACTAGCAAGTTGAAAAACAAAGCATTTAAAGCTAGATTTTTTTTTGAAAACCAAAATGTTGTTTATAAGGAATTCATTTCAAATGTGATTGCATGAGGGGCGCCTGGGTGGCTCAATCAGTTGAGCGTGTGCCTTTAACTCAGGTCATGATCCCAGGGTCTGGGATTAGGCCCCATATTGGGCTCTCTGTTCAGTGGGGAGCCTGGTTCTCCCTCCCCCTCTGTTTGCTGCTCCCCCTGCTTGAGCTCTTTCTCTCTCTGTAAATAAATAAATAAAATCTTTAGAAAAATAAATAAATAAAATGTGATTGCACAAAACATTCACTTAAAACATGACTGATGTATAGAGATAGGAAAAAAGTCACAAGATAAAAAAGTCACAAAATTAATCTGGCATAGGTATATTAATACCAGAGAAAATAGACCCTAAGGAAAAATAATTATTATTTATAGGATATGTATTAATTACAAAGTTACAATTCACCAGAAAGACAAAACATTTCTGAGTCTCTAGGTGTAGGCATATAGTATAATAACACTGCCTCAAGTAAAAAAAGGACAGAATTATAATAAGAAATTGGCAGAGCTACCGCATAATTAAATATTCTTTTTTCTTCTTTAGGGAGAGAAAGCATGCACATAAGTGGGTTGTTGGGGCAGGGGGTTCTGGGGATGGATAGGGGCAGAAGGAGAGGGAGAGAGAATCTTAAGCAGGCTCCATGCCCAACAGGGAGCCACACAGGGCTTCATCTCACAACCTTGAGATCATGACCTGAGTGGAAATCAAGAGTCCCATGCTTAACTGACTGACCCACACAGGTGCCCCCATAGTTAGATAATTTTAACACTTGCTCAAAGGTCAATAAATTCAAGCTAAGCAAACAATGGTAATGATAAAGAAAATTTGAATAATATATTTAGAAACCTGAACTATTGGTCAATTATAGACTCACAAAACAATACTGTCTTTTCAACCACATATTGATTATAAAAATAATCCACAATTAGATTCAGAGGAAATCTCTGTAAATAACAAGAAATTAATATCATGTAGATTATACTTTCAGATCGAAATGCAATTAATTTATAAAATAAATAAGGAAAGAAAGCTTATAGTCCTATCTTGGCAAACTAAAACCTTAAAATTCTAAGCAATTGCAGATCCAAAAATAATTAAATAATTAAAAATGTAAATTATGACATTTAGAAGTAGATTTCAGTGAATGCATTGTATTAGACATTAGTTGGACCCAGTTATAGAAGTCCTTAGACATATTTAGCTCTTTGCATAAATACCTAAGGGAAGACACAAAAGATGGAAAAAATAGTGAGGTAATCACTGAACTTACGGAGTTAGAGTAAGAACAACAGAATAAAAGCTAGACAGTAGAGAATAATAAGCCAATGTACAGATTGATGAAATAAAATATAAACAATAAAGAAGATCTATAACATGAAAACTAATTGAGAGTGGCAAAATTTATTAAGAACTAAAACAACCAGTATTAGGAATGAAAATGGGGATATAACTAAAATAAATTAATGATGTATATTTGTCATCTATATGAAGGTACAGTAGAAAAATAACCCTACATCTTATCTTAGATTCTTTTATTTTGTTCATTTGATTTATGCTTGTTTTGAAGCTATGAAGAACTGTCCAATTCTCTTTCCATGGCACTGCCTCATTGCCTCTGACAAACTATCAGAAAGGCTTTTTGGACACACACATTAGTGCTGTTTTTTGGTATATCTTCAAACACAACTTTAATGTAGTGTTGTTGGGATTCTGTACTGGCCTAGGGACAACTGGTATTGAATTTTGTGTATGTGCAGGAGATTCTACTTTTTCCTTTTGGGGTCTATATAATCTTTCATGATGCCATTTTTCCAGTGTTGAAAGACTAGTCCATTGACAGCAATTCTCAGATAACTGATTTTGCTTTCAGCCTCTTCTTCCATTTACCGAAGACTTATCTCAAAGAATTGCACAGTTGAAAATAAAACAATAAAGTGGTTCAAAACTCGTCATAGGTTAATATAATAACTCCTCTAAGATTATTTGCATATAAAAATGAGATAAATTTTGCTTTAATGGAATTACAGGCATCAAACATAGTTAAACGGACATATATTTTATGATGTTTGGAAGTTTTAAGTGCTCAGAAACATTAGGAAATTTGTTTTAATTTGAGATAGGCCTTGTAAAACTGATGTAATGAGGTTCTAATGTAGTGTTTCTACACTACACTCCAGGTTTTATGACTTAGAAATACATAGAATTTATTCTTGGAAGAAATTATAGATGAATGAGCTTAATGAATGATTAATTATAGATGAATGAGCTAGATGAATGAGTATAGATGAATTTGCCTTTCTGGTGAAATCCACCTACATAACTAAAAAAGTAGCAAGTTTAGTCCCTATTAGAAATTAAGACCTGCTCCATTTAGGTAATCTCCTGGCTGGCTAATGTAGAAAAAGGAACAGCCAAAACCAGTTTGGGCAAGTCCAAGTGTTAAGTGAGTCACCAGAAGCTACAATGCTAATCTTTTTTCTTTTTTTAAAATAACTGATTGTTTTCCATTCGGGTTTGTTCCAGGGTCAAACAGAGTTTCAGCATTCCCAGAAGAGAAATGGAACTACCTCCTTGTTGTTGAACACTTTGTCTTCATGTCACAAATATTCATGCATATATTCAACCAACTGCTATTTCCTGACAGGACGGTGTTTCAAGACTATCTTTTCTATTTACATTTCACATGAAGAAAAGAGTACTGTTCCTTGAGAAAGCTCTTTCTTCATTAGGGCAGGTTCCATATCCAATCATTTTGTAAACTGTGAAAATAAAGAACAAGACTAAATAATGAAGCAATATTTGTGCAGTAGAATAGACTATCAGAAATTTCACTGGAGGTCCATGACAGAACGGAAATTAACACTTGAGTATCTACACGTATGGAATATTCCATAGCTTGAGAGAATCATATCCCCTAATTTTTTTCTGCTCTATAATGCATTGCTGCTACTTTTGTGTTAACTAAGGGATGATAGTAAAATATAATTGTTTAAAATGGAAGAATATAACTGCATATATTTCTAGTTATAGGTAACCTTATTTTTGGTATTTAGTATCTCCCAGCTACTAAAAATGCATCAATGTGTAATCCTCACATAGCCATCATCATCATCTTCATGTTACAGATGGGGGACATGAGGTTTAAAGAAGTTAGGGAGCAGGGCTTCCAGAATGACAAGAACTCTCTTCCAAGCAAATAAAAAAAATAACTGATGTATGTTATGAAAAACATTAATTTAAACTTCTGGAAATTGTCCCAAGAGCATACAGCAAATGGGAAAGCATTTATTCAAGAAAAACCACTAAATCTCACTAAGAACCATGAGCTTCGGCACCTGGGTGGCTCAGTGGGTTAAAGCCTCTGCCTTCAGCTCAGGTCATGATCCCAGGGTCCTGGGATCCAGCCCTGCATCGGGCTCTCTGCTTGGCAGGGAGCCTGCTTCCCTCTCTCTCTCTGCCTGCCTCTCTGCCTACTTGTGATCTCTGTCAAATAAATAAATAAAAATCTTAAGAAAAAAAAAAAGAACGATGATCTTCTATAACATTTGAACCATGACCCACTCCATTACTTGGCTTAGTGTTGTAGAAGCTCTATGCCTGCGTGTGCATCTAAGATGGAAGCTGCCTATTTCTCCAGCTCCTTTTCCAGAGCTATAAATCTTACCATGAGAATTTGGCAGCCAGAAGTTCTTATTTCTCCCAGAGACATCTTGTAGAAGTAGGCATGGCTGAGAGGACTTCCCTCTCTACCCAACCCCCATTTTTAAAGCAGAAGCCCTGCTCCAGGGATGAGAGATTGAGAACATTGAGGCCCCGAATATAAACCTTCCCCCTCCTTCCTCCTCTTCTCCCAGCTCACTCGTGGAGCTGAAGGTCCATGTTGAGAGAGTCAAGCCAAGAAGAGCTGGGGCAATCACCACTTGCCCCTGTGACTGCTTATAGATCAGAAGTGTCCCTCCTGGAAAAGCAGACCCCCAACCCCAGCTCTGGTGTAGTCACTCTGCCCATGGGGTAAGGCAGGGCATAAAGAAGAAGAGCTCTGCAGTTTTACCTGAGGGCACAGTTCCTATTTGAAACAGAAAGAGAAGAACTCCATACCTAAGGGTGCTGTCCTGCAGAATGGTGATCCTGGTGGAGAGCAATTAAGAGGAGGCTGATAGTTCTGATACAAATAAAATTGCAGAGTAGTTAGAAGTTCACTAGACAGAACCAGTTGAAGAGAAAGAAAAAAAAAAAAAAAAAAGCCTTCCTGGGATCACAGTCAACTGTAGAAGTCAAAAAGGTTGTACACATAATGTAGGCTGCACATACTCAGGAAAAATCAATCTCAATTGCTTGGAACAGGTGACTCTTTTCTTTCTTCTATTTGGTTACTCCATTCATTCTTCAACTTTTGTCTTCTTTTGAATGGAAGTAACAATAACTATTATCCTATGCCTGTCTCACCATTGTATTTGGGGAGCAGATAACTCCTCCTGTTTTCTAGAGTCACAGGTCCAGACATAGAGAAAAATTTTGCCCCAGAATGGATCATACTGAACATCTTAATCACACTTTATTCAGGTGGTTTAGGTGATTAATTTTGGGACTTTCAAGCTAGTAATATTTAGATGATATTTTGGACTTTGAGTTGATGCTGTAATGGGTTGAGACTTGAGGGGATTTTGGAATGAGGTGAGTGTACTTTGCATGTGAAATGTACTCAGATCTTTGGGGACCAGATGGCAGATTGTGGTAAGTTGAGTAATGGTTCTCACAGAGATGTCCATACCCTAATCCCTGGAACCTAATAATGTTACGTTATATGGTAAAAGGACATAGCAGGTGTGATCGAATTAAAGGTGTTGCGATGATGAGGTTCTCTTGGAATGTCCAGATGGAACCAAATGTAGTCACAAGGGTTTTCATAAGAAAGATGCAAGAAGATCTGGGTTGTCTGAGTGGCTCCATCGGTTAAGCGGCTGCCTTCGACTCAGGTCATGATCCCAGGGTCCTGGGATCGAGTCCTCCATCAGGCTCCCTGCTTGGCAGGAAGCCTGCTTCTCCCTCTGCCACTCCCCTTGCTTGTTCTCTCTGTCAAAGGGATAAATAAAGTCTTTAAAAAATAAAAAAAGATCAGACAGGTTGATAGGCAAGATGATGTATAGTAGAAGTAGAGACTGGAGTGATGGAGCCACAGCTCAAGGAATACGAGCAGCCTCTAGAAGCTGGGAGAAACAAGAAACTGATTCTCTCCTGGAGCCTCCAAAAGCAACCAGCCCTGCTGTCATCTTGACATTAGTCCATTAAAACTGATTAGAGAATAAATTTGTGTTGCTTTCAGCCATGAAGTTCATCATCTGTAGGAATCTCACAGGGTAAGTATGTAGGAAATTATGAAAGAGAATATAATTGCATATTTCTTCTCCTTTCACCTCTCATATGCTTTTAAAAGGAATTGCATTATACAATAGAAATATAACTATATTGGGGGGTCTAAACAGATAATAATGGCATAAAGGAGAAGGGTGTGAACAAAGCTATATTGGAATGAGGAAATAACAATAGATGATAATGTACATCTGGTAGAAAAAAAATGAAGAGAACCTCAAAAGATAAGTAGAAAAGTTAAAATTACAAACTCTTTAATTATATACTAGGTTTCTTTCTTCTCTATGTTTCTTTAAAATGTATAAGGGTATATAAAATAATAATTAGAACAATTTATTGTTGCATTTATAACAAGTATAGACTTAATAGGTGTAACAGTAATAGCACAAAAAAAGTGGAGAGAGAACTAAGCTACATAAGAGTCAGATTTTTAGATTTCATTGAAATTAAGTCAATATAAATCTGAAGTAGGTTCCGAAAGATACATTTTGTAGGCCCTAATGCAACTGCTAAGAAAATAACATACACATATAATTAAACACATCATTGAAGGAATTAAAATGTGCCAGTGGGAAATACCCACTTGCTGTAAAAAAGGTAATAAGGGAGGAATATAGGCACAAAAAAAAGAGATATGCAGAAAATAGAAAAGCAAAATAACAGATGTAAATCTAACTATACCAAATAACAACATTAAATGGGAAGGTATTAAACAATCCAGTAAAAAAAAAAAAGAAATAGTAAAATTATATTTAACAGAAAAACAAAAACAAAATCAAACTATATGCTGTAGGAAATTCACTACTGGAATAGGAGATACTATTTGGATTTAAAAATAAAAAAATATGTTGAAGGTAAAAGAATGGAAAAGATATATGCAGTGCAAACCTAGCAACCATATGAAAGAGCTGGAATGGCTAGAGTAGTATCAGACAGAATAGACTTTAAAACAAAATATATGGCTAGATATAAAAATGGGTTGCTTAATAATGACAAAAGGGTCAGTCTTCTAAGGAGATACAACAATTGTAAACATTTATGTATCTAATTGTTCTAAATACACGCATCAAAAACTGACAGAATTGAAGGAAGAAATAGAAAATTCAACAATAATGGTTAAAAGCTTCAATATTCCATTTTCAATAATGGGTAGAACAACTAGACAGAGAATTACTTAGCAATAAAAATAAATGAAGTACTGATCATGCTATTAATTGGGTAAAACATGAAAATATTATGTAATTGAAAGAAGTCAGGCACAAAAGTTTACATGTTATAGGACTCCATGTATATAAAAAATAGGTACACTTGTTGAGACAGAAAGTCAATACTTGTTGCTTGGGGCTATAGGGTTTGGGATGTTTCGGGGAGTAATGGAAGTGATTGCTACTAGATTCCTTTTGAGAGTGAGGAAGGTGTCCTATGAAACCTGCATGACTCTGTGAATGTATTTAAAAACCTTAGATTGTATACTTTAAATGGGCGAATTGTATAGTAGGTGATTTATATCTCAATAATGCTGTTGTTTGGAACAGGGGTTGGCAAACTTCAGTCCATCTGCCAGTTCTGTTCCTTTGCCTTTTTTTTGTATAGAATGTCAAGTTACAAATATTTTAGTTCCTTTTAGTAGTAGGAAAAAAGTCAAGAGAAGAATAGTACTTCATAACACATGTGCAAATTATGTGAAATTGAAATGTCAATGTTCGTTAATAAAGTTTTATTGGAATACACACTTATACACACAAAGATAAAATAAGATCTCTAAGGTTCTTTAAATAGCAAATGGCAGAGTTGAGTTCAAACTCAGTTGGACTGAATTTAGAGCCCCGTAACATAACCACAACAAACATCTGTTAGGCACAGAATAGAAATGAGATTTGATTCAGATATATTCTGAGATTGAGAACCATCATCAACCACCATCACTTGTGATGTGTATTGGGAAAAGGGACGACAGAATGTACCTAAGCGTTGACTAGCAGAAATGTGTGTGAAAGAGGAGGCAGGATAGTTTTAATGGTTTTATTTTCCACAAGGAAATTCTTGAATTAAAGAAGGAGCCAGCAAGGCTCTTTAACATACTGACCCCATGAATACACAGAACAGGAATACCCTTTACTGTGGAAGGTTGCTATGCAACTGTATCTAGCTTTCCTTTTTAACGTTGCTCCTTCATGTAAGGGATTTTTGCATATACGTGAACAATTATGCACCAAATATCACGTTCTTTGTTTTACTTAATTATGCATGTCTCTTCTCATCTCTGTTCAATGATGTCAAGTTGTTAGCTTGAAATCAGATATAGCAGGAATATTTACACAATGAAAATTGGAGGGCTGTTTAGCAAGTGTTTACCAGCACAATACTGGTTCAGGACAATGACCTATAAAATGCATTACTCGCCTTTACAAACACCTTGCATAAACTCTTTTCATCCTTTCTTGCATCTTCCTCCATCTTGGTATGGGGATGTGATGGTGCTACTAAAGCATTCTTTATTTTTTATTTATTTTTTTAATCCCCCGAAGGTGGGAGGAGACTGTGTCCTTGCTGCCTTCATAGAACCATATGATTTGTTGGCTGATGCAGTTGGTCTGGAAATCATACTTAGAGAAACACTATTGCTTTGGATTTTTGTTGTTGTTGTTGTTGTTATATGCAGCTGAATCAAATTATAATTGGTACCGTTAGGAAATTCTGGTGAATCAGAGAAAACAAGCCTCATCTGAAGGCATTCCTATTCAATTGTTTAAAACACTGGGCTGAGGAATGCCTGGGTGGCTCAGTTGGTTAAGCGGCTGCCTTCCGCTCAGGTCATGATCCCAGTGTCCTGGGATTGAGTCCCACATCGGGCTTCTTGCTTGTCAGGGGAGCCTGCTTCTCCCTCTGCCTCTGCCTGCCACTCTGTCTGCCTGTGCTCGCTCTCTCTCTCTCTCCCTCTCTCTCTCTCTGACAAATAAATAACTTAAAAAAAAATACACTGGGCTGAGCAATAGTACAGCTGATAAGCTGCCTTGGTAAATTGTGGAATAGAGAGGGAACTTCAGCTCTGGCTTATCTGCAGCATTCTACTGTCAAGAATGGGTATTCCCCACTGCAGGATGCACAGAGAAGACCACGTATGTATAAACAACATTTAAAGAAGAATAAAGATAGCTATTAGGAAAATAAGTTGAAACAATCACCAGCATGGAGATTGCAGGAGACTCCGTCAGTGTACCCCCGGAGCTTGCTTGGATCTTTTTTCATTCCTGTGCACACTAGCTCCAGGTGTGTTCCATGCTTAAATGATCAGTACTATGTCTGTTGGGGCATTGGCTTTGGGCAGATATAACTCATTTTGCTTCACTTTGTTAGAAATACTGGGGCGGGGAGGGGGCGCCTGGGTGGCTCAGTGGGTTAAGCCTCTGCCTTCGGCTCAGGTCATGGTCTCAGGGTCCTGGGATTGAGCCCCACATCGGGCTCTCTGCTCAGAGGGAGGCTGCTTCCCCCTCTCTCTACCTGTCTACTTGTGATCTCTCTGTCAAATAAATAAATAAAATCTTAAAAAAAAAAAAAAGAAATACTGGGGAGTTTATATCCCCTGAGGGGCAATTCTTAACCAATGATTGACAGGTACAGGAGAATAAATATTCCATCTACTTTGTGTTGGTCAAGATAACTCTGAGGGGTGGCCTACACTGTCTTTAGACACCTTTTGTGGGACAGAATCAAACTTACTCTTCATGAAATTTTGCTTGATAACATATCCCTCCTTAGGCACCTAGCTAGTCCCATTTCCCTACAACCCTCATGGTTTTTCCTGGGAAAGCTTCCTATTAATCACCTTCTCATGAATCCTCATTTCAGAGTGTTTCTGGGGAACCCAACTTTAGACAAAGAAAAGAATTTCAATCTTCTCAAAAAGCAGTAGAAGAATAAAAGGAAGGTCAATCATCCTGTTCTAGCTTCTCGAATTTGAGCTTTCTCCACTGACATGTCTCAGATATCCAGATGTGCTTGGCAAGAAAATCGACTCATTTTTGGATACCCAGGTTCATTTAAGTAGTTGGAAATACATATCTGGACTCCAGGACAGAGGTCAGACCCGGAGATATATTAAATTAAAACAAGCTGGGTTGTCAAATCATAATGTATGAGTTATGCTGATTTACTTTTCTATGAACTACTTTGTCCATCCTCACCTAATTTTAAAATTCAGTACAGCTGTGGGTTTCATTAAATGTTTATGATCCTATTATAGGATATATTTTTAGCCTTAATAAAAGGAAGTTGATAAAGCTTCATTATCTGTCGTTTCAGAGGAAGAGTAAAAAATCTAACATCTACCAAGTGAGTCTATAATATGTCATCATAAATCTTCTATTTCCCAAGCCTTTGTCTCTCTTTGACATCAAAGATAAATGACTATTACTAGAATTAATATCTCTTAAATATATCATGATTCTTCAACATTATTAGCCAAAAGGCTGTTATGAAAACTTCACTAAAATAGAATTTGATTTTCTTTGTATGAACTATAAGTAAGGGTTACTGTGAATTTTTAGTACCCATAGTGGAAATGTCTTTCATATTAACTCAGCAGAATTTCTTAAAGGAATAAAATTATTTTATACACGAGAAAGTACAAAATATCGTGGCAGAATTATTGTGGGTTTTTTTAATCTTTTGAAAACCGTGATCATTTAAATCACTTAGGTAGAGGAGGTTAGTATTACTTTCAGACTCTGAATCGTGCTTTAAAGTGGCACAAGCTTGGAAGAAAAATAATACAACTTCATTGACCTAGGGAGAGCTCTTAAGAAACATCCTTGAGATATTTGAACCACGCCTATCTCTCCTACCAGATGCAAAAGATAATTTTAGTGTAAGTTTCTCTGTACTATTGTGAGTTCCAAACATAATTTCTCTTGAAACGTGTGTCCATGTAAAAGCTCCTTTTGCAGTTGCTATGGAACTGATTTCTGACACTTACATTATTAAGGCTCATTTTGGATCGGAAGGGAATGCATCTGTAAGACATTGAAAACTGCTTCCATAATTTGGGGCTGAGGAAGGAAAAAAAAATGAAGAGTGGCAGAAAATGAAAGAAAGTATTTGTAAGTATTAGTTACACGAAGATTCTATGTTTTAATGGCAGTCATGTCAGGAAAGCAAGTATTATATAGGATTATTTCCCATATTGGTATCAATGAAAGATATTTTCAGTTCTGGAATTATGAGCTTTTTCTTGTAGAAATTATATTATGATTTAGATATATAGTCAGAGCCTAACAATACTGGCCTATGTTAAGTTTTAGAAATTTGCTCCTTTTTTTTTTTTAAAGGTATATACCAGTGAAACATAACCAGAAAATAATTAAAGAATGTTTACCTTCCTTATTTATTTAGGGATCTTTAAAATGTTTTCTCTACTCTTTCCTACTATGAAAAGCTTGTCTCTGACAGCAGAGATAAATGTATCAATTCACACTAAGATAAGAGTTATTGATTGTGGAAGAGCTTACATGCCACACCATGTAAACTGTCCACCAATCCTTCCCCTGACTTCTTTTTATTTTCACTCTCCATAATTTTCTTCTTCTTCTGACTCTCCTACTTATTTTTTCTATTTGTTTTGGAAGCTGTCTCAAACTTATTTAGACATGAAATTGAGTTATGAATGTATAAATAAAACTAACTTGAATGAGAAAGGAAGGCTATACCACAAGTAACATCATCTAGTTTCATAAAGGTAAGTGACTTGCCTCCACGTACTAGCGGTTTTTATAGCAGCAAATCAGGACCTAGAACTCAAGCACTTCTGATTCTGGACCCAATATTCCCTTCAGTGGAACCCCTGGCTTTTCTGAGTACACCTATGAAGCCAGTTTAATTGTAGTGACCATAAAATCAAGTGTCTTCATTTCTTGTTTTAAAAAGTAAACTGTTCACTTTCTGAAACATCATTTTCCCAGTTTGAAAGGTCTTAAAAGTAGGTACTTTTAGTCTGTTTTAGTAAGTGATTTTGCCCTGCCTTGAGGATAAGTCCCTTGTGGGATATAACAAAGGTGAATCCCATCACATTAGGTGGCTGACAAGGAGGAGACACTTGTTAAAGTAGTTGGCCACCATTACAAAAACCCAGGGGAGAAATGCTGAAAAGAAATGGTTTTCTTTATGCTGAGATCATTACCTTTTTTTCTTGTTTTTTTTTTTTGTTTGTTTTTTGTTTTTTTTTTTGAGAGAGAGTACATGTGTGTACCAGGAGGGGGAGGAGGTAAGAGAGTGAGAACTTCACGGGGACTTCAAGTCCAGCATGGAGCCCAAATGGGACTAGATATCATGACCCTGAGCTGAAATTAAGAGTCTGAGGCTTAACTGACTGAGCCACCTGGGTGCCCCTATTTTTCTATTATGCTATTGTCAAGACATCCCACAAGCCCCTGTTTGCAAATTTTTATTCTCAGAAATGATGTATATAATATGCAATGAAACTTGATTTCCTTTGAGTTTATTTTTTACCTTTGAGTTTTATTTCTAATATGATATCAGATGCCGGAAATAATATGCATTGGGTTACAATTAAAACTATATCAACTTTGGGAAACTTCAGGTTTTCCACAATCTTTAATTTTTTCAGACTTCCCAGTTGACCATTTTGACCTGCTAATGCTAATTTTTGTCATTAAATTACAGGTTTTGAAAATGTTTCTTCATAATGCTCTGGGTTTTTTTTTTTAAGTCAATGCTTACATATAAAACCAACTTGTTTTAATGAAATGTATCAGTAAATTACACTTATGGCAAAATACAGGCATATCTTGGAGATATTGTGGTTCAGTTCCAGAACACTGCAGTAAAGCAAATATTGTAATAAAAGAAGTCAAATGATTTGTTTTTGTTTCCAGGTGCATTTAAAGTTATGTTTATACTATACTGCAGTTTATTAAGTGTGCAATGGCACTATGCCAAAAAAGATGTACAAATCTTCATTTAAAAAATTAAAAAATAAAAATATTGCTAAAAAAAAGGCTAACCATCATCTCAACTTTCAGCAAGTCATGATCACTGATCACAGATCACTAGAACAAAGGTAAAAATAATGAGGCAGTTTGAAATATTGCAAGAATTATCAAAATGTGACACAGAGACACAATGTGAGCAAATGCTGTTGGAAAAAATGGGTCCAATACACTTCATTTGCTCCACATGGTGTTACCACCAAACTTTAATCTGTAACAAACAAAAAATCAAGGGGAGGGGGGGAAACCCCAAAAACCCACGGTATCTCTAAGCCCAATAAAATGAGGCATGCCTGTAATGAATTAAACAACCATGGGGAACTCTGTTACCTTATCAAATACAGTGTTACTAGAATGAGAGAAGAAATCTGTTGTATTTCCAATTCAGGAAAAGAAAAACTACTAGAGAAAAAGGGCTGTATGTTTTCCCACCGAATGCATATTTTTCTGTTGTTAAGATTGCTTTGAGAACCAGTATTCTATTTTTATTATTCTCCTTTTGCCTACATTTGAAATTTTTAGAAAGGATTCTTCATTAGAAATGCTACAGAATTTTTATGTACACTGTTTTCACATGTATTTTCCAGAACATGTGCTAATTACAGTAGAAGTTTTTATGTTACAAGATCTAGTGTTTCACCCATTCTGAATCTATCACTATGGATATAATTGTAACAACTATGGCCTTAGAAACTCAAAATGCAAAATGATAAAGGGGGGGTATTTTAAATGTACTACTTATTACATTGGGAGAAAGATGTGGGAGAAAGATAATATAATTAAATTTAAAACCAAGTGTCATTTTAACTATTGATCACTTGCTGAAAGCATTATTTTAGAAAAACAATTTAAGGAACCAAGATTGTTTAACTATAGGCAGATTATTTAACATATGCAAGCACCATGTCTTCAAAGGTAATATAAAGGGTTAAATTAGATGAATTCCAAAATATCTTCCAATTTTAATCTTACAAACGACCCTTCAGTATTTTCACTTTAAAAATATCTATCATAAGTAATAGGAATAGGAATATAGGGTATACTCCTCCTCATATTTGTCAAAACCGAGTATACTTTTGAGGGAGGTCTGTTAGATTAACTTGCTCAGGGCATCTTTTTAAAAAATTTTTCCCCCTGTATGTTATCTAAAGGCCAGAATAGGTGAAAAACATGATTAATCAACAAAATGAAACTGAGATTGTGATATGAAAGTAAATATGATCTGAGAGGTGAGAAAGGATGGAATTCACTACTGGAAATGCACCATGAAAGGATGTCATCATTCTTGGTTCAAAAGAAACAGAACTGTCATTATGAGAACAGAGCATAGCTGTGTGCCAAAAAGATATACACCTTCATAAAAATCTGGAGAATTGAGGACAGCATTTGTGTGAAGATAAAAGAAGATTAGAAATAAAATTAGGTAGTGCCACAGCATCATGGTTACAAGGCTGAACTTGGGAGCTGGATTGCCCGAGCTCCTACCTGAACATGGCACTTACAGTTGGGGACCCCAGACAATTTATTTAATCTCTCAGTGCTTCAGATTCCTTGTCTATACAATGTGGATTATCATTGCTGTAAGAATTATATAAGATTAAACATAAGTTTCCTGGCATAAAGGGGGTGCTCAATAAATATTAGCTATTATCACTGTAAGATTATACTATAAGGACCTGACTAAAGAAAGGGAATAAATTAAATTCACCTGGTAGGAATGACAAACTAGACTTCAAGTACACATTCAATTGAAAATCTCACTCTTCAAATGCAGAGCATTTGATAAGTTCTTGTCTTACCTCACTTGATAGTTTCATCCAGTAAAAGGGAAAGAAAGTTATTAGGAGAACTGGTGCTAGGGAACTATGCATTTTGCATACTGGCTGCATTAAAAAAAAAGAAATAAAGAACAAAGTACTGAGAGAAACCAGTGTAACTTCCTGGGAAATTACTGACAGGATCAGATTTTAAATTGGTGAAACATGAGAAGAAAGGCCACATATTTAAATAGTACGGTAATACTGACTGTCAGGATAATGTCAGAGGTGCTAAAGTCTAAAATGAACTGTGATGTCTGAAAAATGTTAAGGTTAACAAAAATTTTAAACTACGTAAGAGGATTTCTAGGGAAGCAGAATTAATATATGCGATGTATATCCTTTGGCAAAGACTACTAACGAGCAAAACTCGAATCCTGCTGGTGAAGAAGGTGATCAAGCCCAACTGTTATTTGGTAGAAAAAGGACCAGGACCCACACCCCTCCCAGTTGAAATTCAAAGTTACTGAGGTAGGCTTGACTTCAGGCTTATAGCGTATAAGGGCAACTATTCCCTAAAAAATGGAGCTCCTAGGCTGACCCCGACACCAGGTCAGGTGAGTGAACTTGAATGATGATTCTGAATGTATGAGGCAACGGAATCCACCAGGAATGGTGAACACATACTGTCCCTATTAACCTGGGGGCAGGTTATATAAGGCAATCCGACAAGCTTGCACACTGATGACCCAGGCTGAGGGTAATCATGGGAAGAGAGTGTTGACAGTCAAGGTCTCAGAAAACTTTATAAAAGGCAGAAATCGCACTCACATTGACCTGGTGAGGTTTCAACAGGCAGGGAGAAGATGCTCTTGCATTAGCCATAGAAAAATCAAAGGAAGTAGAACTTCTGCTAGCCAGATTTCATTTACTGCACCTGGGCTTCGTGTCTGATGACCCTACCAGTAACGTGGTCTGGTGTCCTCCTGGGTTACCCATCAAGAAGTGACCTATGATTCCTCCAACCTCCAGGGGGCAGGTATGAGCTCTGGCTCAAGTGCTGGAGAGTAAAATCAAGTCTGACCCTTTAGATATAGGAATAAGCATGCGGAGAGGAGAAAAGAGGCTCAACTTCCTAATAACCAAGGTTTTTGTAGCCTGGAGCAGTGCCTCTACAACTTCTCAAACAGCAACCTTTTATAAAATAATAAGAATGAATTACTTGAAAAACGCAATTTAAAAAGATACATATAGCCCTATTTTTTGAGTTGGAATTCAATAAACGTAATCAGAACAAACGTAACATAGGGAAAAATAATTATAGATCGTATAGGTTGCTCACCGAAAGGTTATGTTTGTGTGTAGAGGTGATTAATACACTTAACACATTGAACGAGAACAGCAAACGACATCTTAGCCCGGGCCTCCCTCCGTCGGGACACACGGTAGGTTGAAAATGACAATATATATACAGGGCTGTGGAATAAACAGATGACACAATTTAGGCCACCTTAGGCTCCTCCTGGCCGTCCCAGGACTGAGAAACACCTCTAAGCCTGGGGGACGAAATGAGGGGAAGCTCTTGCGGTCTCATAAAAATATACCGAAGGAAAGCTGCTCTTGCTTTGTGTGTGTTGTGTGTGTGTGTGTGTGTGTGTGTGTGTGCATGAACGTTATGAGAAAGAGCACTTAATTACAATCCTTATTCACAGTCCCACTCTCTGTGATCAACTAATTGCAGATGACATTGGAAGCCTTGAACAAATCTTGTTTTACATAATATAAGTGGCGAGGATCTCGGATTAATTTGCAGATCTGGAAAATTCTCTCATGAAAAATCCGTACTATGGTAAGCATAGGGTGCTGCCACATAACACAACCAGGAACCGGTTTTTAATGTTGACATTCTTTCACTGTATTAAAATAGACTCTTCTTAATATATTACCCTTCATGTTAAAAAAAGTTAACAGTAAATTTTATTTATGCAAGATTTTTATTTTACATTTAGTTTAATGAGCAGTATCAAATTTTACAGTCCCTGTTTTTCAATTTTTAAGACTCGGAGGACATTGGTAATGTGCTGACTTGACATAAGGCGCTCCTCGCGGCAAATGGTGTGATCAGGTGTGCAACTCTGGAACACTATAATCCCGAAGCAAAGGTCTTGTCAGGTGATAAGAAATCAAGATCTTCCTTTATCCTCTTCCATGACTCCGTCTAGATGATGCCTATCCATATGACAAAAGAAGTCTAGGCTTTAAAATGCTGGGAATGGAGAGTAATAAAGCAAGTTTATGGATGCCGTCTGTGAAGCAGAATGAATCAGTGAAATGACCAAATGCACAGCCGAGTGAGAAGCCCTGGGATAGGATGGGGTAGGACACTTCGGGGTGTGCTTTCTGCAGCCAGAGTGTCTGGATCTGAGTCCTGCCTCCACCTCTCCTTGTGTTATTTATTAAATGGTGACACCATCCGTAGTGACAACTGCGATGCTATGAGCTTTCCTCATAGCCTCATTCTGAGAACTAAATACATTAAGACATGTAGAGCTTGGAGAACAGTAAATGTTCAATAAGTATAAGGTATTTTAACAACTCCAAACCAATGCAGGCCAAAATAAAATGTATAGAAAATATTTCTTATACCATGCTAAGTGCTCGTAGACCATTTGAGGAAAGGTAATCGGCCAGAGGCTATTCTGTGATTGGCTGCCTGCTGTTATTGATAACAGAGAAGACAAGCAGCCCCAGGAGTGTGGGGTCCTCACCTGGGTCTCTAACAGCATTAGGCTTTCGCAAATGGCAATGGCTGATATTTACCGAGCACTGGCTTTGTGCCCTGCAAAGAACTAAACATTAACCTGTATCACTGTCTCTTTGAATCCTCACAACGACCAGGAGGAAACGATAACTGAGATTTAAGTAATTTCCCCAAGGTCAAAAAGGTCAAAAATTGCAGAGCTAGTATTTAAAGCTGGTGGTTGAATCCTCAACTTTCTACTTTTATTCTACAGTGTTGCTCCAATGAATCCTTTAACGCTTTCTTCTCTAAGATGCGTTTTAGGAGTGAGAGCCCGAGTTACTGCTGGTCTCCACTGGGCTATCTTTCCTCTCTTGATCGGATCGATCACCTGGAAGGGTCTGAAGTTAAACCATATTTAAACAGACACAGCTGAAGTATTAACTTTTCATTACCTTCAGGAATGTGTCCAAAAAAACTCGGGTTTTCATCTGGTAGGTCATGGAACCTTGGGTTTTTGTTTTCGTTTTGTTTTGTTTTTACCTATCTGCTGGGAATAACACCCCTCTTGCGGGATCATTGTGACTATTTAAAAAACTAATTCGTTTTATTCGTTTTAAGTGCCTAATCGTGTGCTTGGACTATGGTAAGTAGCTGAGGTTAATGTTGTCCTTGAACATTCCATGTTTCCTCGGAGGGAAGGCAGATTGGGGAGGGAGAAAGGAGACGTGAAGGAAGGCCTGGTGGTTTGAAGGGAACTCTTCGGACACACACATGCTTGTGTCATGAAGATTTCTACTCCATTCTGGGGTCATACAAAGTCTCTCTTTTCTGCTACTCTACTTGCTGAAAGCTGTGTCCTTTGAAAGCATATGGGCAAGTATCATATTGTGTGTGAAAATCAAAGAGGCAGGAGTCTAAAAATATGTAACCTGGATTCTATTCCTGGCCTGCTGCAGAATCCCGTTAACTTATTAATATGTGTATGCCTCAATTTCTTAAACATATATATAGAATTAACTCCTTCTCCCCCCTTTCCCAGGAATTCTGGAGAGATGATTGAGCTTCCTCATACCCCTGAATTCTGTTGAAAGGAGAAATATGCATATATAAGGTTTATACTATTAGGTCACATAGGCTTCAGTTAGAAAAGTGCTTTGGTGACAGAAAAAGGCTTCTCTCTATATGTTAACAGGAAACTGTTTTTGTCACTGGAATTTACTTTTTTGAAGAATTTTTAACTTCTCATGTGAAAAGTTTCTGATAGTTTCTTTTTACAAAATTGAAAATGGTTGCACAATGGCAAAAGAAACTTAGAAAATACCCACTTTATCATGGTGACCTTATGTTAGCTCAAAGAAGGTCTGGATTATCTAAGGGCACAAATCACTGTTTGTTCAGTTTGCTAATTTCAGGTAAATAATCTTAAATTTTGGAGTTGGGAAAATGGAGTATATACTTTTAAAATTATTTTTTTTTTCACCAGGTAATTTTCTTTTTATTATCGTAGATTTCTCTACAGATATTTTATAATCAGGGCATGGTAATCCCCTGTGGAGGTGTAAATATGGGCATATATTTAATGTCTATGCCCACCAGGACTTCACTCCGTGAAATTCTGATTCAGTTTGGCCTGCCTTGGGATCTATAAATTCAAAATGATCCAAAGGTGATTCTAAAGCATGTCCTTAATTAAGCTATAATGTGGCTTTCACAGACTTTTTAAATATGAGTAAGGTTAGATTTTCTCTAGCATTAGCAGCGACATCCGTAGAGAGAACATGCTACCGATTTCCCAGAAATGTTGTTTTCCGGTCTTAAGTGTGTTTGGATAGAATGAAAAATAAGAATGTGTGAGAGAAAGACAGACTAGGCCATCTTGCTTTACGTGGGCCCTAGCGCCAAGTTCACCTGTGTGGAACTAGAGCTTCTTTTGTGTTCTTTTGTCTTACCTTTATTCCTCATGAAATTTGCCGAAAGGGGTGAGTCATGGATATCCTTGAATCACTAGCATTTAGGAATCCCTGTTAGAGTTTGACATCATTCAGTGGTAGCTCAGTGTGAAGTAGCAAGAGTATTTTTATTGTATGTAGTGTTTTCTTGGACTTTGACATTTTTCAATTTTCTTGGTTTATATTACTCTTTAAAATTAGTTTAACATCCAATTCAGAGGGCTGTTGTTGCAGAAAATGTGGTTATGAAAGAGCAAAGCTTTTTGTAATCTGGAAAGTGATGCACAAAAGTTGCATCTAATTAAAAATCACCATCATGAATTTAATGATCCAAAGGATGCTGATCTTTGAAGCACATTTTACTACGTGTAGTTACTTAAACCCCACCTTTTGTAAAACGTTAAGACAGTTTTGTTTTTTTTTAAACTTACTAATCTTTTTATTCACAGATACCACATGAAACTTTGCTTTTGTTTCTGGCAACAATGAACCGCACTGAAGAAAATTAATTGAACCTTGAAATTTTCAAAATGCTTGTAGAGCAAAGGTAAATAAAATTGTTTCAAACTCCAAATTGTTTTACATAAAATCTAGGACAGTTTTCTTAGAGAACAGAGTTTACCTTTATTAGAAGAGATTGTTCAAAGTAACTGTGAAAAAAGGTTTTAAAAATAATTACCATGCTATTGTATGGTGATTGTAAAAAATGCAAGCAATGCAGAAATTGAAAAAGTAAAAGGAGTGGTTCCTACTCTACCCTCTACCCCATGCTCCAGAGACAATAACTATTAATAACTATTAATATATTGGTGTGTATTATTCTAATATTTTATTTACACATATGGATGCATGCTGCATGTACACACACACACACACTCATACACACACACACACACTCAGTCTCTACCGGAGTTGATTTTAGTTTAGTTTTCTTTTAACAAAGATTATACCTTTTTACATATTAAAGATGTTCTCAATGAATGTTTTAAGGCACCTCTGAGTTAAAAGCTCAGATAATGCTGTTCTTGTGCTCATTTTTTGACTCAGGATATCAAGAGTGAAAAGCTGTTCATACCCAATTTTTCTCAGTGTCAGGGAAATGTACACCTGTTTTTATGTTTTTGCATCTCTGTGTCTCCCCAGGGGATTAAGCTTTTACTCGGGGGATTTCTGGTTGGGGGGAAAGGGTCTGCACCACAGCCTCACTCTAAGTGATTATTATCACACCGGTAAGTTTCCACTGTGGCTGCTGGGTGCAGGCTGTGAGCACATCTGAAGTCAGCAGGGGACCGTTAGAAACCTCCCCTCTGCTGAGAGGAGCGGTAGAAACCTCTGCTTCATTGAAGCACACTAGCAACCTGCGGTCAGTTGCTTCTTTTTTCATGCAGTGCTGTTTTAAACTGTCTTCTCTCCCACGGAGCAAAAACATACTCGACCAGAAAAAGAAAAAAAAAGTACAAACAATCCCCATGAGTGTTTTTGAATTTTCCTCTGCTAATCTCATTGTTAATGGTAGGAGGTCTTGCCAGGAGACATTTGTGGTTTAGGCACCTTAAATAAGGTAACATCCCCACACTTCAGAACAATTAATACCAAGTATCAAATCAAACACTATTGGAGACAAAACCTAGACTATGAAGTTGACCTTTTACCTGTCTTATGAAAAAAATCTTTACAGATTGCTGAATTCTATATGAGGAGGCATATTTAGTAATCTCTAGAAGATAGTGGACACTCTACTTAATAATGACATAATTACATAAATTGCATACTCTGAAGCTTCCATATTAGACCATCAGCAAAGCATTATCCCATTTAAAATAAAAATGCTCTCCAGTAGTTAGTGAAAAGTGATTCAAATCTACATCCCTTATATATGCTTGTCCTTTGCCGGCAGTGAACTTAGCAGCACTTAAATTCCTATTCAGTACAAACTGAAATGATGTTGTCCTTGGTTGAGAGCATTGACTTTTCTACCAAATGTAGTTTAGGTAGAATTACCATTTATAGTGGGAATTTCAGAACGAATTCAGAAGTCGTATTAATTAAAAAGCATCCCACAACTTTTACCTCTAAGCCACCTAGGACTAATGAATCTCCTATCAAAAATATTTTGAAATTTGTATTGTATGTACAACATGGTATTGAGAAGTCTGTTTAGCTACAGATATCATTCCTCCTCTCAAGTAGTTAAGAAACTAATGATAGAGAAAAATGCCATCAGCAGATGGCTAATAAATGAGTGTAGGTTGTGGTGATGAGGTACTTCCAGCAGGCTATTGGCTTTATTTATTTGTGTATATATTTCTTGTCTTGTTAACTGAATCATAATAATAAATCATAAACCTTAAAAAACTATTGAGCATAGAAAAATTTATAGTAGTGATAATTTTATCACCTTCACTGCCTCAAGGGACACTAGTTAGGTAAAGAAACAATTAGTTTGAAAACAAAACTATCAAAAAACATATATTTTGGGGCACTTGGGTGCCTCAGTAGGTTAAGCATCTGTCTTCTGCTCAGGTCATGATCTCAGGGTCCTGGGATAGAGTCCTGAGTTGGGCTCCTTGCTTCTCCCTCTCCATCTGCCTGCCGCCTCCCCCATCACCAGCTCATGCTCTTTCTCTGTCTCAAATAAATAAATTAAATCTTTAAAAAAACAAAAACCATGTGTTTTTTCAGTGTATTGGTTATTGATGCTGACATTTGATTAATTTGATCTTCGGCATTTGCAATTAAAAGTACAAACATCATCATTTGGAGTGCTAGGGTTGATTATGAGGATTTAGAATTTCATTATCTCTTTTTTGTGATTTTAGGCCAAGTATTTATCTCTCTGGGCTTTGATGTCTCTCTTGAAACAGATACAATTATTTCTATCCCATGGCTTTGCTTTAAGAATAAGGAAGCCTTCCGAGCAGGAGAGGAAACCTCTGGATTCCTTTCCCCTCCCATGGGGAAATAGCTTCTGTCTCCCCTCTTGCCTCTATCCCCACAGAGGAGGGACAGGGCTCTGATTCTCTGGCCTTCCCTTCAACCATCCTTGATATTCCTGATTCTCAGGCTCCAAGTACTCTTTCTGTTTCTTCCCCTTTTTCCACTGCTGTTCCTCTTGTGTCTCTAGGCCCATTGGATTTCTGGAACCTCTGCCTTCAAATAGTAGTAAAAGATGTAAGATCTGATGTAAGAAGAGGAGAGAACTCTGATGACATTAGCAGGCAATTCATGAATAAGATAGAATTTAGGTTTTTCTGGTAGGAGGCCCCATGTCTCTGTGGTTGGGGGTCCATGGAGGCAGGGAGTAGCACGTGGGGGAAAGAGGTCTCTGAATGGGCTGGCTGCTTCTTGTCATCTCTCAGTCTATTTAACTCACCCTGTACTAGGAGGAATTCCTTTAAGAGATGTTCAGTTAGCTGACAGAGCTTCTTAATTTTCTGTGCTGTTGAGAAATTATATTGTTTGTTGTGTTTCCATGGATATCTCATTGGGAAATATTTCACTGGAAAGGCAGGGGAGTTTGAATCACATATGGTTCAACAACTGCCAGAATAAACCCAAAGTATCTTGAATTGAATTTAAAAATATATATTTTTAAGGATTTCTTTTGTTTTTAAGTAATCTCTATATCCAAAGTAGGGCTTGAACTTATAACCCTGAGATCAAGAGTCACAAGCTCTACTGCCAGGTGCCCCGAATTAAAAATATTTTTGACACAAGTAATACATCTTTATTGTAGAAAAATTAAAAGACACAGAGATGGTTAAAAATCATAAATATATTTTCATCATTTTATACAACTATTGTTCAAATTTTATTGTATTGTACTTCTAGAATATGTGTCTTATAAGCCAGTAGGTAATTTATTTGCATTAATATTATCAATTACTATTATATGTAATATAACAGTTAATTTTATAAGTAATATTATAAGTAATATTATTATATTACTATATATTGTTATATAGTATAATACAAAAAAATTTGAATAATAGTTGTATAAAATGGTGAAAATATATTTATGATTTTTAACCATCTCTGTGTCTTTTAATTTAATTATAACCAAAGTTTTAAAGCCTAGAGTTTTTTTTTTAATACTTGGATTCTGTGTGATAAATGCATATTGTTTTCAGTATCACTACTTAATACATTATTCAATTTCTCTTTTTTTAGTGGTATTAATATTTGCTTGTCCAGTTTAAGCAAAGTGTGGGGTTCAGCCATTTAGTCATCAGGGATCTGCATGTGCTTGGCTCTCTGCATTTGCAGTTGAACTACGCCGACCCACAGGTTCCTGAAGTCTTAGAGTCTAAGGTCATGTCTGTTTTGTGCTTAACTAGAAGACCAATCAAAATGGATAGAAATCATATAAATTCTTACTTGTACAACAGAATGACCAAAAAACATAAGTCTTTATTGAAATCAAATTTTTCTTTTGCACAGGTAATTGCTAAAGTAATTATAAGTAATTAGATAGGAAGGCTTTTTGCTGGTTCAAGTTATTATGTATGTGGATATATATTTTTATATATATTTATATTTATATATAAGTCACTGAAGTTTATAGTTTTTCACTTAGTCTTTAAGATGAAAATATGTAGATTTTTATCACACATAATGAAAAACAGGGCTTCTTGTACCATTTTGAGATCCCTAAAGAGTGGGCTCTATATCCATGAAATGTCCGATCTTGTTTTATTCTCTTTCTGTTCAGCTCACCTCCCTCATGGCTCGCTGAACCACAAGAGAATGGATTTCCTGAAATGGTAACTTTGGCTTTCAAGGAATCACTTTGTGTCAAATTATTCATTATTCTGAGACAACTTTCTCCAGTCCTCTTGAGTGACCCAAACTCCTTACTAGGGGTAATTTTGAGAAACTAACCAAGAAATTGGTTAGAGTAAGTCTTTTCTTTTTGGAATAAGCAGGTGCTTTTAGAAACTATATTCCTATTGGAGGGAGGAACATTAACTTAAGAAAAATATAGTGTCATTTTTTTGGTCATGAATTAGATTTCTTTCTTGTATAGGTTGCACTGTTCTCATTTTTAAAGGGGTTAGAGAGGTTATAGGGGATCATTTGAACACATTTGGTAGTAAATTTAAGGGTCCATCTGGTCCTCTTTGTGTTTATGAGTCTACAAGTGAAAAATAGATCAATAAACACACAAATGTGTTTTGTTACTTTAATTAATTTAATGTTACTAGTGAAGAGATCTTTGAATGCACTGAAATTCCTTTCACATGCTGATTAGTATACTTTTATATCCTAATATTCTCTTTTTTTAATGGGAGGGATAGTGTCTCACTTAAACCTGTGATATAAGAGGATCTGATACAATTAAAATGAGCCAAACAGCTGTGGAGATATTTCTGCACCTCCTTGATGAAGAAGTAATCTAGTTTGATGGATGTCTTTATTTCTATCTTAATCACAGCATGTAAGATTAGCAATACATGTGTTTCACTTCAATTAATTACTCAGAATGCATGCACAAATACAGGGCTTTATTTCAATTAATTACTTTGAATTTCAATGAACTTAAAAGAGATCACACCAAAAGTATCCATCAGAGTCCTTAGAAAAATCTAATGAATGTTACAGAAATTTGCAACCTCTTCCAAGTCTAGATTTTTTGCCATCATGGTGAAAAATCTGAAAGTACAAACATGTAGAATTTATAACAATAAATCAGATAATTGTGTGACCTAATATCCTGTCTTTAGCTACAGTCATTACCTGAGGGTTCAAGGAACAGAAAAACTATTAGATTAACAATGCCGTGGTTATAGGAAAAAATGGAAAGGCATATGTTCTTACTCATACATTGATCCACCATTTATGACCCCAACCATAAATTTTGTTAGTGACTATCCTGTCATGCTGCCCTTGGAAATGTTTATAGATTTAAGACAAGATTATTTTTCTCATTTTCATTGCATAGGCTAAAATTCCAAGTTCTAAACACCTCCTTATGTAGGGGTAATATGTAAATAAGCTACAAGAATTCTCTTTATACTTAGAAACTAGAAATGATCCTTTCATCTTGGGATTTTGTAAAATGTTCAAAATTGAGAAAAAATAGTAATAACAATAACAATAATGGGTATGGACTGAAAAGAAACAGGAGGAAAGGGCTCAAATAAAATAAAAAGCCATGTAAACCTCTGGTTTATTCATCAAAGACCAAGACCTGTAGCTGGCTAAGTATCCCCTGGAGAGAAGATAGCATGCTATCCAGGATGCTGGAGTTCACAAGAAAGGTACCCTGTAGAGACATAACACTAGAAGTAGCAGAATCATGTGAAAACCAAAATTTATTAGAACATTTGCTGGAGAAAGAGAAAAAGTGATGAGAACAGCAGTAGAAAAGTTACTTAAAATTAGGTAAAGAAAGCCATTAAAATTTTCAAAAAAAAAGACGGAGAAGAAATAATTTTGTGGCAGGAACACTGTTAATTCACTATAACAAAAAAAATTGAGAACTGTGCAAATATATTTACTAAAAATGTGTCTGTAACCAGCTCGATACTTTTCCATGAGTGCCATTATAGATGTCTCCACGACAAAAGGGAGGATACATTTTTTCCAATTTTATTTTAAAATTTATTCCTATTTCAAGGAGAAGTGCCAAATCTACTGAACTGGGAGGAATCCATCAAAAGTGCTACACAGAAATTAATATTAATTTCCCCTTTCTAACTCTAAGCATTTTTGTGATAAGTAAAGATGTAAAGGATGCAATGTTACACACACACACACACACACACACACGTATTGTATACATACACATTGTATATACATATATGGATAAATGTATCAATGTATACCAAGATAATGGTATATAAATACATAATATACATAAAAAGTATTTTTTTTAATTTAGCGGGTCACCTGGGTGGCTCAGTGATTAAGCCTCTGCCTTCAGCTCAGGTCATGGTCTCAGGGTCCTGGGATCAAGCCCTGCATGGGGCTCTCTGTTCAGCAGGGGGCCTGTTTCCCTCTCCCCCTCGGCCTGTCTCTCTGCCTACTTGTGATCTCTCTCTCTCTCTGTCAAATAAATAAATAAAATCTTGAAAAAAAGTATATTTATTTAGTGCCCTAGCAGCAAAACTCAATGGAGTTAGCTTAATTTCTGTACTTTGTTAGAAGATGTACCCTGACACCATTTGCATCCTGTCATAAGGCAAAAGTATTCACACAACAGAGTAACAGCCACAGGAAGTTTAAGTTTGGAAAACAGTCTTAAGGAATTGCCTTCCTGGTTCCAATTTGACTCTCTTGCTACACGAGCATTTAAAAGCTCTTCTAAAAGAAAGCAAAGCAAAATAAAACAAAAACAATAATCAAGAAGCCCCCACACCTTTCAAAAGCTCTACTGGGAAAAGAAAAAAAAAAAGAAAATAAACAGGGAAAACAGTAATTTGTCAAAATTTCAACTTAACAGGTTAAGGTTACAATATAACACATGTTCAAGAGCCCCTTCTGAAAAAACTGAAGAGATGAAAATACTTCACACATTGCTGATATCTTCTTGAGAAAGAGTAGTCCCGTTGAAGGTACAGTTGCTTTCTGGCTTCTCTTAGAAAATCTAAATTCCAACATAGTTGTTAGATGAAACTATACAATCCAAACCTCCTCTTATTGACAATGGAATTTGGCTTTGGGTAAGTGACTTCATTACTCATCCGTTAGTTATTCTTTGAACAAAAGCAGTTTTG
This sequence comes from Mellivora capensis, assembly GCA_004024625.1. NCBI lineage: Eukaryota > Metazoa > Chordata > Mammalia > Carnivora > Mustelidae > Mellivora > Mellivora capensis. The sequence goes on along the minus strand of PISX010000145.1, from coordinate 14,295 downwards.
TTGCTCAACCTAGGATCTGAACAGATAAACGTCCAACACCCTTTGCACTGAGACTTGGAGTGGTGCCAAAGCCATCTTGAGAGTTTAAGAGTAAGGGCTACAATATTACAGGATCTGAATATCAGATCCATTCACATTTAATCAATGTCCCTGAGCTGCAAAATACACCAATAATTGCTTTTCCGGAGATTACTCAAATTTTAAACTTTTTTATGGTTACCAAACTGGAAAGTTCAGTTTTTCTAAAGTCAATATACTCTATTGTCACAAGAACAATTAGAAATAACTCACATTATGAAAGTGGAGATTGTTCCAGAATATTTTGGAATGAGACAGAATGTAATGGATCATTTCTATCTCTGAATTATCCATGAGTTATCCAGATAACAAATAAGATGGTTTCTTTTTAGTGTACATTGATTTATAAATGAAAGAAACAGTTGTAAACCAAGTCCTTGTAAAGATGCCAAAGCAAGGTAGATTTCCCATATGAGGTGTTTAGAAATCAGGGACATGTATGAAAACTTATGGTTATGTCAGAACAATTTTAGTGGCTTAGGAATTTTGTTTTGGCTTAAAAATAAGCATATATTAAAACAGGGAATAAAATAAACAAAAATTATAATTTATTTGTTGGCTTCATTTCCTTATTACTCAATACTTAACTTTTAAAAATACTGAGCCTGCAAAATAAGTGAATGTTTGTAGCTAAAACTCTCTTTCCTTTTGAAAAAGCATTGTTTAGTACTGCCCAATTTTCTTTGACATTTCTACTTTAACACATGGTTATTTTTGTAAATGTCCTGCTCATAATACTACATAGATTGTGGAGATCTGCCTCAAGACACTGAAAAATAGTAAAACTAGAGAAACTTCTGTTAGGTGAAAAGCAATGGGCATATCAGTCCATATATGCACACATATATACACAGACATATACATAATCTATATTTACATATTAGCTCACATTAACCCAAGGGGGATGAGAAATAGTATGCATTCTTCAATGGAATCTGTTGCCATTCTATTTGTATCTGAAGTACCTTTTATTGAATAATAGTAGATATTCAATAAATAGTTATTGAGTTTCCAAAATAATTTAAGCTTCATATACTTAAAATAATGCCCATTCAATTCAGAGGGATTTCATTTACTTTCAGATATCACAGGTTAATTTCTAAAAATGTGTTGCCTTTATTTTAAAACCATTGTGCCAAGGTAGTTCAGCCTCTTCATAATTGAAAGGAAAGCATTTTAATTGAAAGGTGATCCTTATTCTTAGATTTAAACAGCCATGGCCACTGATTGTCCAGCTTTGGGCTATCTCCAGATCAAAAAAGAAAAGAAAGCTTAGTTGAACTAAGTAACGTGAATTGGCACAGTTGCTTGTCTATATTATTTGTTTTAATACTTCTCTGCAAATGGTAATGATCATTTTCCTGGGAGAGCTTAAGTCAAGGGTAGCAGGTTCAAGTGCCTCAGGGGCCAGGCCCGCAAGTACCTTCTGGAGTTGCTGGGTGGGGAGAAGACTTGGCAGGAGACGTTGGTGTACTCTACTTAAAGGTATTTCCGTTCTGTCTTCACTTTTTAAAATGGCAGATTCCTCAAACAAAACCATTTGCCTCCCTAACATTTGAGGCGGAGGGGCTAAATTAAACTGAATATACAACAGTGTTCTCCAGTGCCCTCTGCAGAAAGAAGGCACAGGAATGGGAATGATTGGATTAGTTTGCTAATGCAAATTCTAGTTCACAGTTGGAAATTTAACTCCGTAGGCCCAGGAACCCATACTTTTATGTGCAGACCAGTGTATATTTCTAAGAATGTATTGCTAAAAATACATGAAGGATTATAAAAGTCAGATGCACGTTTCAAAAATGATCAGAAATGATAATGAGTGGCTGAAGAAGCAGTGTTTGCTGAAATGGGAGGTCAGAAGAGAGGCAATCCTGGTGTTTAATATTGGTTTGTTTTACACATTCCTATCTATTATATTTGTTCTCTTTGAGTTTTGTTTTTGAAAAATTCAGACAGAGTGTGCAGTAGAGTTCAAGGAAAGGAAATAATGTGAGTATATAGATTAATACAAATAAGTCCTCAATGGTGTGTTGCACTTTGCCTCTGTTCTTCCTGTCGGTCTATTCCCACCTGTTGAAACGAGTGCTTCCTAGAAGATACAATGCTTATGATTATCCTCTTCTAACCGAGAGGCAGAAGTGGTATGATCTATGGGAAGATAAACTTCTCTTTACCATGATCTCAGGAGTCATATCAGCCGGCAATTGTCTAAACTGTACTTGTTTTCCTAATCTACTAATTTCAGTGTGATTATGTTCAGTAGAGAAAGCATTTCGACTCGACTTTTCCCCACCTGACCTGTTTGTCTTGCTGTGGTTGTCTCTTCTCAGCTCTTCAGTTTGTCACCCTCGGACCGACTACGACCACCGTCTAGCCCCCCTCTCCCCGCTCAGGTGAGTGTCAGCTCTACTCTTGTGTTGTTTCCTGTGCTGATTCCTGGATGGGGCCTGGAGATCCTGCAATGCTCAGGCAGACCGGGTGGTGAGCAGTGGCTCTCAGCAGCATGTGGAGCCCAGGCAGATGGAGCAATTTCAGTGTCAAGAAGATTTGGGCAAGAAGAGTTAGCCAGAAGCCTAGGTAGAAGTCAGTGTGGAAGGGACTGTAGTTATGGACATGGGGATTCAGAACGAAGTCTAACTATCAGCAGAGTGCTGGGGTTGGTAAGTCTGTCTTCCAGTCCTGGAGCAACTCCAGTCCTGAATGGGAACGAAGGCAGAAGCATCGGAGAGACAAGAATCCTCTCCCAGTGGCGGGAATAAGATGTTTAGTCTTAAGAGTTCTTAGATTCTTAATCTAAGAACCTAGTTTTCAAAAGCTGGGTTTAAGGTCAGAATGAGACTTGATTCTAAGATGGCTCTCGGGATTCGTAAAATCTTCCTCCTTAGCATCAAAGATTTGTCCCAGAATCAGATACCAGAAGTCAGAGAATTTAGTTGACCTGTTCAAGATCACAAGCTAATTAGCTCTGGTGCCAAAATTAGATCCCAGGTCTTCAGTTCTAGACCAGGGCTCTTTATGCCATACCAGAAGTGCATAAAGAAATATTTAATTGTTTTTGACATATTCACTTGTCATTGTTGTTTCATAACTATAAAGAGAATTAATAATTAGGGACAGATTGCTGGAGAGAAAATGAAGTAATTCACAGGCATATCTAGTAAAAATATACACAAATTTGTCTTGGATTTTCAGAAAGCCTCCGAATTGACTGATTTTTCTGATTATTATTTATATATCTCTATGAGTTGATCATAGATGGGTTTATTAGATGTTATCAACAATCATTAGATTTTCAGATTGGAAAATTCCATTATAAGCTAATTACTGAAAATTACATAATTCCATGTATCTATCGTACTGATAAAAATTTCTTTTCTTTCATTCTCCAGACTTAGCATTTAAGACTTTTCTTGAGGGACGCCTGGGTGGCTCAGTCAGTTAAGTGTCTGCCTTAGGCTCAGGTCATGATCCCCGGGTCTTGGGATCGAGCCCCGTGTGGAGCTCCCCGCTCAGTGAGGAGTCTGCGCCATCTCTCCCTCTGCCCTTCCCCACCCTTGTGGTTTCTCTCTTTCGGTCAATAAATAAGTAAAATCTTTAAAAAAAAAAAAGACAGTTCTTGAGATTTTTATATTATCATGATTTGAATGTTCCTGTCCTTGAACTGACCTAATAACCTAATTTGAATGGAAAGTTTATACAGGATAGATTCCTGTATTATTTGAAAATTCAGCCATTAATTTGAAGCTATTAGCATGCTATCCAGTCAAAATTTCATTCATAGTTTTGCTTTCTGTTCTTGCTTTATAACCTTACAAGTTAGCACAGACCCCTCTTCATATTGGAAATCATTGTTTCACCTTCATCTTGCAGAATTAGTATAAAAGGAAAAAAAAAAACCCTCCTATTAACCAAAACATAAAAAACAAGTATATTTCAAAAATGTATCAGCTGGGGCACCTGGGTGGCTCAGTGGGTTAAAACCTCTGCCTTCAGCTCAGGTCATGATCCCAGGGTCTTGGGATTGAGTCCCGCATCAGGCTCTCTGCTCAGCAGGGAGCCTGCTTCCTCCTCTCTCTGCCTGCCTCTCTGCCTGCTTGTGATCTCTGCCTGTTGAATAAATAAATAAAATCTTAAAAAAAAAGTATCAGCTGATGTTGCTTAAAGATGAACAACAGTATTACAGCACAGTTGTTTTAGATATCCCAGGGTTTTGTTTGTTTTAAGCAGAACTGATTTTTTTTTTTTTTTTAAACATCAGCGTCATCGAGCTTTCTGACCAGCATGGGTCGAGGACATTGACATTACAGTTTCATTTACTCCACAGAATCACACTGAAAACTTAAGGCGGGCAGTAAGGCGAGCAGAGCACTGGGCTTCTGACATCAGGGGGCCTGGGGAAGATGCAGATGGGAGGAGAATGGGAGGAGAATGGGCCAAGGCGGGAGAGATTTTTGAGCGAATTCCTGGCACTGACAGTATAGATTCAGGCAATCGAGAGGAACATGAGATTTTTATTTATTTATTTTTTTAACCAACCAAGGAAGCAAGAAAGAGTGAAAAAATGAACGGCATGTCCAGGGATTGGGGAAAATATTTGGAAGAACTGGAAAGAGGAGAAAATATCATGTGGTATCTATAACAAGAGGCTACACTCTTGCTCCTGAAAGCTTGATTCAAGAACTAGGTATGTCTGCACGGACCGGGAACCAGTTAGAACCGCCCACCCCGGAGCCAGGATCGACTTTTAACCACGTCCCCTGGTAGACAGGACGCACGTTGATGTTTGCGATGAGATTTGGGGGAGCCTGTTTTTTGACATTAAAATCAATAAAATATATGGTCAGACAGTATCAAATTACTTAGAAAATTATTCTTTGAAATTTGAATTTCGCATTTTAAACTATGGGAAAATGCTAGAAATCTTACCAAATCTTAGCAATGCTTGTTCTGTCTCAATTTTCTTCTTAAGGCATGTTTAAGTATCAAGGTATTTATGAAGTATGCAAGCAGTCAAAGATTCCCATTAAGTGTTTTATTTTAATGCATTGAAATGAATGATGGGCTTGTTTTTTAAATTGAAAATGGTACTCCTTTCTGGTTTTTGTTGTAATTGGATGCAGCATTTTTCTTTTACAACATTATTTTTAATAAACGTGTGAATATAAAGCATTGAGATTACTTTAAAAACTCTACTAACAGGCGCCTGGGTGGCTCAATTGTTAAGAGTCTGTCTGCCTTGGGCCCAGGTCAGGATTCCAGGGTCCTGGGATCAAGCCCTGCATCGGGCCCCCTGCTCGGCGGGAAGCCGGGGCTTCTCCCTCTCCTACTTCCCCTGCTGTGTTTCCCCCACCCCACATCAAATAAAAAAAAAACAATAAAATTTAAAAACAAATAAAAAGAATACTCTACTAGCATAGTAAGGTTCTCTTTGTTGATCTTGGTATAGGTTACATGGATGTGTTCAGTTTGGTGAAAATTAATTGGGCTGCGTAGTCATGCTATATATATAATTCTGAACGTGTGTGCATGTGTGTGTATAATTCAGTTTCAATTATAAAAGAAATCTATACCAGCAGAGCACACCTACTACCTTTAAAGAAGCAGTAGACTTGTAGGACTTTATGCATAGTCCCAAAATGCTGAAATTACTCAAATTATTTGGGAAATGTCTCTGGTGGTGTAAGGAGAGTTTCAAAACAGCCTTTTAGTGTTAATTTGCAACTCCCACAATGCCTCTATCATGCTTGCTGGGCTACAGTCCCACACACCTTATTTCATGTTGTTTTGTTTCGTTTAAATTTGCTCATTACCCGGCTTATCCCAATTATGTGTTAGTCTTGGCTGCACATACCTTTTAATGTTGTTTAAAAAATTCAAATCTATCACCCAAAACAAAGTTTCGCCATAGAAACAGATATTAAAAAATGACAAGTTCCAAAAAATAGTTTCAGCAAGGTCTGTATCAATAGGATAAATGTCAGTTTCCCTGATGTCTGGTTTCAAGGAGTTTACATTGAGACCTTTATATAATTCTGATATATTTGATAAAGTATTCATTTTATTGCCTTGAAAATATATCAAATAGCCGAAGAAAGGGGAAATGCTAAATTCAAATTGTACCACTTTTCTTTAATTATACATGAAAACTTGAGTCAAAGGTAGAAACAGGGTAAAGCAGTTCACTATAAAAATGATAGAAGGTTCTAGGTCAAGTTGGCTATTGGAAATAAAGCCACTATCATGTTTCATCAAATATTAGGATTCAATGCCAAGGGTTTTCATTATATACACGGTGCAAAGTACTTTATAAATCACCATATTTGCTGACATTCAATTACATTCAGTCTTATTAATATGAACTGCAGATTGTTTTTAGATGTCTACTGGCTGTAAAACCAGACTTTTCATTACAAAAGCTTGGCATTCACACATGGCCCCAAAGTTCACGTAACACCTTGAAACATCCAAGGTACAAATGCTAATTATTTTTAAATGTTTCACGCTAATTACCTATGAACCTTAAAAATAAACACCTGTCCAAATACAGTTAAATAAGGTAACAGACCTTGTACAAATCAGGTAGTGATTTTCCCAAGAAAATGTAGTCCTTCCCCATCTCTTTGTCTAGGATATTTATTTTGCACAATAACTTTTTTTTTTTTTAACTGAGTGAACCTGTTGTATTTGTAAAATAATCCCAAAGTCTCTAGGAGAGGAAGCACCTGTCCCTGTTTTGTAGTGATGGCGCCTGAGCAGAACACGTCGTGTTGAATGATCAGACTCAATGTTTTACCATTCTCACACTTCCGGGTAATGGGGAATCATCCTTGTCTCTATTTTATATATTATTTCCCAACTGAAGAATCCTTATGATGCCTTTTATTTTAATTTTTTTAAAAGATTTTATTTATTTATTTGACAGAAATCACAAGTAGGCAGAGAGGCAGGCAGAGAGAGAGGGGGAAGCAGGCTCCCTGCTGAGCAGACAGCCCAATGCGGGACTCGATCCCAGGACCCTGAGATCAGGACCTGAATCGAAGGCAGAGGCTTTACCCTCTGAGCCACCCAGGCGCCCCCTTATGATGCCTTTTAAATCAGAGGTTTGAAACACTGGGTGTATTGGAGTCACTTAAAAAACTATGGATTCCTGCACCTTATCCTGCTATTTTGATGTCATGTTCTGTGGGATGCCTGGGAATGGTATTATTATTATTAATTATTATTTATTACTATTGTTGTTATTATCCCTGGCAATCCTAATAGGCAATCAAAAGTGAGAACCACTCTGAGATCATGGCAGTTAGGAGATGAGAGGCCCCTATGTAATTTTGTAAGTAGTAGAAGAGAGAGGAGGTAGTCTTGGAAGATGTTTTTGAGGCTACCACAATTTTTAAGGACATTTATATGACCCAAATGATTTTTTGAGATTTATTTGCATGTATATATTATACTGTATATAGATGTCCATAGATATATACTTGGATATATGCATATATCTGTACACATATCCATATATACTGGAATGCATGTGTTATGCCCCATAGTTACATAGAAATAAATATTTTATTTGAATTCAATTGAATATCAATTTGTTCAAAGCAAGGCATTTAAACCTTAAAAGTATTCTCTCAGGTATAAAAAGCACCTTGATGAGAAGTATTTATTTATGACCACAAGGGGGTGCTTAGGATCTGCAAATGGTGTAATTCAGAATTAAAGTAAAATTGGTAATTACATATGCAACTTGAAATAATTTGTTACCCATGAATTTTTCTTTTCCTGGAAATAAATGTTATGATTTATAGTGACAGTAACAGAAACTGCCTTCTATGCTGTCTGTATAATTTCTGCATGCCCACAATGCAGTAAAAGATTCTTTTTGTGGAAAATATTTTCCTGTAGAGCTGTTACTTAAGGTTAAGTTTAATTTTAATCCTTGGCTATTGTTATAGTACAGATTTGTTAAATACATTTTAGAGGGACATATAGAAATGTTTCCAACATCTAATTTTCAAAATATTTCTAATATCTAATTTATTTTCCATCAAAATATTATAGTTTTACCAGAATAAAAAAGTAACATTTATTTTTCTTATGGCTATCAATGAAGCTGAGTAGATTTAATTTCTTCATTTGTTTTCTAATTTATAAAACAGATTTGGAATGTGCTCAAAGTTGACAAATAGTCAATTTTTTCTTTCTTCTTCTTCTTTTTTTTTTTTTTGTAATTTTAAGAATTTGAGGAGATAGGGGAACCTGGGTGGCTCAGTCATTAAGCATCTGCCTTCGGCTCAGGTCATGATCCCAGGGACCTGGGATCAAGCCCTGCATCGGGCCCCCTGCTCGGCGGGAAGCCTGTTTCTCCCTCACCCACTCCCCCTGCTTACGTTCCCTCGCACTCTCTCTCTCTCTGTCAAAAAATAAATAAAATCTTAAAAAAAAAAAAGAATTTGAGAAGATAAACATTTCACTTGGTTTGGACTTTAAATAATTATTTTTCAAAAGTTAACGTTTTAATGAAAGAACATTCTAAAGTATAAACAGAAATCATCTATAGAATTTATACCAGTAAATATTATGCACGCCTTTTATTCCAAGGCAAAAAGTGTCCAGATTTCATGAATAAAGAAGGTAAGTTTCTTGTTCTCAAGAAATGTACAGTTTAGTGAATATTAAAGTCTTATTACAGTGGGGATTCAGAAATTTGTGATTCCCTCTCCATTTCATCCTTTCCCTCAGGACCATCTTGTTATGCCTTAGGATTAAACAGCTTCCCATATGGGAAGACTCAAAGCATCCTCCTTTGGAATAGAATTTCCACGCAGCATGGTGAGCTTGTAAGGCAAGCATGAGTTATGACTTCCAAAAGGAGATATTGGACTCTTACAAAACACAGCTGTAAGTAAAGCAGAGAAGCACCTTTGAGCTAAACCATGAAAACATATTTTTAGTATTCCAAAAGCAGCTTGCTTATTTTGGAACAACTTCCTAGCTGCCCTGTCCTCCAGTGGTCCAGCAAGCTGTATCAGACTGAGTTTTTCCTGAATGTGTTCAACTGCTTCCCTGTTGTATCCCTCCAAAGACCCTCCTGTTGGAGATTTCAGCCCTCCATAGCCTCTCCCTTTTATAGAAACATTTATCTCCACTCCATATTTTTCCATTTTTCATCATGTGCCCATTTATGTGCATTTTTATTTAGGAGGATGTAGGCTGTTTTTACTCTAAGATCCGTCTATGCTTCAGAAAATTAATAACTGTTAAAAGTCTTCAGAGCTGAGACTAAATATAGTTATAATCAATGTCATTTAAATCAGGATTTTTTGCTGCTGAAATTCTACAACTTTGACAAATAACCACATGAATTTTGGTCACTCTTGTCTGGGACTCTTAACTTGGGCTCCGGATTCTTATCACTGGGTCTCACTTATTGGCATCCTGTTATATGATATCAAATGATGACTTGCCTAGATGGCTTACCCCTTACTATTGAGTCTTCTCACCTAACCCCCACCCCTCTCCCCTCCAAAACCCTCAGTTTGTTTCTCAGAGTCCACAATCTCCCATGGCTTGTCTCCCCCTCTGATTTCCCCCAACTCACTTCTCCTCTCCATCTCCCAGTGTCCTCCATGTTATTCCTCATGCTCCACAAGTAGGTGAAACCATATGATAATTGAGTTTCTCTGCTTGACTTATTTCACTCAGCATAATCTCCTCCAGTCCCATCCATGTTGATATAAAAGTTGGGTATTCATCCTTTCTGATGGAGGCATAATACTCCATAGTGTATATGGATCATATCTTATTTATCCATTGGTCCGTTGGAGGGCATCTTGGTTCTTTCCTCAGTCTGGTGACTGTGGCCATTGCTGCTATGAACATTGGTATACCGATGGCCTTCTTTTCACTACATCTGTATCTTTGGGGTAAATACCTGGTAGTGCAATTGCAGGGTTATAGGGTAGCTCTATTTTTAATTTTTTGAGGAATTTCCACACAGTTTTCCAAAGTGGCTACACGAACTCGCATTCCCACCAACATTGTAAGAGAGTTCCCCTTTCTCCACATGCTCTCCAACACATGTTGTTTACTGTCTTGTTGATTTTGGCCATTCTAACTGTTGTAAGGTGTTTATCCCAATGTGGTTTTGATTTGAATCTCCCTGATGGCTAATGATGATGAATCCTTTTTCATGTGTATGTTAGCCAATTGTATGTCTTCATTGGAGAAGTGTCTGTTCATGTTTTCTGCCCATTTTTTGACTTGATTATCTGTTTTGTGTGTGTTGAATTTGAGGAGTTCTTTATAGATCTTGGATACCAACCCTTTGTCTGTAGTGTCATTTGCGAATATCTTATCCCATTCCATGGGTTGCCTCTTTGTTTTGTTGACTGTTTCCTTTGCTGTGCAGAAGCTTTTGATCTTAATGATTCCTAAAAGTTCATTTTCGCTTTTGTTTCCTTTGCCTTTGGAGAACATAACTCTTAAGACACCATTTCCAGCTCCAAAAGCTTTTGCTTCACTAGGCTCTTACTATGCCTGTAAACACAGGATTTTCTTCTGTCCCAAGATCTGGAAGATTCCTCTCTGCTCATATCTGTCTGATTCTTTGTTGCCCAGTTTTTGAGGCAGCTTTCTTTCATTGCTTTCTGGAGCTGATAGGCTTATCTTGGCATCATTTCTGAGAGCAAGTTATAAACTTAAAAGGATTCAGTTAGAACCCATTGTTTGAACTAAGCCTGCTGCCTACATTTGATTTTATTGAAATGAGATTTGTTTTAAACTAGTGGATAATCCTGTGGATACTCACAATCAGTGAGTGAACCAAGATTAAGCTACACCTAAGTTTGTAGTGGATAAAAACTGACTGGATAGGAAACAAAAAAATAGGAGACTTTTTAGTTTCTGTTATAGGTTAGGACAGATCCATGTGACCACAGAAAGTAATTTGAAGGATCCAAAATGTCAAAATGTGGAAAAATGAGATTGAAGGAAGAAATGAAGCTATTAACTCCACATACTAATTAGAATTGACCTCTGTGACTGGTGGGCCAGGAGAGTCTTAAGAAAACCCACAGGGAATAAGTTTTGGTCTTCAACACCCCAGGATTTCTGAGTAATGGTTTGGGTTGAAATCAGTGAAATCAGAGTGAAATGAAGGGAGAAAGTAGACTTTGGGGATCCCCAAGTAAGGTTAAAAACTGGCCTAAAATTATGGAAACGGTTGAAGAGATTTTCTAACTCCTAGAATATCCAAGTCAAATGTGTCTTCAGGTAGCAAAAGTAGGGTTTTCTGCTGTATAGCAGCAATATCCCTATGTAGTTAATGACTTACACCTTCCATTCTTCGCTGGATTTTCTATACCATAGTAAGTAAGTTTCTGAACTTTCATAATAGTGACTTCTTATGGTGTATATGATGGTCCATGACTGACAAAGAGGACTGGGATAAGTAAAGAGCATGGTTGTACTCTTTAATTGGCAGATAAGATTGTGACCATGGTCAAATTCATTTCAGTAGGGGCATGTGGGAATGTACCCATCTTTCATCACAGCCGACTCTACACCTTGGAAATATCCTGCATTTAAAAAAAAATATGGTAGAGTATTACTCATCTCAAATTTTTACAACAGACTTAAAGACAATCAGCTAATTTTCTTACTAATTGCCCAGTTGTAACAACTATGATATCAGTAGGCTTAGCAAGTATAGTATGCTACTTCAGGTCAGATTTTATATTTTTTTAATAGAATCTGTTGACTAACACTGATTGTTTTCTTCTAGGCCTGGCTAATTTTTGCTGTCCTCTACATCTATGTGAGCCCTTCATGACTTGTATAATAAAAAAGGCAATTAATCTCTACACCTTTAAATTAAAATTCCATATGTATGATTTACTTATTCAGGGGCTTTAGACTTTCTCTCTTCTAAAGGATAGTTAATATAGAAAATACATTAAGGGATTTACAATTACCATTTAAAACTCATTATTGGTAATGCTTAGCAGCAATACAGTAAAGTTATAAACACATCTATGTACATCTCTTAACTATCTTGCTTTGTGTGGTAGTCCTCCAAATTTAACAAGTTCCTCCAAATTTAACAAGGAAAATTTCGCTGCTAATTAGATTTAGAAAATATTCTGGAAACTAATGGAAAAAATAAATTTTAGAGGAGGGGGTAATTAGTCCAAAATTATCCATGAAATCTTTACTGCTGCCCTGCAAGGTTTATTTTCAATTTACTTTTTATAAGGTTTGTAAAACAGTGCTTTAAATAAGATATAAATGCATACGAAAATAACTGGTGGAAAAAGCATACAATGTAGTTATTGTTTATGTGGAAAGACTGTCCTTATAGTCTTTCACCGTTTAGAGAATTTACACTTACTACCATATATTTTAAAGATTTTTATCACAGTACTTGGAAAAATCAGGTTGTCTTCTGATATGAGTAATACCGCACTTCGACAGTAGATGGCACTATTGTCCTTTTCTAACAATGTGCCGCTTCCAAGCAGGCCAAGGCTCAGGCTAGGGGCACACTTAGTTTCCTCTAAGGGGAGAGAACTGCCATCCAAGAATTAATCTTGAAAGACATTATTAATTTGAAATGACACCAAAGTTTTATTTTTTTCGCTGCTCTCTGTTTTAAAATATCCTTCGTACCTTTGCTATTAACTGCTCCATTAGGGTAGTCAGAAATTCTTTCATGTGTAATGATTTTTTTTAATAATTTCAGTGCTTTTGCTAGCGCAACAGAACAAAGTCTTACATAAATGATGGTAAGGAAAATCTATCTCTTTATGATAAGGATAATAATACTCTTTATACCTCTTTGATATTTATTATCCCTTTTCAATAGCATTACATGCTTTACATGGCAATGGTCATAAAGATTTGTCAACATGGTTTTCATTACTTAGATGCTCCATATTAGCATTTCCTAACAGATCGCTGAAATTGCCTCCCACCAGCTCTTTGGTCAATCGCAAATCCATTTACTGCTACTTTTTATCCAAAAACAAATAAAACCACAGCAATAACAACAATAGAAACTTAGTTCATTACGTCCCTCCCTCCCCCCCTCCCCCCATGATGGTTGTACTTTCTGTATTGTCCAGCTTTATACCAACCCAGCAGGTAGTCTCTAATGGATTAATAGCTTGAAAAGGGGGATGTTATTGACAGGCACAAATGGATTTCTAAGCATTTCTCTGAAACTCCTCGCTAATGTTCCTTTCACAGGAGCCCTTAAGCATGTGAATTCCTTCTTGGAATGTTTCGGGTTTTGTTCCAATCAAAGAGATAGGGTTTGCCGTCCTGGGATTTTCATTTGACTTTAATCGTGGAGATCTAGTTTGCTTTCCTAGGATTTTCAGGGTTGATTGATGGTGTGAAATAATGCATCGATAAAAGAATAATTTGGAGACAACCACAGGGAGATCATCTGTATTTTGTTTCATTTGCTGTTGTGCTTCTCGCTAGCTCAGAAAATAGATGGATGACAATTATATTTGGGCGTGTGTATATGTATATATAGTTTACTTCAACAGGCTTGAGATGTTTCTCATCTGCAAAAAGACGTATTTTATGCCAACAATTTAGGTACAAAGAGTGTATCCTATGATTCCTCCATTCATTATACCTCTGTTATGAGAGCCTCACCACCCCTCCGAAGAAACTAACTTTTTTTTTTTAAAGATTTATTTATTTATTTATTTGACAGAGAGAGTGAGATCTCAAGCAGGCAGAGAGAGAGAGGAAGGGAAGCAGGCTCCCTGCTAAGCAGAGAGCCTGATGCGGGGCTCGATCCCAGGACCCCGAGATCATGACCTGAGCCGAAGGCAGAGGCTTAACCCACTGAGCCACCCAGGTGCCCCAAGAAACTAACTTTTAAACATCTGATTGGCCAATCTCATATTTAAACAGAAATAATGTAAACTAAAGTGAAACATGTTTTCTAGGAATGTGCAAAGACTTTGGACATTGTGTTCTGTTTATGATCCTAGCGCCTAGCATCATTCAACTATACTCTTCTATAGGTCTTGCTCAATCAGGACCAAATTACTTGCTATCCTTTTTATATTTAGGATTGATAGTAGATGCCAAGTAGCCTGAAGCTGGGTGCTGAATGCTTTAGCCTTATCAGTAACTGGGGCTATTTGAGACCAAACCATCTCTAGTTTTGATCTTAGTTTGGCTCAAGTCTCTCAGGTT